>CM034055.1:2009834-2206421 GCA_019804595.1 Bruguiera parviflora
TGGTGTTAAACAGAATACAGTAGTAGCAGTGCCAGGTGGAGTTGGAATGCGAGCAATGGTACGGAGAGTTTCTGGTGATAAAGCAAATTTCTGTACAATTAGGGTCTTGGGATCACAATATACACTTCCTGATGATACCACAATCACGCGGCCATTGATTGGCGTGGATGACCCGACTTCGATTTTATGTTGGTTAGGATTGATGACAAGCAATTGGTCAATAGAAGCATTTTATCGTTGCGCTGCTACAAACATAACGATTAGCGTGTATACTATAGTTTGTGACTTTTGGTTGATATGCCACTGTGACCACAATCGCCTGCGAGAACCATGACTCACAAGATTTGACCACACAAGATTGTTTCTTTAAAAAAAAAAAAAAAAAAATGTACACATCGTATCCTCAATTTAAAGTGCAGTAACAAATCACACATCGTATTTTTCACGTGTAATTCTCTGCACCTCATGAGTAACAGCTAGATGAAAATTGAGAAAAAACTTTTCTACCCTTTTATGTTTTCTTTCTTTATAGGATTTAAAATTTAAAAAATTTTGCATAATACATTCTCTATTTAGTTTGCAATGACAAACCGCATTTCTCTCTTTTTTTTTTTTTATTTATTTATTTATGCGTGATAGGTTACACCCTGACATTTAATATTGATAACAAATAACATCATTAGTTAAATTTTCATAACTAAACATTTAGAATAATTGCAAAAGCGTCATTTTGAATGGTATAAACATATTAGAATTTTGTTATATTTTTTCTTTCATGAACCACTGTTGCCCCGCAATGAACTCTAAAATCTTATTCGCAAAATCTAAGTCTCTCTTCCGTGATTCATGATCAACGTTTTGTATCTTCTCTTATTTTAGATGTTAAGATTCTATAAAAATTGAGAAATTAATAAAATTTATAATATAAAATATTAATAATTTTTAATTCAATACATTTATAAATCGTTAAACTTTTATATATTGTCAAAATATCTGAAGTTATTTTTTTAACATAACTTGACACCTTAGAAAACTTATTTTATATTATTTTAAAAATCATTTTTTTATAATTTATTTAGTATTAATGACACACAAATACTAGCTTTTTTGCATTTAAAATTTTAAAAAGTTATTTAATCACAATGATAAAATTAAATACTAATGTTTGAATGAATTTTTTAGTAGTTAAAATCAGTAAATTATATTATTTCTAAATATTTAAAAAATTAAAAATTTATATATTTTTATATGGTTAAAAGCCAAATAAGTTTTTAAAAATTTATAAATTATATAGTTAAAACTTGTATATATGTTTTACTTCAATTTTGCATATAATTATTTTAATTTTAATTAATATTTGTAAATAAATTTCTACATATAAACATAAGTATTTTAATCAAAATATATTAAACATTTAATAAAAATATATATGTTTTATTAAAATTACACAATCACTTTAAACTAAATATATTACTTATTAGTTATAATTTAATAAAAATAATAAATATTAACTTATATAAGTAAAATAGTATGTAAATATTTCAACTTCATTGTTTTTTCTCTTTGACATTTTAATATTTATATTTTAATTTTGTATCTATTAAAGGATATTTTAATTTATTTTTATTATTTATAACAATATTTTTATATTTATTTTAAATATCTTTTTTGACAAAAATTTAATAAAGAGTGTTATTTATTATTTATTATTGAGATTAAACACTAAGATACAATTTATTATATTTAAAAATTGAAATGCAATTTATTACTGCACTACCTTAAGCAGAGTATACCCTATATAATTTTATATTTTTTATTATTAAAATACTCTCATTACATTTTCAATTTTTTTTTATGAATAAATATGAACTAATTTTATAGTGTAATTACTCTGGGTGGAAAAAATAAAATAATTAAAGTTGTATGATACGAATTTTGTTGCGTGTAAAACTGTGGACCCACTTAACTCTATTTTTGCCGTGGAGTCAAAAGCAACTCAATTACACTTCAATTAGAAAACAAAATGTTACATTAGCACATCTTTTTAAATTTAGGGTTCTACACCATTTTTTACTCCCAAATTTTTTTTTCTGTCGAGGAAATGGCTCGATGGTCCAAGACCATCCACGTACAATAATAATAATAATAATTATTATTATTATTATTATAGATGTCGACATCCTCCATTATCAGGAATTTTCCGATAAAGTTCAGTTGACTTTCTTTCAGTCGAGGGCTACCTCATTTTTTTAGCTAAATAATTGAGCATTAATGTAACTCTAGCTAGAAATCTTTGAATGAAACTAGCCTGTTACTAGTGAAAACATTGATTGCTCTTGCTGATACGCCACTGCCATGGCGAATGGTTGCCTCATGAAAACATTGGTTGTTCTTGCTCTTTTCCATTGCTGTATTGTTTGCTTTGCCAGCAATTTTTCCATCTCAACTGATGAACGAGCTCTTCTTGCCTTCAAAGCTGGAATCGAGATCGACCCTTCTAACATCTTGGAAGCTAATTGGTCTACTGCCACTTCCTTCTGCAGTTGGATAGGTGTATCTTGCAGCCCCCGCCATGGAAGAGTCACGGCCTTGATCCTTCCCAACATGGGTCTCGATGGCACCATCACAACATACCTGGGAAACCTGTCATTCCTGGTGGCCTTGAACCTTCGAAACAACAGTTTCCATGGCTATCTGCCTTATCAGTTGGGAAATCTACGAAGATTGAAATTGATCAATCTGTCATTCAATGATTTCAGCCAAGTTATTCCTGAACATATTGGCCGTCTTTCTCGGTTGCAGATCCTCAACCTGGCTGCTAACCTGCTTTCAGGACCCATACCACCTGCAATCTTCAACATCACTTCATTGAGAAGGATTGTTCTCGAAGCAAACGTCCTGTCAGGAGAGCTTCCCGAGGATTTATGTTACCATCTGCCTTTCCTCGAACAGCTTGAACTGTCGTTCAACAATTTATCAGGAGGAATTCCTTTGAGTTTGCATAAGTGCAGGGAGCTCCGAAGCGTTGGGCTAAATAACAATAAGATCACGGGAATCATACCCAAGGAACTTGGGAAAATTACTATGCTTGAGGAGTTATATCTCGGCTTTAACGAGCTGGAAGGTAAACTTAGTTCATGCTCCTTTATTTACATGCCTCTATAGCCATTGACAAGTATGCTTGCCATCAAAACCACTTGTCCGTGCAGAGAACCTTTAAAAAAATTTAAAAAATGAAAGTGAATGAAATTTCTTCGACATTACCTTCGAAATTTCAAAAGGATACTTCAATCTCTTGGAGTCACACTCCGGGAAAATCAACCATCGGTATAAACACAAATGCGTACGAGTATGCAGGAGAAAAATAAAACAAGGCAATAAGTAGCATAACAGATACAGGATGTTCGCTCCAATTGAAAGAACTGACTATGGACTTTAGGCTCAAATGAATAGAATAATAATAACAAATTAGCTTTCCTAAAAGCAGATTCCTGATGTTTTACTCTGCTAAAAACACGGCCCTGAAAAATGGACTGGAAGACATAAACCAATGTCCTCTCCGTCAAATGTAATGCAATAATCAAATGCTGCCTAGTTATTGTAAACTCCTATCGTATTAAGAACAGTGCATTGAGTCTCAAGGCATGAAGCTATGACTTCTCCCTCCAATCAATGTCCAATTAGCTTAGATTCTACTTCTTACTGAGGTGCATCAACTAAATTGGTCGCAAACTCTTCCTTGGGCATTAAGCTGTTTATTGTGAAACCATGTAGCATTGCATTTACCACATATTAAATAAATAAAAAAATATAGATATATATATGCAGAAATTTTATACAGATATGTACGTGCATGAGTGCCATTCTAGATGTTTGCTTAAATCCATGGGCCAAAAACTTGGGTGTGTCTGATGCTTGAGTTCAGTGCGGTAGTCAGCTACATCTATTACAACTAAGGAAGTTACCCTAGGAATTGGAGATCATTAGGGTTAACCTCAGACTTGCAGGCAGTCTGCTGATTTCAATACATGTGCTATACTTGTGTGCTGTGGTTGTTGTGTGGGTGATACCGGTGTACTCTCTGGATGTATGGACTGTTTCGCCCTTGGGAATGATGCTTCCTGTCCTAAATCTGGCTCTTTTCGAATCTGCAGGTGACGTACCAATGGAGATTGGGAATCTTCATAATTTGGTAAGATTTGCTGTGGAAACCAACAGGCTCACAGGATCAATTCCTTCTGCTATCTATAACATATCTTCCTTAAAAGATCTTATTGTTCCGAACAACAGCATAATTGGAAGTCTCCCAACGGACCTTTGCCATCGCCTTCCAAATCTGGAATATCTTTATGTTTACAATAACAAGTTTGTCGGAAGCATGCCAAAAGATATTGGAAACTGTACAATGTTAAAACAGCTGCGTATTGGACGGAACAACTTTACAGGTATGTCTTTACTTACCCTCATTCTCATTGTGCAGGTTTTGAAACCGTTCTTGCTGCACCGCAGAGTAAGCCTTCAATACTAACGCCGCGAGGTCTTTGTTAACAATCGCATGACCAGATGGGCCACGGAGTTGAAATCTGTGGGGTTTTGATTACTAGCTCACAGATGCTCTAAATTATACAGAAAATATTTCGCTATTTTACTGACAAGATAGTACCAGTAAGTCTAAAAGTACACTTGGCCAACCAAGGATAGTGGTCCAGTTCATTATTACATTTAGGCAACATTTAATAGATGTTCTATATGTAAATAGCAAATAGATTGTTAAGGAATGACATAATCTGCGTTAAATGCGGTGGACTCTTGTGACAGGTGCTATACCAGAGGAGATAGGCAATCTAAGGTTCCTGAAGATATTGAGATTGGGCCAAAATCACCTTACAGGCCCAATTCCACCAAATATCTTCAACAGCTCCTCGTTGAAAGATATTACTCTTGGTGTGAATCTCCTGTCAGGAAATCTTCCATCTAGTCTGGGTCTGTGGCTTCCTAATCTTCTACAGCTTATCCTAGGAGGAAATCAACTTGATGGGATGATCCCAAGCTCTATTTCGAATGCTTCTAATCTTGTTCTACTAGAATTCAGTGAGAATTTGTTCACTGGCATCATACCAATGACCTTTGGTAAGCTTGAACTTCTGGAATGGCTTGGCCTATCCAGCAATTATTTGGCCAATGACCCATCAACTCCACAACTGAGCTTCATCACTTCCCTGACAAACTGCAGACACCTGAGATCATTGGCATTTTCAGACAATAGCAACATCCATGCATCCATTCCACCTTCTATTGGCAACCTCTCAACCTTGATCCAAGCTATCGATGCTTCTTACTGCAAAATTACTGGCAAGATCCCCAGTGGACTCGGGAACTTGACCAACTTAATAGATTTGAGCCTAAGCAACAATGAGTTGACAGGACCAATTCCTGGGACATTCAGAAATTTAGCAAAGATCCAGAGATTGTATCTGAGCGGCAATATGATAGAACAATCCATTCCATCTGATCTCTGTCATTTAAGGAGCTTGGGTGGGCTATCCTTGAGCAGAAACAACCTCGTAGGGCCAATACCAACTTGCTTGGGGACTCTGACCTCCTTAAGAGCTCTTGCGCTTGATGCGAATGATTTAACTTCCACAATACCCTCGACATTGTGGACCCTTAGGGACCTGCTGGATTTGAACCTGTCTTCAAATTCACTCAGTGGTATTTTACCAGTGGAAATTGGAAACTTCGAGGTTATAGCGAAAATGGACCTATCAAACAATAAATTTTATGGTGAAATCAGAAGTGAAATTGGCCGTCTTCGGGAATTAATCCGCGTATCTTTTGCGCATAACGATTTCCAAGGACAAATACCAGAATCATTTGGCAACCTCGTCAACTTAGAATTCTTGGATCTATCCCACAATAATCTGTCTGGTTCAATTCCTAAGTCTCTTGAAGGGCTTTCCTATCTTAGTTACTTGAACTTGTCTGACAACAGGCTAGAAGGAGAAATACCCAGCAGAGGATCTTTTACAACATTCACAGCTCAATCTTTCAGTAACAATAGTGGACTCTGCGGCCTTTCACGGCTAGAGGTCCCACCTTGCAAGACTAAAAGCCCCCGAAAACAGATAAAGGCCAGAAGTTCTGTATTGAAGTTTATTTTACCAGTTATAGCTTCGGCATTACTTATACTAGCTTTTGTACTTCTTTTGATTAGGCGGAAGAGAGGAAAAGAAAAGAATCCTGCAGAAGCTTCTTCTTTGCCAATAGAAACATATAGAAGAATCTCACACCATGAACTTATGCAAGCAACAAATGGTTACGATGAACATAACCTACTTGGCATAGGAAGCTTCGGTTCAGTGTACAAAGGGGTACTCGCTGATGGCATGGTTGTTGCCGTCAAGGTGTTTGACTTGCAACTAGAAGGAGCATTTAAGAGCTTCGACAGTGAATGTGAAGCAATAAGAAACATTCGTCACAGGAATCTCATCAAGATTATTGGAAGCTGCAGCAATGCCGATTTCAAAGCATTGGTGATGGCGTACATGCCAAATGGTAGCCTTGACAAGATTTTGCATTCTCAAACGTTAGTTTTGGACATCCCACAGAGATTAAACATACTAGTAGACATTGCACTTTCTCTTGAATATCTCCACTTTGGTTTATCCACACCCGTAATCCACTGCGATGTCAAGCCTAGCAATGTCCTACTAGATGAAAATACAGTTGCACATCTAGGCGATTTTGGCATTTCAAAGCTTTTAGGTGCAAGCATATCATTGATTCAAACAATGACATTGGCCACGATTGGATACATGGCACCGGGTAATACTTCTCATAATGAATGCAGTCACTTTATTTCTCTTTTTTTGTTGCAAGTATTCAGCTTGTATCAGTCACAATTATTTTAGCTTGTAGTCCCTCAATTCATTTGGGTACCTAATGGAAGCTGAAATGTGAATTTTCCTTACTCGTGTAGAGTATGGATCACAAGGAATAGTGTCCACAAGCTGTGATATCTACAGTTTTGGAATTTTGATGATGGAAACGTTCACAAGGAAGAAGCCCACAGATCAAATGTTTGATGGAGAAATGAGCTTGAAGCATTGGGTGCATAACTCATTGTCAACAGGAATAGTTGATGAGGTCATAGATCCCAGTTTGCTGACTATAGAGGACACCAATTTTGCAGGTAAGGAGCAATGTTTCTCGTCTCTGATGAGTTTGGCACTCGAATGCTGCGAAGAATTACCTGAAATGAGGATCAACATTCGTGACGTCCTACATAGATTGAGGCAGATCAAGGACAAGCTTCTAGAGCGGGCCACTAGCATAGCAGCAATTTCATAAGCATTCCCTATTTGTTCTTCAAATTTGAAAAACTAGTTCTCAAAAACTAATTCATGCATCTAGATGAGCCGAATTGTAAACTTAAGGCTGGTTCTTCTTTTCTACAATCTGCAGGTCAAGCTTATTGTTTCTATGCTACAAACTTGGCTAGAACAAGACTAATAAATCATCTCTTCCATTTCTCTCGTAACTTCTGGCAGCAGCTATGTTCAGGCCATTCGCCAACTTTAGTGACTTCCATACCAGAAGATTTAATGAAAGAAATTGTTGGGACAGGATACCCGGTGTGCTACAAAACCAATACAATCAACAATGACACCTAAAACTTTTCCTTTTTCCCTCTCTGTTTAATCAAACAGCAAAAGCAGATAACATAACCAGTGAGAATATGTAAACTAACAGACCAGGCATGTAATGCAACAGCAAGTGTGTAACTTGACAACGCAAGAAAGTAATTGGCTAACACCACCAATTGCAAACAAGATTAAATGCACAACACAATTGGTGTCTGAAAAACATCCCTGAGTAATAATCGAAATTAACATGGAGACTATAAGTTCTTTTTCTACCACAAAAATAGAGGTTATACAATACAAGCAAATATCAAGACTTAAACTTGATTCACAAGCCAATTACTAGTGTTTTAAGGCCTACATGTCTTAGTTCTCTACTTCTCCACCAACAACTAACCAAAGGCAACATCTACTAATGACAACTTATAAAAAAAAAAAAAAAAGAAAAAGAAAAAGTTCATTTTCAGGGAATAATTAAACATACAGGTTTGAGATAGGGGACCAATCCTCTTCCTTTGCTCTTAGTAATATCTGTGTGACTGTGACTGATCGGTCATTAAATATATCAAAGTTTTGATCTTTGTACAGCCTGAGTTTGATTCTTTTTGTTTTTTGAGTAATAAGCTTTGTGTTGTGACCCACAATACATTGTGTCTTTCTGAAAGTCTTATTGGTGCTGCCATTTTTGCTCTCCAGGATTGGCTTCTGCAGTTGCTGTTTGAAGTCTCCATAAAATTCAAAAGTCTGTTACGTTAGTTGAAGGCCTAATGGAGCCATTGCTGGTGTGCCTAACTTCCAGAAACTTTTGTTTTTTCTTATGGCTGAGAAGGAAGCTTCTTGTCGAAGCAACAATCCTTGTACGAAGATTTTTATAATTTTAATTTTGAAATGATTGTAGTTTTTGAATTTCAAATTGAAATTCAACTTATAAAAACTGTTAAATTTAATAGTTACTTTTCAAATTTTGTATTATTGACATTGCTTTATATATAATGAAAAGTGTGTGGAAAACTATCTTCTAATATCCATCTTTATTCTTTTTGGTTTTAACTTACTTACTGCTATTGCTGTGTTGTTATTGCTACAACAAAACCAGTAAAGTCATACTAGAAACCGTAAGCTTGGAGCCAACACCTTCTTACTAGGTGCTTTCCTTTGTTGGTTTGGAAAGAGAGATGCTTCTTCTAATAATTGTCGTTGCAAATAAGCAAGGATTAGAAAGAGGAGGGATTAAAGTATAAAATGTAACTTAATCGATCAACAGTTTTTATATTGCGAGTGTCTGGCATTTAGAAAGAATGTGTTTGGACTGCAAGAAAGTGACGAAAAGAAACAAAGTGAATGAAAAGAAAGGGAGAAACAAAAATATACTTTTGGTTTAGATAGCAAACTATAATGTAAGGGAGAGAAAATACAGATATAATATCAAAGCCACTCCTGCAATCTTTGTTGGTTACTCCAACATTCCAACAAATTACAAAATTTATAATTTCAACTTTAGTAAAATTTATATTTGTAGAGATCTCAAATTTTATGAGAACAGAAGGTGTAATTGGGATCTTTTTGAGGTTCAGTTAAAGAAGTATCAGACTTTAAATGGTCTTCAACTATAGGAGTTATATTCTTCTAAAGAATAAGGCATTGATGATCTTCCTATTAGGAAGACCAAAAGCATTACAGACATCAATGAGAGATGGAATGAAGTAGTACTTGAACCCTCTACCTATCAAGAAACGTCACAGTTAGGAGAATAGAGAAAAGTAATGTAAGAGGAGATAGATTTTAATTGTAAAAATGATACATGGATCCTGTTTCCCAAACTCAAAAACAAGAAGGCAATCATAGTCAAATAGATCTACAAAACCAAATTTAATGTTAATGGGTTTATAAACAAACTAAAGGTTAGACTTGTGGCAAAGGGATTCACAAAGTAACCTAGTGTAGATTATATAGAAACTTGACATACTAGAATACATGAGTATCTACGTAGACAAGGTTTTAACATAATTCATAACGATACTATTCTCTGTGTCAAAGAAAAAGGACATCACTTGTTTTATGTTTCACTCTATGTTGATGACTTTATAATCATCAAGAGTAATGCCAAACTGGTAATTCAATTTAAAGATAACATAAAGAAATAATTTGAAATGACTAATCTTGGTAAGATCCATTACTTTCTTAATTTACAAGTCTACTCATCTTAGCAATGAGTCTTTATAAATCAAGAAAATTATGCTAAACAAATGCTTTAAAGGTTTTACATGATTAACTATAAAGCCTT
Source organism: Bruguiera parviflora (assembly GCA_019804595.1). Lineage (NCBI taxonomy): Eukaryota > Viridiplantae > Streptophyta > Magnoliopsida > Malpighiales > Rhizophoraceae > Bruguiera > Bruguiera parviflora. The sequence goes on from CM034055.1 coordinate 2,019,762, forward strand.
TGCAACTCCTCTTACACCTAAAGACAAGCTCTACAAGGAAGATGGTAACCCTAAGATAGATAAGAATAAATATAAAAGTATTATAAGTCACTTGATGTATTTATTAGCTACCATATTAGACATTATGTACTCAGTAAGTCTATTATCTAAGTTCATGGATTCACCCAAAAAAAATTCATCTTAAAATAACCAAGAGAATTTTGAGGTACATTAAAAGGACTCTCGAACTAGGAGTCAAGTTTAAAAGTAGTAAGTAACAGAAACTTATTAAATACACAGATAGTAATTAGGTAGAAATATTTTATAACATGAAGAGTTTTTTTGAATTTTTTTTTCCTAGGGTTATGTGTTTTTAATTGGAAGTCAGGGAAGCAACCAATCATAACTCAGTCTACTGTAGAAGTTAATTATATAGCAACAGTTTTTGTAGTGAACCAAGTTATGTGGATCAGAAGAGTGTTAGTTAATTTAAAACTAGAATAAATTGAGGCAACCTCTATTTTTTGTGATAATTAATCCTCCATTGTTATTTCAGGAAATTCAGTCATGCACAAGAGAACAAAATACTTTAAAGTCAAACTTTATTTCATCATAGAAGTTCAAAAAGATGGTGATGAAAATATGGTTTACTGCAGCTCCAAAGATTAAATTATAGACATTTTAACCAAAGGCCTAGATAGGCCTAAGTTTATGGAGCTGAGGAAAACTCTAGGAATGCAAAATTATAGCACCAAAAAAGAGTGAAAGTCTTGTTGGTGTTGCCATTTTTCTCTCCAAGATTAGTTGTTGTAGTTGCTGTTTGAAGTCTCCATAAAATTTGAAAGTCTGTTATATTAGTTAAATGCCTAATAGAGTTGTTACAGGTGTATCTAACTTCCAAAAACTTTTGTTTGTTCTTTTGGATGAGAAGGTAGTTTTTTTTTTTTTTTATTGAAGTAACAATCTTTATATAAAAACTTTTATAATTTCAATTTTGAAATGATTATAATTTTTGAATTTAAAATTAAAATTTAACTTATAAAAGTTGTTAAATATAATTGTTACTTTTCAAATTTTGTAATTATTGACATTACTTCATACATAATGAAGCAATTATGTAATGAAAATTGTGTGGAAAGTTATCTTATGATGTTCATCTTCATTCTTTTTAGTTTTAACTTGCTTGCTACCATTAATTTGTTGCTATTGCTGCCACAAAACCAGTAAAAGTCATATTAGAAACCTTAAGCTTGAAACCAACACTTTCTGCCTAGGTGCTTTCCTTTGCCGTTTTGGAAAGAGAGATGCATCTTCTAATAATTGTCGTTGCAAATGAGCAAGGATAGGAAAGGGGAGGGATTAAAGTATAAAATGTATCTTAACCGATCAACAGGTTTTATATTGCAAGTGTTTGACATTTAGAAAGAACGTGTTTGGATTGGAAGAAAATGACGAAAAGAAACAAAGTGAATGAAAAGAAAGGGAGAAACAAAAACAAACTTTTAGTTTAGATAACAACTACAACGTAAGGGGGAGAAAATACAGATATAAACCGAGTGTGGTTTAGTCTATATATTTTTAAAGATGAAGGAATAAGAAAAAAATAGGATGGGAGTCCCACAACTCCTCCTTAAAATAATAAAATAAAATAAAAAGTATGGGGTACTCGGTATCCTTGCTCAAATTCTAACAAAAATAAGGAAAAAAAAAACAAAAAGACAAGATTTTATCCGGCTCCACCCGAAATGGCCTAAACAAATCTTCCCCAACACATATTAAAGTGAAGATGCATAAATGCCCCTATTTTTTATTTTCTTTTGATTTCCATCCGTGTGCTATTAACAATAAGGGTGGACTAACGATTTAGGAAATAAAAGGGTTTACTTTTTGCTTCAATATCCAAAACAAGATATTACAATTTCTAACTATTTTTTTCTTTCAATTTCTAAGCTACCTAAATAGAGTAATGCTATTCTTACTAGATTGATGCTTAAATAATTTATACAAATATACTAAAAAGTGAGTTTGAGCTAGTTAGACTAATAAATAGAAACAAAAATTATTATTCATCTAGACAAGTGAGAAGATAATTAATTTTTTTTACGTAATATTTTTTTTTCAATTTTTATTCTCACAAGTATTTTATTTTATTTATTTTTATTAAATATGTCAAATAGATTAAGTTAAATCATTTTAGATTTAACTTATTTTTTAGTTGGATTATTTTCAAATTTATTATACTCAAATTTGAATTATTCTAATTTAAGTCAAACTAGAATTAGTCTACAGGTTGAACTATTAAATTTTAAAAAATTAATTTTTTATTCTTTCATTAATTTTTTATTTTATTATTTATTTAAAAAATAAAAATATATTATTATTTATTTCTTATTTACTAATTTGTATTAAAAGCATATAAATATACAAGATGTGTAACTAATTAAATGTTTGTATTCTAGATATTGTATTCATTTCTATTATTTATAATATATAAAACTCACAACTAAAAAACTTTCTAATGAAAAAAAAAAAGAAACAAAAAAAAGATTGGTCAAGTAATGAGATATTTATATTTTAAATTTTAAATTTTTTATAATATAATTTTAAATATTTTTTTATTTTAATTTTAGTTATAAAAATTACAATTATATATTAATTGAGTCTAATTAATAATAAAATATGATTTAATTATCAAAATTTTTTTGTCCAAATTAAAAAAAAAAGATAAAAATATACAAAATTAAACTGTATTTTTTATTTATTTTTCTTTCTCTAAATAAAATCAAATAGCCAATTCAATAATTGCGTATATTTCCCTCGTTACTTTTGCTTCAGACCTGATTGGCACATTTTGCTACTACCCAGAGTTGTGATATATTGCAAAGAAAAAGCATCGCTACATTGCAAATAGGCAACAACCTCAGATTCGCATTTGTTTTGTGCAAAAGTTCGACATTTCTCACTTCTCTCTTTTCCCCACTCTTTAATTTTTCCTAATTCTTTCTGCCTAATGTCACAAACTCTTATTTTCGGCTAAAAGATTTGATTTTTGATGAAATTTTAGAAAATTAGGGACTAATCTATTCGGTTAGAGTCAAATTTGAGAAAAACTTGAGAGAATCGAAACTTCTGGTTGTAGTATTTAATTTTATTTACAAAGAAAAAAATAAATAAAAATATTGTTCATTTTCATATTTTTATTTTTATTTTTATTTTTCTTGTTTTTAATTCAATTAAAGCATTCATTTAGTGGCAAAACAATATTTTATCATTAATTAAATTCAATTGATATGCATTTGTAATATTTAATATTAAATTGAAATGGTAAAAATATTTAGAATTATATTTAAAAAAACAAAAAATTTTAAAACTAAGGATTTAATTATTCCGTAACCATACTATCGCAGAAATAGAGGAACAAGCAGCACCCAAAAACTGAAAAGAAATAAAATGAAAGAATTTCGATTATAGGTACACATTTAAAGGATCGAATAATGATTATTTTACCGCGCATGAAGCACTTATGAAATTTAATCTCCATTAAAATAAGTGCGATCGAGCTGAAAATTGGTGACCAGTAACCAGAAATGGTTATTCCAGAAGCGATAACTTATCCATGTCCAAACTTTCTTGTTGACAACAGTAGATTTCTCGCAGTTCCGCTTTCTTCAACACGACAATCATCTGCAATTACGAGCGAGAGGGCCGCGGGCCATCGAAGAACACCCTTGGTGTGATGAAAATAGCCTAAGATGTCCCATCGGTAGAAAACGCTGCAATCTAGAATTACGCTGGCTGATCATTTGCAATAACACAACGCACCAACCCCACATCGAACTCGGGTTATAAGCTATACGTTACATCGCACTTCAGGTCCGGTACTACAACATCAGCAGTAAGGTGCAGGTAGCTACTGATTTTCACCCGTCAAAAATTAGAGGGAGTGGGCATAAGCGAAGGACATCCTTCGAGCACCTTCCCCCATCCCATACTTTGGGGTAGTTTTTGTCTGGCAAAGATTAAAATGAAGTTGTCAAGACCTCCTATCCAACTTCCTTTCACTCGATCTCTTCTCTTCTGCCTCCCGCCGTTTCTGCTGCCTGCCATGAAGTGAAAATTAATCGTGATGAATGGATGTCTGTGACCACGAAGCTCTGGTGGAAGTGCTAATACAGCACACCTTCAATGTTGTACACCAATAATTGAAAACTGATGATGGCCTAGATCTCTAATGAGATCCCATGTGAACGTTAAAATAAATGCAGTGATATTCCCTAAGATGTTATGTGACATTATAATATCAGTCCGATTAAAAATATTATTGCTTCATAGGACATTTGCTTCAAAAGTACTCAAAATAAAGACAATAAAGTAGAAAACCCTCCTGCATTTTCCTTTCTTGAAGTATCAATGTCAGTGTAAAACTCAAAACTCACAGGTCTTCGACTTTCCTTGCATTGGTTCAATTGAAAGAGAGGTTTTCTCCCTAAATTGCACTGGCAAAAGACTCTTTTCTTGCCACACTAGTTTTCAGCTAGACAGGAATAAGCAAGCCCAAGTATAATGGGAGCCATAAGATGTGAAGATTCAAGAGAACTGAAAGAGAATGTACTGCTGTAGGGTTTCATAGAACTCACACAAAAGCAGAGTATCCAGTGCCAGAAGCTGATAAAACTGCTGCATGAGCTGTCACTGAAGCTAACGAATCCAGTCCACCAGTCAAAGGATTTCTTCCATCACCATCCACCTGAGAGCAAATAGAAAAAGGCGGTCAGTTCATCAACATAGCAATACCATTAGCAGAAAATATATATGATGCAAGCTGAGTCAAAAACCTTGTCCCATTTTGACTTTTTGTTTTGTCTGCCATCCCGACCAGCAGTATCGGGTGCAGGCTGTGCAGACTGTAATCCACTGGAAGGAACTGAAATGGATGCAAAATGACTAGAAATCAGAACACCATTCACATACAGCCACTTGTTATGGTCCTAAAAGATAATTAATAGACCTGGAATAGGCATGCTAAATTTTGAAGGGGGTACAACCATGCCAGGCTGAGTTCCTCCAGAGACAAATTCAACCTTTGGACTCTTTTTTAACTCCTGCTCCTTCCTCTCCCTTTCACGTCTCATGTCAGCCTCTGCTTCCAAAAGCATACAAAAGGTCATTTCCAAGAATTATATCCAGCTACAATGGTAACAATAGGTGTAGACTACAAAATAACTTAAGAAAACAAATAGCATATGAAGAAATCATGCAGCAAGAAGGCATTTAATTTATCAGCCAGACAATGGAAGGCTACAGCAACAGAAGCCAGATTCACAACTGTCACTCGGTGAATATAGTAACAAACATTAGCCTGTTGAGCCTCCATTTAACATCTTATAAATTCAGTCCATACAAATTCAATATCTCAAGAAAACAAGCCAAGGATCTAATCCATATACAAAATGGCCTAGAGGAAACAATCAACTCTCATTAAAGTTTGAAATCCAAATAATGTCATCTAACAAAAGAAAAGGCCATCTTTATCATTTATCTGTATCACCACTTTCTATTAGTAGCCTTTATTTGATGGCTACTGCAGGTCAAGATTCAAACAACATAGATGTACTTTCAAATATCATGTCATAAGCATTCAGACACTGCGTATAAGGTTTGCTGGGCAGGTGTGAGCAATTGGTCATATTCGATATTACAGAGACCCAGGCAACTAACCATCTGTGATTCAATATCTGTTGGGTGACACATGGAAGGAAAAAAAAAAATTCTGTGCCTTTGTAACCACCAGAATAAGCAAACACTAGGACATCTAGTTTGTTCATTTTACATGCATGATTTCATAATTATCCAGAATACCAAAGGAAACACTAGAGAGATACTCTACAACAATTTGTTTAATATTGTCAGTCTACAAAAATTACAATTTTGCAAAAGCTCTGACCAATTCACAAAAGAAAAAATTTACATAGCGGGCAAATCCATGACATATGATGCAAATATCAATGGAAAGAGGAACTAAAATAAAGGAAAATCAGAAGAAAGAAAGGTAAACTGTCAATAACCTATTTCAAGATAGTAGTCGCTTTGTTCATATCCATGTGGATCAAATACATCTTTACTGAGGCAAGTCCCTATCTGATCTATATCTTGATACCTCACTGCGTGCAGCAAGAAGTCAGGATTCCGATAATCCTTCTTATTGCGAACTTCTGCATTAAAACTTCTCCCAATTTTCTTCAAAGCAAGAAACTTATCTATTTTCCTCTGCAAGGTACAGCCATTAGAGGAACGGCATCATACACCATGGAATGCAAAATGGAGAATTTATGTTAGAAGAGAGGGAAAAATATTTTAAGCACAAATAAATCACATTAAGCTGCTCAAAATAGCCTGATGAAAGAAAACATATGTTAGATTTGTATTCCATCAAGTATAGCTGAATAGGCAACTCATACAAAGAACCTCACTAAACTGACAAAAATACAAACACAAAAAGGAGGGTGGAAGGCATCCCCAATGCACAAGACTCACTACTCTGATGGTTTGGAAAGGCTCATCCAATATAGATCCCACTTTACAAAAACAAGATGTACGCAATCAAGTCAATTACTAGAAGGATAATACTCCGAGGCATATACCTTTAGGTCAAATACAGGAACTTCTGCAGGACGTTCACAGTTGAAGCAAAATTTTGAAGGTACCTCTATTGGATAACATTTTATTGCCAAGTGGCAACAGCAAATTTTTTTGGTGACAAGCAAACACTGATGGGCAAACCCAAGGGAAGCTTAGCACATTTGAAAAACTTAAAAGGAAGCTAACCCCCTACAAACACCCATCCTCCCTGTCCCCATCCCCACCCCCTAGGAAGTGTAGGGGCACTCAACCCAAAACCAAACAAAAAAACAAAAAAGGGATTTAGGGCAACTAATCCACTTAGACATACAAAGAGAAGATTTCAGAAAAAAGGACATATTTTATTGTATAATAAAGAGTGAGTCCAAGGCATTAAAGCAAATAAGGTAGCATAATCATAAAGGACACTAGCTGACAACAGATATTAAAGAAAGTTAAGAAACCTACTTGAAGTTCCTCTGGACACTTTTCCTTTGGTGGCAGGGGAAGAAACTTGTCCAATGGATCTACAACTTCAACGGGATCCTCCCTGGCACCTTCATCTGCTATAGCTTGTGATTGCATTGAGGCATTGCCCATTTCAATAGGTTGTGGTGATTCTAATTGTTCAGATGGTTGAGAAGTAGCTTGGATACTAGGGGACAAAACCTGAACAGTTCCCAAAGAGTTTTGCCCTATAGCAACTGCAATTAGGATCTTCAAAGATAACAATGACAAGACCAACAGAACCAGAATATTCAAAATGTGCAATATTAAATAAAAGAACTTTGTGACAGTAAGGAACAGGAGGATTTAATTAAAAAGATAATTATATTCTTTTTCTCCAAATCTCACCATGTTACAGTTATTCCTGCAAGGCTACATACTACACAGATAGGCACTTAATTAAACCTTTCTGTTTGATTCAGCCAAATGTAGCACAAAAAGGGCAACCTTTCTGGCATGACATTCTAACACAGAACATACATCCTGAAGAACAAGGAAATGGGAGAGGACAAATGCAGCTTAACCATAACTCTTCTGCACAACCAGCTATGGAAAAATTTTTAACTCTTTTGACAGAGTTTTGCATGCCCTTTAAGTTCACTTTCTCAGAAAAATTGTTAATTACTAGTTGGTTCCAGATGCCTAAATCACACATGTCCACTCTAAGGCTGAAATGCCCTCCAAGTTCACTTTATTAGAGGCAGTAACAGCACAGATGCTTCACAATATAATTATCAAAGTCGCTTAGGGCATAAACCAAAAAAAAAAAAAAAAAAAAAAGTTGAAGAAATGATATTGGGTTGTTGAGAGAATTCTACAAGATATTCACAATTACCACACAAAATCCATAAAATGACAAATTAAATATTGCTCAAACTAACATAATTCCATGGCATACGCACGGAAGAGACTTCAACTAAACAAAAAGATTACTTCCCAAGATACAAATCTCAATCCCTCTTCCCCACTAGAGTTCGCTAACCTAATTATGCTACCACCAACAGTTATTAAAGGGAAAAAAAAAAAAAAGAGGAAATTTGCCACAAACAAAGTTCTACATACCATCTGCCGACTGAAGCCCCTCAGCGAATTCTCCTTCCTGCAACCAAACCAAAAGTTCAAAAATACTGTAGAAATTAAAAAATTAAAAAAAAAAAAAAAGGAGAGAGAGAGAGAGAGAGAGAGAGAGAAAGGAAAGCCAGAAACGGAAAAAACTCGAGCACCTCGGGTTCAGGAGACAAGGCAACTTCATCGTGAGCATAGTCCACAATAGTAAGCCTCCCTGTCCTACTTCCCTTCATCTGAGAACTCCCCAGCCGTTGCCGCTCCTCCAGCGGTTGCCGCTGCGGCGGAGTCAATCCATCTCTGGGAATCGAATCCTGATACGCAACCGGAGGCGGAGCTTCACCAGCCAATTCATCAGTAACCATTGCATCATTCGCCGAATCTCCTCGTTCTCTGTCCTCGTTTTCTCCCGAGGGCTTCGTTTGCTCATCCTCTTCTTGTTGCGGCGGCGGGGGCAGCTGTGGCTGTTGTTGTTGTTGTTCGTCGAGGTCCTCCATGTCCTCGTCATCCTCGTCGCCATACATCGAGAGCAGGGCGATTCCTTCCGATTGCTTCTTCCTCGACGCCATGACTGAGAATTCTAGGGTTACGGTTTACTTCCAAAAATCGAATTGGGGAAAACAAAAGCGAAGTGAATCAAGGATAGTTTTGTCTTTTTACTTTTTCTTTATTTTTTATATCTTTTGGTACGGTATTGTTTTCTTTACTTTTAATGTAGGGCATTTTATATATATATATATATAATTATCGCCGATAAAACTAAAAATTTATAAATAATAATAAACTTAATAAACTATTCTTACGAGCAGCAAATCGAAATCAATCGAGGAGAGGCATAAATGCGTTTTTGGATATGAGCAAGGGGCGTCAAAGAAAATTATAAAATAATAATAATAATAATAATAAATTTTTAATAAATTGTTAAAATAGATTGGAAAAGAATATTTTTTTGTTCGGATATGTTGAGAAAATTAAAATAAATAAATAAAATAAATAAATAAAAAAAAATATATATATATATATGCTCTTAAATAGCAAATAATGTATAATTGGATAATTTTTTTAGTATCAAAATAAGAAAGTAACAATTTATACATGATCAATAACATCTTACACGTAATAACATGGAGATTAAAGAGGGCAGATTATTTCACAATATTAAGTAGGTCAAAATATGGTATAATTTTATAACTTATCACATGACAATGAAATAAATTAAAATCACTTACAATTTTATGCTAATTCTGCACCACCTGCATATATATATATATATAAGTTGTCAGGATAGAAATGTTAATAAAATAGGAGAATAATTATGGTTATGAAAAGGATTAATTTATAAATAAATTTGCACTTTAAGGAGTGTGACTCTGTTAGTATTTTTCGCCAGCCAATAATGTCTACTCAACAACTTTTGTTCATTTGTATCATCATGTTGAGCATGTTATCTTGACTCGTTTAGTGAATTGATAAATAAATAAATAAATAAATATATATATATATATATATATATATATGTATATATATATATATAAATTTTAATTGTAATATAAATTTATTACGAAAAAATTATGCAACACCTTCCGAGTTATCCACAAGAAAGATAAACTTCTTGTTCATTCTACCAAATATTATTGGAGCCTGAAATGAGTTGTGGCGTCGGGGACCAAAAAGACAACGCCCTCTGTTAAAAAAACAATTAAATCATTAATAATTTTTATTATTAAATGAATATACGGTTATTTTCTATTTAAAATAATTAATTTAAAAAATATATAAAAAATTAAGGATTACTTTTTTTTTTTTTTTTCTGGCTGTAGTTGTGGTCTTTCTTAGCAGTCTAGATATAATTTATCTTACCCTTGTCGAGATTAAGGAATCAATCCATTCAAAAAAAAAATTACATATATCCTGACTTTGCCACCACAAATAAAAAAAAAACAATTTAATTATTTTCAATTTAAATATAACCTACTTTTACAAGAAGAGAGAGATTATTGAGGGCTACACCTATGGGGAAATAAAAACGAATGCCTTAAACCGTTAGTCACAATTTATCTCTGTTTATAACGTCTTCAACGTTGCAGCTTGGTCGAAGTAACATAATATGACTAAAGTCTAATTCTTTCAACTTTTTTCATTCGCAAGTACCCTTTAACTCTCTTTATTTCCCTAGTTTTTTCCTCTGAAAATTATAACCTTGCAACCTAATATCTCCGATAAAGAGATGCAGGACTTCTAGCAACTCTTTTTTAGTTTTTGTCTATGAAAACTATAGCTTTTGTCACCTAATATCTCTGATAAAGAGATGCAGAATCTTTAGCAAGTATCTTTTATTTGACTTAAGGTTTTACCGCTGAAAAATTCAAACAAAGGTGATGCGACCAAATTGTACACTAAATCAATAATTTGTAGTCTAATGTGGACTTACGTGACAATTGTTATTGACTTAACAATGCACTCCCATGTAAAAGACGAAAGGAGTCTAGTAAGGAGGAAGGCTGGAACCAGAGTGAGTCAGCAAAGTGGACTGACTCAACATGTCTTCGTCAACGACTCTTAAAGATTAAGAGAGATGTTTATAGACCTCAGCTGTCACGCAGGAACTTAACAACTTAATTGACAGATGTAACTCACTTGTGTACTATTTGTAACCATAATAAACTGATTTTTTTTTTTTTTTCAATGTTAAACTCACTAATTCATATTACAAAAAATTAAGAACTTACTGACTCAAAATGACACATATCCCTGCATCTTACATATACTGGTGTTGGTTGACTTGCTCGACTCCCTTGAAGCCCAAAAAACATTTAAGCCTTCAGTGATGTATGACCATCCATACCGACCTCCAACGGTGGTAGTGATAAAATTCGATTGAGTCCGACCCGTAAAAAGCTATCCAAGTATGCTACCTCTCGCAATTTAGCTAGACATTCAGCACCGGATTAATCAGAACTAGGTCTCTTGTCGGCTTTGTGATATAATGACAATCTTTGTCCTGTTAGACTATATAATAGTTAGAGTCTAATCACTTACCATAGACATTATTGAACTTTATTTGAAATTTTCTTAAATAATCAGAAAACTAAAATTAAAAAACCACTTAATATTAGTTGGAACAGACACTACTTGTAAGTCTCACTTTATGACAATTGCTAATATTGGCATCCTCTTTTGTTTTGCTGGATGATTTTATAGGAGGAAACAGAAAATGTTACCAAAAAAGCATCGACTGTGGATGAATTTGTGCATTTTTCTTTGTTGCCATAAACGAGGCAAGAACACAAGTTCTTTGCTGGAAAATCCAAATAGAAGAAAGCAAGTGGAGCTGTGGAGGGACGTAGGTGCATGAATCTCCCAACTTTTTGAACTTTGCGAAAGGTACACGTTCATTAGTTTGGCAGCCCTATAATGAACATAAAAGTGAAGTTAAACACTAACATATATTCACCGAAGGTGTTTTTTTTGGGGGGGGGGGGTTGTGATAGAAAAGCCTTACTACGTTATCAAAACATTTGCTTTTACAAAATATTGGTGAGGAGGTGACCATAATGTAAAATGGAGAGTTTCCATAAATGGATTTCAGTCATTCCAACAGACGGTAGGATAGAATACCTCGACACAAAAATCACTGCATGCCAGAAAGTTTACTGATTGCTTAAAGCAAGATCATGCCATGTATCGCCATCAACTTGCGGAGCCTCCTGATCTGAAATATAGAGTAAAGCCAAACAACGTATGAATCAATTACTGGAGTGCAACCTAAACATCATGATTACAGGAGATCACGTCTCTCTGATAAAAAGCAATGTCAGTATGTGACAAAGAGTTAACCGTGACTTCAGGAATGAAAAATGTATCAACTCATTTTCACATCCAGTTACCAGACAACTAAAACCTTCACCAAGAGAATTATTAACAAAACCTCCACAAATGTCTAGCAAAAGCTGGTATCAGAATGAACACAATTTTAAGCTGCAATTGTGTGGAGCTACCCTTTGACTCTGGATATGGTGCAATAGCTAAATGGGTCCAATAGAGTGCAATGATGTACTACATTGTTATTCCAATTCATAACATGTAAAAAGAAAATCTCAAAGCACTAAAAAACAAAGTGTGTAAGCCGGGAGGAGAAATACTCGAATCTTCAGCATCATCGTTCCGAACAACCAGCACTGGTGGTAATGGGAGATCTGCATAAGCAGAAGCATCAAGATAGCAATAGGCAATAAAGAAACCAAAGGAAACCCATCATAGGGGAAATAAACACAAGGCAATAACACAATGCAGAAAGTGGGTGCAACATTCATGGGGAGGGAAGCAGGAATAGGCCTCAATACCATCATCAGGCAGTGTGTCCTTCATCCACTCTTCGTCCAAGATATCAATAAGAATACCCAGATTTGGCTCTGTCATATTCAATCCCTACTTCAAGAATTTCAATTCTGAAACACAAATTGAACAGACCACAAGGGTCAGTAATAAATCTGCAGGTGAGAGCTTCATGCTTGACCCAATACAAAACCAAGACAATAGAATTCATGTTCAAGCATACCCAATATAAATAACATAAAAATCAACACATCAATCCAAGGGAAGTAAAAGCCAATCCAGAAGAAGACACAAATGTAACCACACCCACTGAATTCAATCTTTTTTTCAATTTTATGCAAAAGCCAAGCAAAAGTATTAATGAAAAGTGTAGTTGTGAACTTTTGTGGAACATCTAGAATGCATAAGAAATGGAAGATATGAGAACAACAAAGCCCCATTCTGAGCAATACTGAATCAATGACATGACTAAGCTGATCACTCCCAAAAAAATAAAAAACCTAAGTCAATCACATTGTAATAGACATATTGGTCACTTTAACCAAATCATTACTATTGCACAATCAAGTGATACTATGGGTGACTTCCCACTGCACAACCATTTCACAAATTAATTCAGTTCAGTCAGACAAACCCCCAACTTTTTTCCTACTTGTGAGTCTTCCCACTGCACGACAACGAGCCTTCCATCTTGATTAAGGCACCGAGTCAATGCAAATGACGCATATCAGTTAGCTACTCTGATTCAAGACTCCCAGCCTCTACTATTTGCAGCATAAAATTAGTATTGTGGCAGAGGTTTCTGAAATTACTCAAGAAAACTAGTATTGTGGACATCTCAGACATTATCACATACATTAATGATTAATCGTAATCATAGCGGCTAGCCTCATTCTCAAAGCCTACTAGTAACATTGATGCTAATCCAGCTTAAACAGCAGAATCCCACTAATATTTGCTTCTAGCGCTGCAGGAAACAATGCGCATCTAAAGGCCTGATTGCATTCCACTAATATTTGCCTCAGAAGAAGCATACCATGTCAAAGAAATTTTGAATGAGCCGTTTCCCAGGGGTTGATTTACAGACCTCATGCACGTCTAAGTGGAGGAAAGACGCTGCAAACACTATGCAGTTCTCCGAACACACTAATTTCTAAAGTTCAGAATAAGCAGGTGGTCTCCTACAAAGCATGCAAGTTCATAACTACAGTTATTTAACATTAACAGCTCCATAGCTTCTATTTTCAGCCTCGATCGACTGACCTTTCAGTCATCTTACGAAAATCACAGGCAAAATTCAATTAAATGTAATAACTTTGTGAATCCAAATTAGTTTCAAATCCACCTAATCCAAGTTATCTCATCCGGCCGACAATACCGATGATGCCCGTAATTAGAGACATAGAAAGAGAGTTACCGATCGAATCGAAGCGCGAGAGACAACAGGCGAGGGGTAGAGGGTTCGATCCAAGCGAGATTGCGGCCACGGGCGGGATCCACTGGCAATGCTCTCCGTTCTTCGGGATTTTGTGATTTTTTTTTCTTTTTCTTTTTAAATTTGTGGCTTGCAACTATGATATATATATATATATATATATATATATCATAAGAATCAAATTTAATTGATTTAACTAATATAATAAAAAATAAAATCGATTTTTGATAATAAATATAAAATTTTTAATATATATATATATATTATAGAAAATATCAATACAAAAATATAATAATATTGAAACATGAGTTTACACTTATTAAAAATAACATAAGTAATATAATTTTCAATTTAATGTAAGGCAGGATTAAGAAAATTAATTAATTAATATAAATATAGATGAAAATAATTTATAATAAATAAATTAAGCACAAGTTGATTGTAATTTGTAAATTTTTCGTCTTAAGTTAATTCATGTGTTTTCGTTTTTTCGAAAAGAAGAAATTGTAATTAAGAAATATAGTCCAATTTAAGATAATATAGTATTATATATATATATATGTATGATTAAAACATTTTGTCTCGCGATGCACTATTGTAGGCGCGAGGCATTGTTTGTGTCATGCGTCACTTCATCGTAAATTGATTAATTGAGTTTCCAATGCAAATATAAATTGAGAGGTATTATAAATAAAATAATTTTGATTAAATTGCAAATGCGGTTTAATTTCTCAAATATCTTTACTAAGGATCTACTAATTATTATTCCTAATAAAGTATTATTGCATCCATTTTGTTTATATTTAAAAAAAAAATTAGAGAAAAAACAAAAAATGAAGACTCCCCCGCATGCATCGATTCTACCGGGGTTGATTGATCCAATTATGGATCAATCAGGTCACACCGAAAATTTTTGTTCGAGTTTATTGAAAAATTGGCATGATTTAAAGTTTGATTCACATATTCGATTTGTTCGGTTGAGGTGGGCTTTATAACACTACTTGTAATTGTAATTTGATACAATATTTTTGTATCATTTATTTTTTTTATTTACAAAATTTTAAACTTGAATTAGTATATACGAGTCTTTCTTCTTTTGTTTTTTTAAAGACATTTTTGACTATTTTTTTTTATTGAACTTATAAAATTGTTAAATATATTATTTTTATATTGTTTCTTTTAACTTATTGGTAGAGTATATATTACTAATAAAATTATTAGATTTATTAAGATTATCTCATTTATATTATTTTTCTTGTAAAGTACACATGTGTCTTAAAATAATAATTATTGCAATTTATTGTATTATAATAATTTTTTATAGAGGTAAAATTATTTTTCAAAACAATTTATTTATATGCTTTAAATTTTATATTTTTTTATTTACGTATTTTTAAAATTCATTTATAATATATTTTTATTTTTTTTCTAACATATATATATATATATATATATATAGATTGGACTCTACTTTATAATTGGATATAAATCAAAATTTTGTTATTCTTCGCTTTCTCGCAATATACAAAAAATAAACAGCCTCTATTCATTGTTTGTGAATTTGTTCCCTTCCGTCGAAATCTTATCCAAACAAGCTTAAACCCAACGCAAGCAGAGTAACTTGCTGGAGACGCCAAGCCTCCGAAACTCCCCGACCGACTTTGTTTTAACTATGAACAACTTTGATTGTATTTTACTTCATTAATCTTCTTTTATAACGGCAAAATACCACACGGGAGTCTCACTAAAACTATAATAAAAATTGCTGGCCGTTGGCCACTCCAATGAGACTCGTAGTCATCTTTTTCTTTAATGTAACAACAGCAGCTATTTTAATTATATGGAGCTATATATATAAATACACAATATGATTTTATAGATCTTATGTGAAGTTGTATTAAATTCTCATGGTATGTATAATTCTCCCTCTCTCTCTATATATATATATATATACATTGTTTTCTTTGATGGTAGTATATCCTATATCCTTCTTAAGTTGTATTAAGTTGGTTTTGCACATGCCCTAGTCTAAATTCATTTTATTTTAATCCTAATTATTATGTCATGATATATATATATATATATATATATATATTATTTGTATAAATTTTATATTTTCTTCTTAAAATAAGAATTCAAGATTTTTAATATAAAAATTAAAATTTTTAACTATTAATTTTTTTAAAAAACAAATAAATTTTGCTTTAATAGAAATGAAATAACAATCAAATAAATAATTAATGCAATAATAGAGATTGAGAAATATATATATATATTGGGTATATTAAAAATTAAGAAAAAAGTATAATTTTATATTTTTAAATGTATTTTTAATTATATTTATTTTATTTTTTAAAATTTATTTATATTAATTTTATTAATTAAATTTGATATATATTAAAAATTGTTTATTAAATATCATCACGTAATAATTATACATACGTGATATGATAGATATCACCATATTGTTGAAATTATTAACGTGAATTTAATTTTAATTTTTTTAAAATAAAAAATAAAAAATAAAAATATTATAATTATATATATATATATATTTAAATATTTAATAATTTTTTTAAATATTATTTCACCAGTAATAATAAAAAATTACTTAGATGACATTTTTGAAGAAGTTGCCCGCATTTGAAGCAAAATTAACTGCCTGGTCGACATTGACTAATGAGTGACGTGGCATTGAGAAGGATCACCGGAAATCAAGCTGACGTTTTGACACCCACGGTGCCAGAGCCGCGTGGCCCTCGCGGGAACCCTGTGATGACAACTGAGCAATGATTCCACGTCGTCGAATTACAACCTCGAAATTTCCTCTCAACCTCTGATTGCGGTCGATCTCAGCGAAGAAGAAGAACATCGACGGCTGCCGTTTAAAACTTGGGCTCGATTGCGTGGGATGAGATAATGCAATCTAATCGCCTACGTGTGAGGAGCTTCGCGTAGACACGTAAGCACATCAACTTTTTGACCACAAAAAAAGCTGGAGGGTTCCGGACCTTGGGATCTGACTGGTTGATTGGTTGGCAATGAGCTGGCTCGTGTGCATGTAAATGAGTCCTCCAAATTCAAACTTTCCTTTTCTTTTTTTTTTTATAATTATAAATTTTCGTTTATTTATTTGTATTTCCTTTTTTTTTTTGAGGAGTCCGGACTTTTTATTTATTATTATTTGGGAAAATTTACGTTTATTTATTTATTCAAATACAGCATGTTCGTGTTAGACTATTTACATTTTCTAGGGTTTCGGAAAAGCGTGGACTCATCGTTCACCGGCCACGGTGGTGAGCTCGACGACGACGTAAGAAGGACGACACGAGTTAAGAACATGTGCATCCAAATCTTAATCCCATTAAAATAGAGAGCAGAAAAAAAATTAATAATTAAAAATTAAAAATTTTTATTTTTAAAGATTTTAACTATTCATTTAAAAAAAAGAGATATAGAGTTTATAAAAAATTAAAAAAGTTAATTTTATTATATAACTTACAATATAATAAAATTTTTTAATAAAAAAAATCATATCAAACAATAAAAATTGAAAAACTGGAATGAGAGAATGAAATTGTAGTGTAGAGGATTAGAGTGACAAAATGCCATAAAATTTGAGACCTTTTTTAACAACTCGCAATCGATGTGATAAGATTGAACCCTCCTCAAAAAGGTTTCTTTTGTTTCAAAAAAAAAAAAAAAAAAAGCATAATCCTCCTAATCACGGGTGGCTTTCAACTTGGTCACTTCGAAAATTTCCCCTTCCGCTTCCTCCCGCTCCTCAAAAATCATTATTTTAGAACTAAAGTCAATAACCAAAAAAAAAAAAAAAAGAAAAGAAAATTGATACGTAAAACTTATATATGATAAAATAAATTTTTGTTTTATAAAATGCACGTGTCGACATCTTAAAAAATAATAAATAAATAAATATAGATAAAAGTATTTGGAACCTGTCCCGCCGACGTGGGACATCTAAAATAGCAACAAATGTTAAAAAACTCGAAAGCAGATGAGAGGGAGAGAGAGAGAGAGAGTATTCACATCCTTGCGCTGAACACTGCGAAAGCCTCTATTTATTTTGTAACCCTCAAACTGCTTGTTGAACCGCTCACGGGTAAGCCTCGCATAATAAAAACACCCAATTGATCATCACGATCCCGACAAAAGCCCACCGAAAAACACAACAAAAAACGAAGGCCGGTTAAAAGCTCCTCCTGTCCTTCAAACCAAACCAAAAACTCGCTTCCCCGTCTGCAGGGCTTTCATTCCATGGCAGCCAGACCCCAAACCAGTAGCAGCGTCGCCAACAACGGCAACCAAAGCCAAAACCAAGCTCAACCCCTGCTCCTAGGACGGTACGAGGTGGGCAAGCTTCTGGGGCACGGCACGTTTGCCAAGGTCTACCATGCCAGGAATGTCAAGACCAACGAGAGCGTGGCTATTAAAGTTATAGACAAAGAGAAGATCTTGAAGGGCGGCCTCATCGCCCACATCAAGCGCGAAATCTCCATCCTCCGCCGCGTCCGCCACCCCAACATAGTCCAGCTCTTCGAGGTCATGGCCACCAAGGCCAAGATCTACTTCGTCATGGAATACGTTCGCGGCGGCGAGCTCTTCAAAAAGGTAGCAAAAGGACGGCTGAAAGAAGAAGTCGCCCGGAGGTATTTCCAGCAATTGATATCCGCCGTCGGCTTCTGCCACGCCAGGGGCGTTTTCCACCGCGATCTGAAGCCGGAGAACCTCCTGCTCGACGAGAATGGGAACTTGAAAGTCTCCGATTTCGGCCTCAGCGCCGTGTCCGATCAGATTCGGCAGGACGGCCTATTCCACACCTTTTGCGGAACGCCGGCCTACGTTGCGCCGGAGGTTCTCGCCAGAAAAGGGTACGACGCGGCCAAAGTGGACATCTGGTCTTGTGGGGTCGTTTTATTTGTCTTGATGGCTGGCTACTTGCCGTTTCATGACCAGAACATTATGGTCATGTACAAGAAGATTTACAGGGGTGAGTTTAGGTGCCCCAGATGGTTCTCTCCGGAGCTCATCAGGCTTCTTTCGAGACTCCTCGACACGAATCCCGTGGCCCGGATAACAATTCCTGAGATTATGGAAAATCGGTGGTTCAAAAAGGGGTTTAAGCACATAAAATTCTACATCGAAGATGATAGATTTTTTAGTGTTGATGATGAAGAGGAACATGAGGAAGTGGGTTCTACTTCCGACCGATCATCACTCTCAGAATCCGACTCTGAAATGGAAACCAGAAGGAAGGTTACTAGTTTGCCTAGACCTGCAAGCTTGAATGCTTTTGACATTATATCGTTTTCGCCTGGATTTGATTTGTCTGGGTTGTTTGAGGAGGGTGGAGAAGGATCAAGGTTTGTGTCTGGTGCTCCTGTGTCAAAGATTGTGTCCAAATTGGAGGAGATTGCCAAAGTTGTGAGCTTCACAGTTAGGAAAAAGGACTGCAGAGTGAATTTGGAAGGGACTAGGGAGGGTGTCAAAGGTCCATTGACTATTGCAACTGAGATATTTGAATTAACACCAAAATTGGTGGTGGTGGAGGTTAAGAAGAAAGGAGGGGATAAAGGGGAATATGAGGAGTTCTGTAATAGGGAATTGAAACCCAGGCTGCAAAAGTTGATGCAGGAAGAGTCCGAAGAAGCTGCTTCTGCTTCTGCTTCTTCCCATAAACCCTCAAGTTCTGGCCTAATACTTACTGATCCTATAGAGACTGATCCATCACATTTACCCTCCGATACTGAATAGGGAGAGTGGAGGAAAAGGGTATACTTCTTCTCTCTCCTTCTGCTTTGCCAAGGCCTTCGAATTATCCGTTTTGTCTTTGACTGTTCTGTTGTTCTACCTAGATTATTAGATGCTAATGTATCGTATGTTTTATTCCTCTAACGAGATGTTGTAGATTAGAATTAATGAGAATGCAATACATATTTCTTCTGCTCTTGGCAATTGGGAGCTGAGTTATGTGTGTCTATATGTATATGTGTGTGTTAACCTACACTGGTGAATGGGAGAATGAAGTTGCTCTGTCATTGTTGATGTGTGAGTATAAAGCACATTGTGCTAGAAACATAGGTTTGGCATATTTTCGTCGAAGAGATTGGATTGTTTATTCAAAAATGGAATGGAATCATTTTGATTTTTGCCCTTTTGGTGCGTTAGCAGTGTGTAATGTTCAATTAGCCCAGAGGAATTTGCTGTTTCTGCCGCTAAATCTTCTCTTTTCCTCAAGTGTTGTAAGATAATGCCAGTAGCAACCTCTTATATACCTGGAGTTAATGGCATTGGCGGAATAATTACTTATTTGTTTGTAATTGATAATCATTTGAAGAGATCATTTAAATAACCATTCGGTACTCTTTAAGAAGTGTGGCTATGTGTTCTGAGTTAATTACAAGTAGAGGTCATATAGGGTACTCCCTTTGAATGCGCAGCTCACTCCCTTACTGCCTTTGGGATGCATTGCCATTGGTTGTCCGGTGGCACGAGGTACCCCTTCGTGCTGGAGCGTCTGAGGCTGAAGTGGCCCTGGGTTTGGCTTTCTTGCTCGGTATGAAATCAACCCTCATGCTCGGGCCAAATCTTCTGTTATTCTGCGTTGTTTCTTCGCTCTCCTCGTAGCTTTTTCTCTTCTGGCAATTCTTCTCCACTCGGCTAAGTAGTCCACAGGTGTAGCAAAAGTCAGGGAGACTCATATATGAAGGTAACATAGTTTGTACCTCTATGGTCCCTCAGGTTGTTGAAAGCAGGCAGGAGTGGCTTATCCACCGAAATATTGATTAACCTCATGTAGCCGTGCCATTCCATGGCATTGTGTAGCTCAACGAGTTTGGCAAATAGATACACTAATCCGACGTGCATGTCTCTAGTCATATGATTCATGGGCAATCCACGGATGATTGTGAAGTAACTAAAAGAAAAAGAAAAAAGAAAAAAGAAAAATAATTGGACACCGACATGGATGATTGTGAAGCAACAATTCACTTTCGAACGTGAGAAACCTCAACAGCTTTGTCAGTCAGAGTTTGTAAAGAGAGGTAATCCAATAAGATTGCATGTCTAATTTTGCAAATGCCGTGGTTTTAGAATTTAGTCCAGATGGTTACACCACAAAGCAATCCTATTTCGCTATGTAATACAATTGAGGCTCCAAATTGGTGTCAGTAGCGTGCTTCTCGAACCCGTTTGCAGTTGTTAATTTGGTATTCGGTACTTTGAAATTAGAACTTACATAATTGAGGGAGTGGCCCTCTCTCCCAAAGTTTTGTTTTTGTAGTCAGCTAGGTTTTAGGGAAAGTTGCCCGCAATTAATTTTTCTTTTTAGGTACAACGAAATTAAGTCATATATTTTGTAATAGTTCGAGAATGGTGAGGTTTTAGGGTCTTAGTTGCAAATTTTTATTATTATCATTTATTAGAGTATTACTAGGTACATTAGTTGAGGTCGAAGCATCCCTCAAAGTCAGGAACATTTGTAGACTTTAAAGGCTGCTAGAAAATACTTTGAAATTTGTGTCCTCTATGTCTCCTTCTTCTTGTCTGAGACTATTTTACAAGTTAGTCTACAATTTTTTTTTTTTTGAAGTAATAAATACATACCAAGTGCTTGTCTGAGATTATTGTCCAACCTGCTCCATCCCTTATTGTTAAATAAATATATTATCCAGGTTTAGTCTTGCTAAACCTCTTCTCTTCTTTTTCTTTTATTATTATTTTTTTATGCCTTCCTGACATATTTTTAGGAATATGAGATTTAATAAGATCTTTCTCAGAAGAATCGATATACTTGAAGAAATTTCCCTTTGCACTAATTATCTTTTCATTAAAAATTTCGTATAAATTATTATCAATTTTATGACACTTTACTTTTGAATTAAAAAAAAATGTTTTGCACCCCTCTCAACTGCATCACGTGCCTTTCAAAATCAACAACATTTGTAGACTTTACACAAAGACTTTGAAATTCTCGTCCTCTATATTTCCTTTTTTATTCGGCAAAAATATGTCATTTTATTATTAAAATAATAATTAACAATAAAAATCTTATCAAATATTATAATATCATTTTATTCATAATAACATCAATTTTTAATAATAATAATAATACAAAAAACTAAATAAGTTATAAATTAGATATATGATACATAATTTAATTGGCCGTTTGGTATGATCGGGTATCGATTGGCTAGGGCATGACTGGTTGTTTTTGATTCCGTTACAACAACAAACAATGGATTAATTGAACGAACAAACCCAAATGCCGAACGTAGATGAAATACCAGTAGTTCAGTTGAGAGAAGCCAAGAAAAAGGATCCTTTGCGAGTGAGAAACCTAATGAATGCCATGTCATTTAGAGTCTTTGTATTGACTTCTGGACCACGCTAGTCAGCTTTCGAGACATTTTTCCAAAGGGTTGGTTACCTTCATAAATACATGTTTGGGTTCAAATTTTGCCACGCTTAAAAGCTAGAATTCCCCAACATCTGGATTCAAAATAATAATAATAATAATAATAATAATAATAATAATAATAAAAGGTTTCATTTGGGCGCTTTTTCACAACAAACCGCAGCCCTCCTTTTTCCTTGACAAAGGACAACAATACTATGATAGCCTCTCAATTGATAGCCCCTCTTTAGTTATATTACATTTTTTAACATTAATTTTACCAAATTCTCAACTTTTTGACTTGTGATATAGATGCTCTTCGTGATGAAATTACGACTACTTTGATGGCTTGAAGATTCAGGCTTATATATTATTTTCTTTATATTATTTGCTACCAAACTCTTTTGACTTTTTTGAGTTTTTTTTTCTGCAAAAATTATTATGAAAATTTAGTTTAGTTTTTTTTTTTGTAATCCATCTTCTTATTCATTTTTTCGTATAATAATAATAATTAAGTATTTAATTATATATCACTAATTTGTCATATTGAATAGTAGCCAAATTATTTGTACGATAATATGATTACAAACATTTGAATTCATTATTTACTATATTAATATTTAATTGGCCGTCTACAAAATATTTTTGCAAATTGAGTTTTTATTTTTCGTAAATTTTAATGACTAATACCAAAAAATTAATTATGTTCGTACACAACACGTTTCTTAACCGACGATTTGTCAATTATAATAGCAAAATTCGACGACAACACCAAATAGACCCTAAAATATATCACTATTCCTGAAATGCTGGAACTACAACCCCCTCTTTTTTTTTTTTTTTTCCCTCCTGTATGAGGGGTTAGAACTTGAATCCAAGTTCGAAATTTGCATTTTGCTGTCTAACTTTTCATTAATTGCAGAATTCACTAGAATAATTGGCGTCTTCTTTTTCCAAAACAGAACTTCTAATGCCTCGAAGAAACCAGCAATATTCTCACTAAAAAGCAGATGCTTTTGGCGTTTAGTTGAACGAAGGTGAGGTCGCTCCGCATGGGGGGCGCGCTCTGAAATGTAGACGTCGTGCCTCCCCCGCTAACGTGAATTTTGTTATACAAGAATTGTCCTTACAATCCACGATGTTGAAAGAAAGGGATAAAAAACAGAAGATAATGACTAGAGATAAGTCAAAGTCGCTATCAATAAAAAGTCGGATCATTTTGTCGACCCAATGCTTTGACTTTGAGCTGTTGAAACGTTGCTCGTTTTGTGATTATGGCACGAAGCAAACAATGAAAGTGGGTGAAAATAAATCACAACAAAATAGAGCTCAAAAGAAAGGTAAATATCCATTTCAGTAAAGCTAGGGATCAGGTTTTGCCGGGCATAACTATCGGGGAAACCAAAGAGTACACATAGACATAGCAGAACTTTGCGAATTTATCATTGCATTACCATGACATACATAGAAAGTGGCCAGTTTTGTCTTGCCTCTCCTACTTCGCCTTCCATAAACATCCTCTGGAATTTTTGAGAATATATTCAGGCTTTAGATTTTTTTAAAATGATCGTCCCCAGCTGCAAACGCATCTTGATGATTTGGACGAAGGATTTAAGTTTTCGAGAATATATGCAGTCATCATTCATGACTAATACAAATGGAATTACGACTAATGTTGTGTTGCATTAATTACCGTTATGGTACACATTGATATCGTTATTGCAGGATCGCAATCCGGTGTCCTGGCCTAGAATTTGGAATGGAAATTGTAATTGCTCTTTCTTTTTTTTTTTTTTTTTTCTTTTTTTGGAAAAAAAAAAAAAAAAAAAAAAAACAAGAATGAGACCCGAAAGACAGAAATTAAAGCAGCCAGGAATAGCATACACTTGGATGGAAAGCAACTCTCCTATCCAAGAAAAAAAAAAAACCCTATAAGCAGGTTGTAAGCTATACCTGCTGCTGTTCACCTTCCTGCCATTTCCAAACTATATCCTTGAGAGAAGGCTTCAAGTCCTGGTTACAGAATTTCTTGTACTCCAATGTATCCCCATTTGTTTTCTTCAACTCAACGATATTAAAGGATGGCGTGACTTCAAAGATTTCTGCATCGATTGCAAGTTGCCCTTTTCTCCCCTCCCTGCTGTCCTGCAGTTTCACTGTCCCATCTTTCTTCTTGAAGTTGAAACTCTCAGTCATTGCTATTTCCTCGAATTTCGACACGATTGCTGATGCGGGCTTTCTGGTGCTGAATCTTGCCTCCACTCTCTGATCCCTGGTGCCCTGCTCAAACAGGCCTGACAGATCAAACCCTTTTGAGAGGGAGATGATGTGAAAGGCATTGTAATAGGCTGGCCTCACAGGGCTTCTGGTAGCCTCTGCTTGGTCGTCAGAATTGCTTTTGGATTCAAATGAGGGTGATGGCGATAACGATGGCTCAAAGGCATCCTGGACATCCCTGAGCATGGAGGACCTGTCTTGGCCTTGAGGGGATGGTGGGGTTTCAACCTTTTTGTATCCTTTCCTGAACCACAAATTGTCCATTATCTTTGCTACGTCTATTCTTGTACATGGATTAGGATCAAGAATTCTTGCAAGAAGCTTTCGGACTTCTGGATGAAACCAATTAGGACACTTGAACTCTCCTCTGGTTATCTTCCTGTACAGCTCCATGATATTGAGATCATGGAAAGGAAGATAGCCCGCCAAGAGAACAAAGAGCACGACGCCACATGACCATATATCAGCTTTAGCCCCATCATAGCCCTTCTTGCTTATGACTTCCGGTGCGACATAAGCCGGAGTTCCACAAGTTGTGTGGAGGAGGCCATCCTGCCTCCTAGACTCCATCAACGCACTCAAGCCAAAATCTGATATCTTGAGATAACCGTTTTCACCAAGGAGGAGATTTTCAGGCTTGAGATCTCTATGG
The DNA here is from genome assembly GCA_019804595.1 of Bruguiera parviflora. NCBI lineage: Eukaryota > Viridiplantae > Streptophyta > Magnoliopsida > Malpighiales > Rhizophoraceae > Bruguiera > Bruguiera parviflora. The sequence goes on from CM034055.1 coordinate 2,045,043, forward strand.
TACACCCCGCGGCTATGGCAGAAATCGACGGCGCCAATCAATTGTTGGAAATACTTCCTGGCAACATCTTCCTTGAGCCTCCCTTTGGCAACCTTGTTGAAAAGCTCACCACCTCTAACATACTCCATGGCAAAATAGATCTTGGTCTTGCTGGCCATGACCTCGTAGAGTTGAACGATATTTGGGTGCCTAACAAGGCGCATAACGGAGATTTCCCTCTTGATTTGATCAATCAAGCCACTCCTCAAAACCTTCTCTTTGTCAATAACTTTAATGGCCACGCTTTGGCCGGATTCGAGGTTCCGCCCATGGTAAACCTTAGCGAAGGTCCCCTGCCCGAGCAACCGCCCTAGCTCGTACCTCTTCATCAATATGGCACTTTTCTTCTCCATGTTAAATGGTCCTTTATTTCAGAAGTATCAGTGCTGTGATCCTAATGACCGAAGAATTGCCTTTCATTGCCTTCTGGCAAGATCCCTCTAGCTATTTCCTTTGGCCAAAAGGGATCCAAGAAGAGCACGGAAGAAGCCAAAGGGCTATAGAAAAGCAAATGCAGCTAAAGCCTTTGAAGCTTCACCGCGCATAGGGCCCGGACGGCAAATGACAATCACTTGTTGAGAGAAATAAATTAGGCAATCGCTCGCTTGGTCCCGAAAAAAGAGGAGTTAAAATTCACTATTAATACATAGGTATATGCTTGTATTGGCTCTAACAAAATAGCAACAGCATACTCCTTAACAGAATCCCAATTGTGGCCAAATTGCTATTGGATAAATATAGCAAAAGTTGGGTGTTTTTTTTTTTTTTTTTTTGTTTTGTCTTTAATGATGGCCACTGTATACCCGATCTTCTATGTATAGCAGCTGTACGGGCCAGGCTCTGTATTCTGCAACTTAGAAGTAGTACAATGCTATTAAGCATGTTGGAATAAATTCCATCATTCTTTATATTCGCAAACTATTTAACGTTTTTATGCGAGAAAGCTTCTGATTCGTCCAAATTACATTGGAGAGCAAAAGAGAAAAAAAGTGTGGAAATGGGAATGGTTGTGAGTAGAAGCGGTGGAGAAACCACACGAGACATAGAAAACACAAGGTGGTGATGTGCATGTGTGTGTAATATATGTAATCGCATACACCCAGATAGATAGAATGGTTTTATTTATTTATTTATTTTCGCGAAGATGGTGGCCAAACGTCAATATTTCAATATTTATCCACCAGATAACTCCAACCTAAAATCAAAAGGTTCTTAAAATAGTATCTCTACTACTGTGGTACAGGTAGGAGACAATATATAGATTGTTTTTTCGTATCTTGGGCTAGCAAACATATAAAAAGCAATTTAGATAAACCTGACCTCATTCTAAGTTGATAGAGGTTCATTTCAGCACATATTAGGAAAATAAAAGTTAATATTTAGAACCTTAGCTACCGATTTTCAGCTGTACTGCCCAATATATGGTATGCTCCCTGTGATGTATTCATCGTATTCTTATTTTATCTTTATATTTTAAACAGTGGATCAATCGTCGCAATTACCTACAATAACTTCAATATCAATTGTTAATCTAGTCAATCACTATTTAGCGTGAAGTAATTTTGTTAGGTAACCATTCTCACAACAATTGACTAGAATCGACAGAAGGCTCCTACATAGCTTGATGTGTATCTACCATTCAACATCATCCATTCTATGGAATCCACGACCTTTGCTTATCATCTAACAAGAGGCAGGCGGGGAACGGTACCGAAGAAGAAAGTCAAGGTATTGCACAATTTAATTCCCTACAACACGTCATTAACAAGAAGAAGATGGTACCGTAAATTTCAGTCTAGTAGTGGGTAATAATAAAGATATGCTCTTGAAGTGTTATTTCAGAGTTATGGTGTATATGATAATAGACGACATCAGGAGAGATCGCTGCTCGAAACTTTTGATATAACAGGTTTACAGTTCTGAGCAATCAAATTTATGTGTGCCTAAAATGCTTCCCCTGGATTAATATCTAGTGGAACAAGATGCAGAAAGCATTTCCACAAAACATGTTGCATGCGAATTCTTTCTTTCCCTCATCCTCCCTTCCCCTCCGACTCGCTGAACTTTGCATTTATGGGGAGGTCAATTGAACTTGGGTGTATATTAGCTGTGTCCAATACTACTATATCTATTTTCATCTCATGCAGTGCATCGCAGCACAAATTCAATATTAGACAATTAGTTTGCAAGTGGTCAGTGTTGTAGATAAGTGTTGGAATTATTGTTCAATGAAAGATTGTTACTATAACAGTCATTCCTAGTCACCTTTTTTAAAAGTGAATAGTGAGTCCATGTCTGTAGCCATAAAATGACTAAACCATGCCATATTCTTCAATTCTCCACTGTTGCTGCTCAACAAAAGCAAGCAGAGTGACATTCACAGATAATTCTTAGTGTTTTTTTTCTTTTTTTTTTTAGATTTTTTTATTAAGTCATCCGGCATGGACCCATATGGCCCAATTTGTCGCCTTGGTCCAAATATTGCTTATTGTGGCCACAAACAAGAAATTCAATCCGCCGAAAACAACGCGGCGTATTGTGGGGCTGCAAGGAGCACGGAGATTATGATACTGAGTTTTTTTTTTTTTTTTCCCCCTCTCAGATAATAAGATATATGGTCGTTGGAACGAAATATACTGCAATTTTGTGTTTGAAAATATGCGATATTATTAGAAATTTTTACTATTTTATTTTTTAAAAGAAAAACTATATTTTTTCCCCTTAGAAGAAAAGGGTAACACCCGCACGCCCGACCAGGCCTACACTTTACTTGGTGGTCTTTTAGAAAATCTCTTACATCGCATTTTGTTTAATGTTTCATGTTTTAAGATTAGAGGAATTGAAACCATTTTTGTCTTGCGATATTGATTGTTGTCTCTTATCTTCGGACCAAAGAATATCAACTGGGATCGCTTTGGTCAGCTCGTCGTTAAGCTCAATAAGGACAAATTAACTTGACCAATAATTTTTTGTTCTTTTGTTAATTAACTTTAATTGAGACTTAAATTCGAGATCCTCAACTTTAAATTCAATTTAAACTATAACTCATTGGTTACCGATATATATTGATAGCCATCAGACCGATTCAGCTTTCATACCGGAGAAAGGACAAGGTGTTCAATTCAAAAATGACTGGACTGAACTGTTTGACCGAGGGGCGACCCAATAATCAGCCCGACCCAATGAAAATCAACGCCCGTTAGTGTCGTGGCAAAACCCATTTTCTCTTCTGGGTTTGTCTTCTTTTGGACGAATTTTACGAATAAAGAACTAATAAAACTTTTGAAATAGAAATGAAATAAATACTGATTCATTATTACAGTAAGTTGTACTTTATTATTATACAGAAAATGATATACTAATTAAAAATGATGGTTATAATAAATTGGCGTACATTGCTTGATTTCTGTGTCTCCCTAATCAGGTTTCATGTCAGGAGTTGTCTCTACAAAACATATGCGTTGAGTCAGACAATTTTATAGCTGTCTTGGCATTATTGCTGGTGATGTGCACCTCTTATCAACGTCATCCGCTTATTTTTCCATTTACCATGTTCGCAGAGATTGGAATGGAGTGGTTCATGCACTTGCTAAAGAAGCTTTGAAGCATATAGGAGATATTGTTTGGAATGAGACTAGCTCTAGCCATAATTTCTCTTCAATTGCCAGTGATGTATACAACACATTGTTATGAATAAAATCTCCGTCTTTGCTTAAAAAGAATATGTCATGTCTAATTTAAGCTGAGAGCAAATATTGAGACGTAAGAAAGAAACCTTTTTGGGGGAATATGGAATTTGGACTTTGTTCTGCTCTAAGTTTAGGACCTAATTGGGTAGTTAACAATGATATTGTATTACAAAAATATTTGAAGGATATGAGACAGGTAGAGAGAATAAGATTGGAATTATCTATTGTAATTGATTATCGTGTTTTTTTTTTTTTTTTCAAATTTTTATTTAAATTTAATAATTTAAATTTTATTTTGTTTATTGTGTTCATTTTTTCCGTCATTGCATTAAGTGTGGTTTTACACCTTGTGTAAAGTATAAACAGCACCTTTGGTTAACGGTTTTTGGATAGACACTCATGTAATTTCATGAAACTTTAATTTGTGTTTTTCTTTTTTTTTTTTTGGAATTCATTAGGTGTAAAATCTAAGTAGGAATAGAAAATAACTGCGGACAGGTAAATCTATTGTTACAGTGACCGGTGAGAAATTATTTGCACTTGACAGGAATCGAATTCATGACTTTTTAGGACCTACTGCTCATGACTACAAGCTCTCGGGTGCTTGAGCCAATTCCTTTTCGAGTTGAAATTTCCAAATATATCTATTATAGCTAACTGCATAGCAAAAGAAAATTAAGGATCAAAGAGAAAAATTTAAGGAAGAATACAATACACTAGTTCTGATCATATAACATATATATAGTTAATTATTTATATGTATGCTGTAGACACTTTTAACAGTGTTCTACAGAATTTATGTAGTTCCGCACTTCTACCATCTAAATGATCTCTCCCAGAGATGCAGCTGCTTGCCTGCAGCCAGGTAATCCACTGCTTGAACTGTGCTTAAAATGGTCATCAACTCCTTGAGCGTGCTTAGCCTCAATTGATCAGCCTCCACCGGTGTGTTTTTCATCCCCCTTATCGTGCTCTTTAAATGCTCTGTCCGCAGTCAATCATGATCAAGTCCAATATCAGTTGTCTGGCTCTGACGACTCTACCACCGAGATGGGGTCATCTTCTATGTCCTCTTGCAGATTTGTCGACTGGTTTGTCAGTTCCTCTTCCTCTCTCACAACTTTGGGCTGCAAATTGTTCGAGGTGTTAAGTTGTTTCGTCAATACCCGAAGTAATGGTTCCTGGATACAGCCGAAGAAGATCATCTTCTGCGGGTTGGGACTGAACCTGCTGTAATCCACACAATGAGTAGACGAACCTGACGTACATGGAAGGTCTGCAGCCTGCTAGCCAGAGCTGGGAGTTCTCGAAGGAGGAGTTCCGTCAGGGTGCAAAGAAGGCTGACACATCTTTGCTGGCAAGTTGGGTCCGCTGGTTCATGCAGTCCTGTAAATTCTTTGGGGCCCAATTCCATGGACCGGGTGAAGGACACGGGGCATTAACGGATTTTTAAAATTTTATTTAAGAAAAAAAGAATAAGATATATAATAAGATTAAGTAGAATGTGCAATAACTTGCACGTAAATATATAACAAATGTTGTCATATATTATAAGTTAATTATTATATATTTTATATTGGATAATAATTATTATACATTCTATGTAACTTATTATATATTTTATAATTTCTTCAAAAATATATTTACACCGTTGAATTCGTGTTTATATCTGCCAGTCTACTTAGCTTTTTTCATGTGCTTTATGCTCTTGAATCTGAGCGGAGTGAATTCGCTCTTAGGCTGATTGCTTAGTGTTGTTCTTCAGCACTTCTCAGGCTCAATTTTATTTATTTTATAGACAAAAAAAAAAAAAAAATCACAGTTTTGAACATATATCAAAGGCAGCGATTGCCAGGCGATTCATGTGGCGGTGCTTTAGCTTGACCCCACTTATGAACACAAAGGTTCAGCTCCTTGCTTGCAGCCAGGCAATCCACTGCCTGAGCTGGATTCAGAATGCTGATCAACTCCTTAAGCGTATCGGGCCCGTTCCCTAGTTCCAGGGGCTTGGAGGAGCTCGTCCAAGTCTAGTTTTTGGATGTTCATCCATTCAAGGAAGCAAGTACGGGAGTGGTCTTGGTCGTCGCTCGCCGTCGAAAAGTTGGTGACAGATGTGCAAAGCCAGTTGCAAGCTAAAAATGGCTTTAACTTTCCGATCTACGCTGTGCTGGCAGTTCTTGAACTAGAATCCGAAGGGCATGTGGGTCTTGGGTTTAGTGCATGACGGCTTTGTCCTGGATCGTTGCCTAGATCTTCTTTGGAGTGGTATTTTCCTTTAATTTTTGATTAAATGAATTAAAAATATCATAAATTTAACTAAATATAATTAATTTTTATATTATGTATGAAATTTTAATATAATATGAAATATTTTATATATAATATAAAAATTAATTATATTTAATTAAATTTATTATTTATATGTTCACTTAAATTATATATATTTTTAATTATTTGATAGTTTTGAACTAATTTATATAAGAATTTATAACCCAAAAATTTGAATTTCTTAGGTTTAAGAATGGCAAAAGTTAGGTAGCCAAATAAACGAGTTGGTTTGTTTTCATATTCGTCCTAAGAAAGAAAAGAAATAATGATATATCTACTCATCGTGACCCCTTAATATTTGTGCAAATTCCATAACATATCTTTGTTTTGTTAGTTTATTTTTGTAGCTCGTTCGTAAATTTTCAATTCAAAATATCAGCTTCAATACTCCATATTTTATTAAATTAATTAATTTATTAGCCAACTACTTTTATGAGGATGTGACAAATTTACTTTTATGCAGTATCTATCTTACCGAACATGTTATAATTTGAAACATAAAATTTATAATATTTATGCTGAGAGATTAACGTTTACCAAGAAATTATATTGGCCATGCTTCTCAAGTTTGATCAAGCTTTATTGCAAATTGCAAGTAATTATGTTCTTCGGGTTTGACGGGGTCATATGGAGCCGTTCGGATATGCTAATGAGCTTTTATAGATGTGAGTGTTCCTCGTTTGTTTAAGGATGTAGTGGTAGGTTCATAGAACAGGGGAAGGCCAGCAGAGGTGTGTTCAGATCCTTAAAAAACAGAGTCGATATTGCTCTTTTACTCTACCAATAACATGAACATTGAGTGGTTTTGCTGATCTTTGGTGGGCTCATCTTATAGACTCCGTACACTTGTCACTCAGACAAATTGACATTTGCCTTTTTAGAGTTATAGTGCTAAGCGATTTTGAAGTTTTGTTAACATTTCACTTAATTGAAGAGAGGGAGGTAGTGTTAAGTAAAGAGAAGGGGTGGCTTCAGGAGCACCTTTAGAGCATCTCTCCTTAGTCTCCAGGTTGTGTGAGGTTTGATTGGTGATTATGGGTGTTAGTGGTCGACCTACCTCTTTATAAGTGGAACTATGACTTCTTGTCTTCCCTTGTGAAATATTAAGGTGTCTTATTGGGCTCGAAGGAGTAATTAGAGAAGAAAGTGTGGTTAGATGTTTGTTGCTTTGTGATCTTGGTCCTAACGATGTCAATATTTTGACTATGGTTAAAGTAAAAATTGATGGTTCTATTGTTCCTCTTTGATTGCATTGTAAAATAGTTTTAAGAATTTTAGGTTTTTGAATTGTCGAGATAATAGGGATGTGAATTTTGTTGTTGATTATTTTGTTTCTAGACCATTATGAGGGGTAAGGAATTTTTGTACCAATGATAGAGGGTTGAACATGGCTATAAATAATGTTGCTTAGGGCTATCAAAGTTGAACTACGATAGGGAGACTTTGGCTTAAATGGTGAATTGTGGAGGCAAGTCTTTGGCTTGGAAGCTAGCTAACAAGGTTCAAGCTGAGTAAGAGGCTAGGGATGATTGGTGTCCTATATTGAAAAAGCAAAACCTATCTTTAGGGTTTCTTAGGGGTAGTTGACATTGTGGTGCCTCGATGTTTAATTGTAAGAATTGTTTGATTGGGATTTATTTCTTCGCGTAAAAGAGTTTGTGGCTAATTTACCATATTTTGGGGACCACGGTAATTTTAATACTAGGTTTCGCATGGATGAGCTAAGGGGTTTTTCCACGTAGGCAACAGGGAGTCCAAAAACAATAAGCGATTTAATTCAAGGGATAGATAAGCTAATGAGAGGTATGGATGGTTTGCTGTAGACCTAAGGGAACATTTAGGAGTTGTGCCCTCTAAATGGATAGCTAGATGATGTAATAGTGCCAAGTAAGGGTAGAAGTTAGTTTGTCAAGAATGTGAATGATTTAGGAGTAGCAACAAGTCCCTCGCTTGCAATGAGTGTAGAGGTGAGTATCTTGCCAATGACTTGCCAAATTCATTTAAAAGGACTTACTACGACACCACAACCTCCTAAGATGAGTAGGGTTATGATGGTGACTCAAAAATTACCAACTAAATCTTCTTTTTATTTCATTATGCTAACCAAAGAAGTGCTCTCAAAGGATGGATAGCTCTTAAATGACCATATTAGGTTCTAGAATAGGCTATTCTGTATGGAAGTTTTAAAGATATTAGAGGTTGGACAATTGATGGACTTACAGGCGTTGAGGGAAGAGAGTGTTGCTATTACTTAGCTTGCCTTGATGGAGATAGATCTAAAGGGGAAGCAATAGTAGGTATGTTGGTAGGTTAAGGTACAGATTCTTTTTTATTATGATTATTACATTAGTTAATGTTCATGGGTTGGATAAGCTCACTAAAAGATAGACAATGCATAAATGGGCATATTTTAAAACTATGTTTGTTCAAGAAACAAAGTTAGCACATTTAATTGAGTTAGTGTTGCAATAGGTATGGGGTCGTTTGGCATTTAAGTGGTAATTATTGACGTAATTGGATCAGCAGGAGGCTTAATCATTTTTTGGGACTTCTCGATATTTAGCTTATGTATTAAGTTTGTGGTTTACTGCTTTATTGTTTTGAAGGGGTTTATCATTCGGTTGTGAAAAAAGGTTGTTTTTGTTAATGTTTATGTTCCTAATAATTTTGCTAAACAAGGAGTGTTATGGAATGAACTACAATTCTTAAAAGATAAATTTGAGGGTTGGTGGTGCTTGAGAGGTGATTTTAATAGGGTGTTAACTGAGAACCAATGGATACAAGTGTTGAATGATAGATTGACCATTCAACATTTTAATGAGTTTTTATATGATATGGAATTGATTGATTTGCAGATGCATAGTTGGAAGTTCACTTGGAGTAACTTTAGGGAATCTTTGATGATGAGTCGAACAAACAAGATCTTAATTGATGAGGAGTGGGTTAAGGTTATGTTGAGACTTAAATAGTTGGGGGGGTACATTGTAACTTTTTTGATCATTTTGGTCTCTGCATTAGAGTTAAAAATAGGAATTAAGACCCTATGCCATTTCGGTTCTTTAATCATTGGTTAAATAATGAACAAGTTAACATAGGGATTCATGTTGCATGGGGGAACTCTATTATCAGTACATCCCTAGGCTAAGTTATTAGCAATAAATCAAAAGTAGGGAAAGAATTTCTCTAGTTATGGAGCTGTAAAGAATGAGAAGAGAGAGAGGGAGAGAGAGGTGGGACTATAAGATGCCAACATTTAATAAATGAGCTTATGTTGAAATAGGAATCTTAGGAAAGTCCTTTTTTGATGGCTGAAGTATAGGAAGTGGCAAGGACTGTGATGACAAAAGGCACCAGGTCCTTTGCCATTCCTTCCTCCTTTTGTCCATTCATCAATCCTTCCATATTTTCTATCCTTCAAAACAAACTAAGTATTAATTTATGGTCTATGTTAGGATTGATATTTTATGTTAATTTTAGCTGAAAAAGAAACCTTCCTATAGCTTGTTTAAGTCATATGCGAAATATCTACCATATATTTCATTTGTCGTAAATACCATATCATTTAATGTTTATAATTTCCATTGATGCATTCATGCTTGTGGTATAATAACTTTAAAAAATTGTCTGATTTAGTTGATGAGTAAATTGTAAAAAGTCCAAGGTTCGTAATATTTCTTATATTCGTGTCATTCTTTTATATATATATATATATATATATTTATCTTTTTAAATTTACTTTATCTCTTGTACCAATTATAAGTTAGGATATATGACAAATATAAGACTCATGTATAATATATGAAAAAATGATTTTGCTTAAAAAAAGAAAAAAAAAAATAAAACAACAACAAAAAGACTAGTGTAGTATGCAATTATATTATTTACTTTTGGTATGTTGAATAATTACTTTGTGAGAAATTTTTCTTTTTTCTTACTAAGTCAACATATTTTATAAAATGAAGTGAAAAATGTTTGATAAGATTGATTACACATTAAAGCTTTAGAAACATGGTAACCTATAAAAGTTGCTATTCTTTCTAAATTCAAATTTGGGCAATTACTCCTCATTTAAGAAGTTTTGATTTTTCATTTATAATATGTTCTTCCCACTTCTTTTAATTTATTTTTTTTTACACTATGTTTAAGTTTTGCCTTTGTTTTCTATTTCAATAGTGTGTGTCTCACAATGTTTTCCCTTGATGCCATCCCCTTATTTTTGCTTCTTTCAATCGCATTTTGTTATTGTCTTTAAAGTAGATGTGTACAGTTTCATCTTCTAGTGATGAACTTTTTTTGGTATTTGAGTTGTTGCTTGTAATCATTTAAAAACACCCTAAGTTTTTTGATAAAACAACTTGCTACATATTATTTTGGCAGCTCAATATTCTTTTCCTCAAGTTGTCTAATAACTTATGATGTACATTAATATGATTTTGGATACTCTTTTCATCAAACATATGAAAGTAGAAATAGTTAGCGCCATGAAAATTTTAGGTATTAATATCCTTTAATGGTGTTTAATTTGATATTTATTTATTTATGTCTAATTTTAGTTTCAGATTTATATTATTATTCTTAATTAAATTTGATTTTATGCAAATTTTATATATTTTTATTTTTTATTGGAAGGAAGCATATTGAATAACTTGAATCAAATTTAGGCTATAAAAGGAAAAAATATGACAAAAGAGCAAAAAGAAAATAAAAGAATCAATAAGAGATGTCTTGACTTAATTTAAAGTTATTTTTAAAGAAAAATCTTATCCTAAATAAGAAATTAAAGTTAATCAAAATTTTGTATTGAATAGTATATTAAGCTTAACTTTTGCTTTATATTCCAAATCTAATGATTCTCATGTCAAAAGAAAACTACGAGATAGAGCTATAATTTTAGTTTGCACTAAAGTGTGATTCAAGTTCTATATAGTATATCAATTTTAACGTTTAAAGGTAGGTTAAAGATCTTTTCAAGATTAATTGAAAATAAAATGCCTAAAATGAAGAAGTGTTGTTACAATATGAGATGGGTATGAAAAGCACAAAAAAATGAACAAAAAGAGAAGAGGGATAACAAAAAGAAGAAAAAAAAAAAAAGCAAAGAACCAAAGAAAGCAAGAAAAAAGAGGAGTGACGACAACATCAAAAGAATGACTTTGAAACTATTTCAAGAATTTGTTTTTTGAAAATTTTTTTTTTCATGGCAAGTATATGTTATTGTTTTTAATACTTTTGAAAGTGCGATTATCTTTTCAATTGATTTGATAAATTGAGATGAAATGTGTAATAATCCTTACCATTAATTGAATGAAATAAATAAATGTACAAATATGATTTATGCATTAGTGATGAGTAATTTAAAAGTTTCCACTTAAACTTAAGTTTTTCCCAAAACTTAATACTCTTTTATTTATTTAAATTGCAACAGGTTGTGTGAGTAGGCTGCCAATTGAGGGGGTGATTACTCAAACACTCTAATGTGTCTTCCTACCAAAGGCCAAATTTCTTAATGCTCTTTAAAGGGGGGTGTACATGTATCCTTTGAGAGGTTAGCCAAGAAATGAGTTGACTAATAGTAACTCTGTAGGTTAGTTATGGCAACACAAAAAATTGGTGCATGAGCAGGGGTCCGGACCAGTAACACAATGAGAGCATATAAGCTGGATAGTAGAAGGACATGTGGTAATGTGAGCAAGGTTCTGCCTATATACCATGAAAGGAGGAGTTCATAGGATATGGGGCAAAACAACTAAGCCTTTGTAACCTTATTTGCAACAGAGATCATGAGGAGGGATAACTGTATGGGTTTGATGTGTTGGTAGGCTCTCATTGAAGCAAGGAGAATATGGGCAAGTAGCAAATGTAGGGCCGAACTAGTCCAATGTAAAGTGGTAGGCTTTTCATAAATGCAAATCCATGTTCTGCCTAAATTGAAGGAAATGCTCTTGGTAGTGGGAAATGCTCTACTAAGCATGATTGGCTTGGTAACCAAGTCATGCAACCTATATATATGTATGTAAGGTGTTAGCCAAGGGACACCAACTAGAACATAAGAAAATTGAGAGAGAGAAAATGTAAAGAGAGAAACACTTGTAAGAGGTCTTGGCAATCCTTTGTACTTTGGGGAAAGTAATAAAGGTTAGGAAGTTTTCTTGTAATAGTGCTCTTACCTCTTTGTATGTGTAAGTTGGCTAAGATTTATTGGGCTATTTAGTGCCATTATGAGGCCAAAAATTTGTGTGAAATGATTGGCCTTGTGACAATTGGCATCAGAGCAAGTTTGATCCATGGTTGAAAGATTGGGACTTGACGTGGTTTATGAGTGGGTGCCCAAGACTAAAAAGGCGCTTGGTGATGCCTCTGAGGAACATGTCCTCTTAGTCTTGGTAAGGCTTGATGAACTGGAGAAATCAATAAGTTTCTTATAAAGTCATTATAATAGTCTTCATGGTACTTAGGTGCAGTCCTTTGGCAATATGGAATGTGATGTTGGTATTCTTAAAAAGGCCATAAGTAGCCAACTAAGTGGTACTGCCGAGTCATCCAAAAGAATGAAGGTCCTTGAACCTAAGGCCTTTGAGAGGGAACAAATGTCAAAGCCATCAAGAATTTCTTGTGAAATATGAAACAATACTTTATGGTTGCAAGGGTGCTTGAAGAGGAGAAGGTAACCCTTACTAGCATGTATCTGGCCAAGTACGCCAAACTATTGCGACGAATGCGGCTTGGTGATAATGCAAGTATTGGTAGACCTCGGATAGAGACATGGGAAAGCCTAAAGAAGGAGTTGAAGGATTAATTTCTTCCTTACAACACATTATGGGTTTCATAGGGCTCCCTTAAGAAACTAAAGCATAGTGGCACGGTGCAAAATTATGTGAAGGAATTCAACTCTTTTATGTTGGACATCCGTAACATGTTAGATGAAGACAAACTCTTCAACTTTCTTTTGGGTCTCCAACTGTGGGTTCAAATTGAGCTCTACAGGCAGGGCGTTAAAGATTTGCCATCTGCCATGGCTACTGCAAATGCGTTGGTTGATTTTTGACTCAATAAGTTTATGGATTGTGATGTTGGGGGGCAACCTAGAGACAAAGGGAAGAAGAAGAAGGAGGGCAAGAAGAAGGAGAAATACTAAAATGGTAATAAGGACAAAGGCAAAGCTGTCTTGCAGGACCAAAGCAAAGGCAAGTTCAATCTTAGTTGTTTTATTTGTAATGACCCTTACCGTGCTAAGGAATGCCCAAAAAGGGGAAAGTTGAGTGCTATGGTTACTAAGGAGGGGGCAGATGATGTCGGTCCCTCTCATGTCAATCCTCTGTAGTTGGTGAATGCGGTTTAAGGGGAACGTTCACCATAGGTTGGCCTGATGTATGTGAAAATTGGGTTTGGTAATCAGGATTTAATGGTGATGGCAGACACTGGTGTGACCCATAACTTTATTGCTGAACAAATGATGAAGTCACTAGGCTTGAAGATCATAAAGAGTGGCAGCCGAATTAAGGTAAGGAATTCAGCTGCCTATGAGGTGCTTGGCACGATTAGAGGTATGAAGGTAATTATCGGTAATTGGACTGACAATCTTAACTTTATAGTTGTGCCATTAGATGACTTTAATGTCATATTAGGTGTTGAGTTCTTTACATATGCAAAGGTTACATTACTACCTCATTTGGGTGGGTTAATGATTATGTATGAGAATTATCCATACTTTGTTATGGGTAAGATTACTTTTCCAGTAGGTGCTGAGGAAAAGTCAGGTGGTATGATTTTAGCGATGCAGGTTGAGCATGGCTTGAAGAAAAGAGAAGCCTCCTACTTGGCGGCCTTAATTGAAGTCAAAGAGGGGACAACCATTGAGGTGACTAATAGTGTTGCTAATTTATTGGGAGACTACACAAAAGTGATGCTTTTAAAGCTATCATAGTGTCTTCCCCCAAGGTATGATTAGGACCACCAGATTGAATTAATTCTAGGTTTCAGACCTCTAGCTCAAGCCTTTTATTACATGAGTCCAATAGAGTTAACTGAATTACAGAAGTAGTTATTAGAGTTGCTAGATATAAACCTGATCCAACCTTTTAAAGCCTATTTTGGTGCCCCTATGTTGTTCTAAAAGAAGCATGATGGCTTCTTGTGGATGTGTGTGGACTACTGGGCCTTGAACAAGGTTATGGTAAAGAATAAGTATCCTATCTTATTGATTGCAAACTTGTTTGATCAGCTAGCAAAAGCCTCCTACTTCATGAAGCTAAACTTACGGTTAAGGTACTGGCAAGTTTGGATTGTAGAAGGAGATGAAGGGAAGACCATATGCATCACATGTTATCACTTATATGAATTCTTGTAATGCCCTTTAGTTTGACTAACGCCCCTACTACTTTTTGCAATTTATTGACTAACGCCCCTACTACTTTTTGTAATTTGATAAATGATGTCCCCATGATTTTATTAATCACTTTTTGGTAGTATACTCTGATGATATTATTGTGTATAGCAAATCCCTTGAGGATCATTTAACTCACCATAAAATGGTAGTTTTACGGTTAAGGGAACACCAATTGTATGTGAAAAAGGAAAAACGTGAGTTTGCTCGACAGGAAATTGGGTTTTTTGGGCATTAGGTCAGTTAAGGATTGGTAAGAATGGATGAGGGAAAGATTATTGCCATTGTAGAATGGCCACCTTCCACCAAAGTATTATAATTATGGTTTTTTCTTGGCTTGTTAAATTACTACAAGAAGTTTGTGTAGGGTTACTCTAAAAAGGTAGCCCCTCTCACCGACTTGCTTAAGAAAGACCAACTCTGGAGATGGACCATAAAGTGCTAAGAAACTTTTAATAAGATGAAGGCAATAATGTTTACGGAGCCGATACTACAGCTGTCTAACTTTGAAGTGCCCTTTAAAGTTCTTATTAACACCTTCGATAAAGCTATTGGTGGTGTGTTGATCTAGGAAGGGCACCCTATAACCTATGAGAGTTAAAAACTCAACAAGGCAGAATGATGGTACTTGGCCCATGAGAAGGAAATGTTTGTTGTAGTGCATTGCCTTTTTTTTTGTAACAGGTGTATTTGTTGGGTATCATGTTTGTTATCTAAATGGATATTGTGGCTAGCATCTTCTAGGCCTAGAAGAAGCTCTCTATAAGATAAGCCTGGTGGCAGGAGCTCTTGGCGGAGTATGATTTTGTATGGGAACATAAGCCGAAAAGGCAGAACTAGGTGGTGGATGCCCTAAGTCGCCAAGTGCAAGGAGTTGTAGCTGCTCTTACCAAAGTGCAAAGTGACTTACTAGGCCTAATCAAGGCGTAGGTGACACATGACAGTGATTATCAAAAGCTAATATAGTAGGTGAATGAAGGTGTGGTAAGGTGATACTGGCTCGATGATGGACTGTTACATGTGAAGGGTAACAGGTTATATGTTCCCAAAGGTGCAAGCCTTAAGAGGGAGATCTTGTGGGAGTGCCATGACTCCCAATGGGCTAGTCATTCAGGCACAGAGTGGATGATAGCCTTATTGGCCTGTAGCTATTGTTGGCCAAAGATGGAAGAAGACATTGAGGCGTACATAAAGACGTGCATTATCAGTCAACAGGGCAAAGTTAAGAGGTAAAAGGAAGCGGGACTGCTGCAATCATTACCCATTCTAACGAAACCTTGGGTGTTAGTTTTGATGTATTTTATTGGTGGATTTTCAAAAGTTGATGGCAAGGGTTCTGTCATAATGGTGGTTGATTAGTTCTCTAAGTATGCTGTGTTTATTTTAGCCTCATTTTTATGCTAGACAGAGGTGGCCGACGAATTGTTCTATAAATAAGTGGTGAAATATTCAATTTGTTGGAAGATATTATGAGCGATTAGGACCTTTTTTTCATAGGCAGGTTTTGGACAACTTTGTTCAATATGATAAGATCAAGGTTAAAGTTTTCCATTGCTAACCATCCTTAAATAGATGGTTAGACAAAGTGGATTAACGTCTTATTGGAAGAGTATCTTTAACATTACGTGACTGCAAGCCAATGAAATTGGCTAAAGTTGTTGGATTCTGCATAGTTTTGCTACAATCTTTATTGAGCATTATTAATAGGAATAAGTCCCTTTGAGGTGGCGATAGGGCATCAACTCCTTACTCCAAATGAGATAGGATGGACAAGCCTTAGAAGGAAGTGTCCAGTAGCCTACCGTTATGCTCATTCAAAATAGGAGTTGTTCAACGAGGCCTACAACAACTTAAATAAAGTAGCCTAACACATGAAGAAGTATGCAGACAGGGGAAGGCGAGGCCTTGAGTTCCAAGTTGGGGACAAAGTTCTACTCAAACTAACTCCTTAAATATGAAAAATATGGAAGAAGATTAGTAGTAAGATGATATATTTTAGGTTGATTCCTAAGTATAACGGCCCATTTGTGGTGGTAAAGAAAGTTGACAATGTTGCTTATCAGTTGTAACTACTAGAATGGTTGAAGGTCCATCCAACCTTTCGTGTGAGCTTCTTAAGACCCTTTTATGAGGAAGATGGGGTTGAACTTCTAAGGAGGCAGGTGAGGCATGCTCCCTCAACCATTCGAGCAGAGTTCCAATGTTAAGTGGAGAAGATTTTGGACCAAAGAATGCAGGGA
Organism: Bruguiera parviflora; assembly: GCA_019804595.1. Lineage (NCBI taxonomy): Eukaryota > Viridiplantae > Streptophyta > Magnoliopsida > Malpighiales > Rhizophoraceae > Bruguiera > Bruguiera parviflora. The sequence continues at coordinate 2,061,722 of CM034055.1, forward strand.
CAAAGTAAGAAAAATCATTAGGTCGAATACCTGGTGAAGTGGAAAGACACTTTGGACAGTAAGGCTGGTTGGGAAAGGGATGTGACGTTGTGATAGTTTGAGAAGCAAATCTAGGACTATCAATTAACGTTACAAACAGGGATGTTAGGTTCAACGGGTAGGGGTGGTTTGATAGCCCCTTGGAGTCTTTGGTACAAAAATGCAAGCATTGGCAATGCCTTATGCTGATGCTTAGCATAGAGTTGGCATGAATTGGGCATATTGAAGGAAATAAGGCAGTTGTAATGAGGGGCTATGGTGTAAGGCAGTAAAGTTGGGAGAGGTAAAATGTAGGCTTTAGCATTAACACCAAACAAGGATGCATGTGTTGTAGTCAAGGGGCAGCCGGTTAATATGTTAGTGCAAAGGAGAAGGGTGTTGGATCACTGGTTTGGCAACAGGTTATGCGAATAGGCTGCCAATTGAGAGAGTGATCACTCAAACACTCTAATGTATCCTTCTACCAAAAGGCCAAATTCCCTAATGCTCATTAGAGGGAGGTATACATGTCTTCCTTGAGAGGTTAATTAAGAAATGAGTTGGTTAATAGTAACTCCACAGATTGATTATGGTAACACAAAAGACTAGCACATAGGCAGAGGTCTGGGCCAGCAACATAATGAGAGCATATAAGTTGGACAATAAAAGGACAAGTGGTAGCATGGGCAAGGTTTTACTCATGTACCATGTAAGAAGGAGTTTATGGGATGTAAGGCAAAACTACCAAATCTCTATAACCTTATTTGCAGTAGAGATTATGAGGAGGAATAACTGTATAAGTCTGATGTGTTGGCAGACTCTTCTTGAAGTAAAGAGAATGTGGGTAGGTAATAGATATAGGGCTGAACCAATCCAATGTGAGGTGACAGGTTCTCTATGAATGCAAACCCATGTTCTACTTAGATTGTAAAAAGTGCTCCTAGTAGTAGGGAATGCCCCACTAAGCATGATTAGCTAATAGATAAAAGGTAAATATAACATACTTAAAAAAGAAAATTAAATAACATAAAAAATTTTGTTGTGTTATTAATAAAACATTTTCTTAATAATACTTTAGCTAAAAATTATATGTAAATCTGGTATAGTGAATCAATGACTTAGTATCTTTTAATCTTAATTTACTCTTATTATTAAGTATTTATTTTTTTTAAGATTTTGTTTATTTCTTTTTAGTTTTTTAATTTTTATATTTAATCTTCCAAATAAATTATTTTGGTACTTATTTGATCATAATCCTTAAGGGATGATATTTTATTCACTTTTTATAATTTCTATGTGATTAATATAACTACTAGTAGTTATTCACATGCATTATTTTTAACCATGTAGTTCTTATTTATTTTATCTCATATTTCTTTAGCTTTTTTAGAGGAATAATAAATATAAAAAAGATTGTTAGACAATGTATTAAGAATTACATGATGATAAATTTTATTAACTTGTTCCTTAGTATGAAATTTCTAGTTTTCAAATTCTAGTTTTAAATGAGTTTGGTAAGAGCAAATGTAATCCCCAAAATTTCAATTTTGGAATTACTAGCAAGAGGTTAAAAGAAAAATAAGCAAATTAATAACTATTTGTATTCATAATAGACAATAGAATTTAACCTCTTGAAGGGCCAATAAAAAATGATTAATTTTACCATGTGACTTTACAATCAAGCCTCCTATATTCGTCATAAGCTTGGGCATTCATATGTGTATAAGGCCTCCTTTGAGTGTTAACTTTTACAAATCTTACAATTAATCATTAATAAACTCCTTTGGCTTTGCTCTTTTTTTCCAACATTAGGGTTGGTATTTTAAAATACATTGATTTACATTATATGTTGATAGCTTAAGATTTGACTTTGGATTTTATGTTTTAACTAATTTTCTTTAAAGATGAAAACATTATAACTTCTAACCAAAGGCATCACTACTTTAAATTTCAAACTTTCATAATTTGTTATCTACTAAGTATTTTTATGTGCTTGTGTTGGTTCCCTTCCTAAAGTAATCAAAGATGGGGGCAAATTTGGTTTATTTGTTGATTATTTGACCCATACTTAATCTTAACTTTAGAGAATAATAATAAGATAACCAATGATAAACAAATAACGAATAATAAGTAAGTAATACCAATAACTAAAAGTAAATGAGACAAGGGAAGAGAGAGCATGTATAATGATTTATAGTGGTTTGCCTTAAAGCAGGAGTTTATGTCCACTCCTTAAGGTCTATCCCTTAAGAGTTTAACTTTACTAACTCTTTTTTCTTTTGTATGGTGAAGACAACCCTTTATGTTAGATTACCTTGACTACAAACAAGTTTTTATGAAACTTTCACAAGAACCAAGGATTCTTAATAAACTTAGAGACTTATACTTTATTACATTTCATTAGAGTACTCATACTCATTTCACAACTTAAGCACTCTTATTTTTTTCATAATTTTAACTTTTCACTTTAAAACTCTTGATTTCACTTTTATGATCACTTTTCTTTTTTCACTAGATGTATATAATGAATAGCTCTTTTTCTTGTCTAGCTCTTTTATTCTCTTTCTTTATTTATAAAAGAGTTCTATAACTAATGAACTAATTATTGGAAATTGATTTCTTTCCATAAATAAAATTAATTTTTAAAATAGGAAACTTTTCTCTTTGATGCATTAATTGATTGCAACACTTAAATTGGTTAACTAGCTAAAAATCTTTGTAACTGTTTTAGGCTTTTGCGCTTTCATTTTGTCCAATCTTATCAGTTGAACATAGTTACTCGTTAGGTTGACCAACTTGAAATCTATATAACTTCTACAATGTTGAGACTTTTAACTCTTAAGTTACCTCTAATTAATCGCAACCACTTGTTAGGTTAATGAATCTAAAATCTCTATTACTTTTCTTTTCTTAGCTTTATTAGTATTTGGTTGATTATAAGCATTGATTTGACTGACTAATTCAAATTCTTTATTACTTTTCTCTTTACAACTTTTTTAGTGCTTAGTCAATTAATCTAAATTCTCTAGTTTTTTCTACTTTTCTTCTTTTATCTGTTGATTGACTTGTCAATACCATAAGTTGATTGATCTTAAATCTCTATCAACTTTAAATTTTCATGATTCTTTTCATCTTGTATCAAGATCACTAATATCTCACTTAATACTTTTTTATAAATAGATATTTGATAAAGAATACGATCTTTGTGTCAGTTTTAGCTCAAATTAAATTTGAAATTCAAATATCTTTCCATAGTAAGTATGAATCAAGATAAAAAACTATCCAAATAAAAGTAATACTTGCCTAACAAATACTCATATCAATCAAGTATTATGGACACATCAAAATTTAAAGTAATAAAGTATAACACATAATCCTACTAGTTTTAGTGATCTCCTTAGAAATCACAACAATCTCAACAATCTCACTCTTAGTCTTAACAATATTTCCTTTTTTTAATGATGACAATAATGATTGATTGGTGTGTAATAAGATGAACAAAAGAATACAACAACTCCATTTGAATGTATGCTTTCCCCTTTGCTAATGTAATCAAAATAATTGATCAAACAAAAACATCAATGATCATTCAAGCAAAAGTAAGTGACAATATCAAAACAAATATTGACCAAACTTTAAGAAATCATAGATGACAAAGCAAATAATAAGTATAAGTAATGGAGTAACAAATTAAAATATAGTCATTTAGAAATAAAAAGTTAAAAGGTTTATTAGGAGGTGAATAGGTAAAATCAAATGTAAGGTTAAATCAAAGTTTTATCAATCATTATTTCTCTCTTTTCTTTTGGCATCATCAAAATGAACTTAAGCAACATATAGAGTTATGATTTCACTGCTTCCTTTTCTTAGAGCTCCCTTTGTAAGAACCTTTTTTCTTTAATAATCTAAGGATAAAGGCATAACTGTTATATTATTCTTTCATAAAGTCTTATAACTTAACCTTAATCTTATCCATATGATCTTTAAGCTTGTTTACATTCTCTTTAAGCTCATAAACTTTCTTAGTAAGAAAGTTATATCAATGTTGGCTTAGGGAAGAGTTAATGAACTTAATGGTGTAGGGACTATACTTGATGGCTTTGAACTTAATCTTAGTTGCCTTGAAGGTGTAGACCATTTGCTTTGACTTTACATCAAATACATCTACTTGAGGGTAATAATATTGATGAATTGACCTAAGTTGACATAAGAAAGGGCCTTTCTAGTAACAGGTACACTAAGTTTTAGAAGCAAATAACTCAGATGTATTATATAGGGGAACCTTTGAACTCACTCTTTTTTTACTTTCTTAATAACTTGCATTATGTGTTTTGACAAATTAAACTTTTTGTTCTTTAATGAGTAAGATAAAAGACACATGTTAGAAAAAGTCAAGTAGTCATAGTAATCACTTTTAAGATATTACAAGCAATAATCCTCTGCATGATTCATGACTTGAGTAACAAGGAATATGCCTTATAAGGCTTCTTGATATTATCACTTTCTGCACATAACTTAGCCTATCCTTCAAACATGATATCCATTTGTTCTTGAGCACTAAATCTACTTACATTCCATGAATCATGCCATGTAAGACAACCACTTTCTAATAGTAAATTCAAGTAATCCATAATCACCTTAGGAGTAATTTTTACTTTCTTTCCATACATGTAAAAGATGATCATAGTGTAATGCTTATTCACTGCCCTGTATTCAAAGAAGTACTTGATCATCTCAGTATAAAATTTTCCTCCAAAGGTTATAAATCTAATCCATTTTTAGAAAGCAAAGCCAGCCCAAAAACCATATGATTTAAACTTAACCATACAATCTAAGTTTAATGATATACTAGAATAAACAAATCTTTTCTTTGTACTTGTAAAAATCATCTTTATTTTGAAGAGTTATAAAATGGAAACTATATAACTTGGATGGATCAAATAAATTAAAGGATTATTGAGCTTGTATAGTAGCCATTTGTGGTCATGGGTTAGATGGTGATGTCATAGTTAATGGTGTTGGAGATGAAGAGGGCCTAGAAGTTGTCTCCGATGAAGATGGTGTTTGCCTTGCACTTTTAGATTTGACATATATTCTTCTTTTAACCACTTGTTTATATTTTTTGGTTGGTAGTTAGTTTGGATCTCTCTTGGGAGGCTTAACAATTAAAGGAAGAAAAGGAGGAATCAAAGTTGACGAGGAATTAGATAGCATTGGTGGTGGCGTATGGAGTACAGGTTATTGGCAATGCTGTAAAAGAGGGGGGAACGACAATGACATTGCGTGTCCTTGTGAAAATCGAAGTTGATTCTTTATACTAAGCTTCTTTTTCTTCAAATATGTTGCATATTTAGGTGCCATAGATTTGGATTGAGAGAGATTGATGGTTTTGGAGGTTATTTACATTTGGATTCATGGGTACAGGGTTTGAGTTTTAAAAAGGAAGGTGAATTTTGAAAAGATGGATTTTCGAAATTGAAAGGGAAAACTATAAGGGCGATTTTAAGCCTAATATCAGTCACTTGAAATAAGTTGTGGGTTGACTATCCGAGTAAGTTAACTTATACTTCCAATCTAGTCAACCACTTTCACTTAGATAGAAAAGACTAATTTTCATATTTCAAGCATAATATGTTCAAACAATTATGCAACATATATAATCATACCTTAAAAATATATATAAAAAAACATATTAAATTACAATAATTATATAATTGAGAGATCAATCCAACTCTATTATGTATAATATCTTTCTAATAGTTACAAATTTATTTTTATAATAAATAGTTCTTATTTTTCTCTAGCTCTCCTAATCTCTTTCTTAACTTATAAAATAGTTTTATAATATTTTTATGGACAAACATAATAAATTATCTATTAGAAATTTATTTCTTTTCATAAAAAAATTAATTTTCAAAATATAAAACTTTTCTCTTAAATGTATTGGTTAATTACAATATGTAGACCAATTGATCAGTCCAAAATTTACGTAACTTTTTTATGCTTTTGCACTTTCAGCTTGTCCAATCTCATTGATTTATTGTAGTTACTGATTATGTCAACTAACTTGAAATCTCTGTAACTTGTTGAAACTTTTAACTGTTAAGTTAGCTTCGATTGACCATAACTACTAATTAGATTGATTGGTTTAAAATTTTTATAACTTTTCTGTTCTCCTTTTTTAGCATCTGGTCGATTGACCCAAAATTTTTATTATTTTTCTCTTTGTAACTTTTTTGATATTTGGTTGACCATAAATATTAATTAAGTTAACGGATTTAAATTTTTTATTTTTTATTTTTTTTATTTGTTAACTAACTAGTTAATATCATTGATTGACTAATTTCAAATTTTTACTAATTTTAAATTTTGTTAACTAACTAGTTAATACTAATTCCAAATTTTTACTAATTTTAAATTTTTATAATTTTTTTATATTTTATCGAGATAATATCATTTAATATTTTTTTATAAATAAATATTTGATTGAAAATAAAAGTTATTAGTATAAATTAAATTTAAAATTTTAAATTTTTTTATAATAAATATAAATTAAGATAATAAATATTTTTATAGAAATAATTCTTATTTAAGAAATATTCATATTAATTAAATTCTCATATTAAGTGAGATATATTAAAATATAATTTAATAAAATATAATACATAATTTTATTAATTTTAGCAATCTCCCTTGCATCACAACAATTTCTTTCTTAGTTTCTGACACCTTGTAATTTGGAATGGACAATATTTGTGTTTTTGTTCTTTAAGATATTTTATGACTAGAAACTGGAAAGGAAATATAATTCCATGACCAAATGCCTAATGCTAGTTAACTGCTCTTTTGATACGTAAGTTAGTACTTTAACAGCCCGTAATTCCTATGAAAAAGGAACAAAAAAATTAAAAAAACTATAACAACAAAATAAGCCTCACAATTTGATAAACACAAACTTCTATTGCAAAATACATGCACTTGGAACCAATTGGGAGCATAGCACCCACCTTGAATGAAGTAACATACCACACTCTTTGCTGAAATGCTGGGGAGATATGGGTTAAAGACAACATCAACTACAGTTAAACTCATATAAAAATACAGACCAAATAAACAAAAAGGGTATATGCAAAACAAGTGATCCCGAAGATAATTTTTTTAACCTTCTTTTTTCTGGGTGGTGGGGGGAATCACCAATTTAAATGCTGCTAGTTCCTGGACCTTGGTACAAAGTATAAGAGAGAACTGACTAGTACAACAAAGAAGAGAGAGGGAAGTTAATTTAAGTTGCCTCCGCGGATAATATCTCGAGTTCAGCCCACCATAGGGGAGAAAGTCTTGGGGCTGCTTGATCAGGAGACATGGTAATTGCTTCCCTCAACTTGGAATTGACATCCTTCATTGATGGTCTGTGCCTTGGGTCCGGTCGGATGCATTCTCGAATAACTTCGCAGATGACATCAAGCTCATTGTTTTTGAAAGACTTAAGAGTTGGATCAATCATGTAACTGATGCTGCGTGTGTCATTCAAATATTCAGCAGCCTGGGATGTTTACAATCATATCGTCAGAAACCATCCACAGAGCAACGCCTGACATTGTTAATGAGATTTAATTCGGAACTTACCCATCTCTCAAGGTGCCCCTGCTCTTCTGAATTCGGGAGCTTTCCAGAAATGATTTCCAGCAACAGAATCCCAAAACTGTAGACATTTGTTTCCGGATCAGCAAGAGAGGGCAATGCAGAATGCTCCAATTCATCATCACCTGATTTCTTCGGTCTTGATGCAGCTTGTGCAGAGAAACAGATCTCTGCAATCTGAGAGACATACAACAAAGAGGCTGAGAGTTCATCAAGAGAACAAAATGTAAACAGGCCAACCATAAAAGAGTTAAAGCATGTTACTTTAGCAGCATAGTCATCTGTTATATAGATGGTACGTGAATTCAAGCTGGGATGTGCTACGGGAGGACTCAGATCGTGGTGCATATATTTTAGGCAATAAGCAGTTCCCATTATAATCCTCATTCTTGCATTCCAATCTAGATGTTCCATTTCCTTCACTGAAAACCAAGAAAGAATGTTTCAGCCATCGAAATCCCAAACCAACAAAACTTAGCCCCGAAGATGAAACATACTGTTATGGGCAGAATATTACCATGCAGATGCTCAAAGAGTGTTCCATTTGGAGCATATTCGAACACCATCATCCGATTGAATGGTTCATTCTCCTCATAGTAACCGATGAGATTCACATAGTTCTTATGGTTAATTCGTGATAGCGTATCAATCTACATGCACAACCCAAAAAATAAGATAAAAAAAAAAACAGAATAGAAACACGTTCATCAGATGAAAACAAAAAATGAAAAATATGGAATCACTAAATTTTTTCATCCCGAGTTTGTGGATCTTGAACTTAATAATATCACAAAGACCTTTTCCCTGTATGCCATCTCTGCATTCCTTGACCACTCTTTGGGAGAAGTGACTAAAGTTGACATGACAGCAATCTCAACTCCGCTGGACAAGGTTCCCTTGTACACAGTGCAACCGTCGAGAGTTTCAATGATATTGCTGAAATCCTCACAGGCAGTTTCCAGCTCTGATCCATTTAGCTTAGGAACCCCTAGACAGGAAATAATAGATGATCAATTTTGCACTATACAAAAAATATACGAAGTCCGATTCATAATCATAATGCATTGATGAATAGTAACATGTAGTTTACATGAACACCTGCCAATATTTCTGCAACCTAACAATGCATATTTTGGAACATGCATTATTCAAGCCACTAAGTACCAGTGTCTCTAATTCATTTGAACTCCTTTGGTAAACATTTAAAGCAGCAGAAATATAGATAGGATGCAATAATCACTAAAGCTCAGTAAACTCACGGACTTCGTATAGGTGAAATGCCCAGTTAGTCTGCATGTCATGATAAGAAACACTCGTATTTTCTTCCCATAAATTACAAACTAAACTCACCAGTGACAAAGGTTTTCTGTAGCTGTCCACTTAATCCAGTCTTCCAAGGACCTATGGTTGTCAATCCTCGTTTTCTACACATAAAGAGCATACCAGCAACAACACCAAACAAGAAAACCATGATTGGAATAATTAAGAAATACATCCATGTATTTCCAGAAGTTCCACTGGCTGGAGATTGCAGATTAGTTGCCTTTCCATTGGAATCGTCCAAGATATTTGTGTCTTTTGGTGGAGAAGCAAATGGTGAAGCCAGAGGCACATGAGCATGAGTTTGATTCTTCTTTGCTGTTGGTACAGCCGGGAAAGCCCCACTGCTTCGGGTTGCTAGAAGAGAGATGATCTGTAGCGACATTGACCCGGCTCTAGGAGGTATAGCTTCGAGGTTACTAGACTCTTCAAGCAGTCTACGACGTGCAAAATCGCCAATATGTAGCTCGGATGAAGCTGATCGACAAAAAATTAAATGTCCTTTGGTCCTTCACAAGCATAAACATTAATATTCAATGAGTCAGTAGGGAAACCCTTTCTACTCACTGGCCGGCTTGTCACAGCAATTGTCTCCCCTATCATGAAAAGAGTCCCTTCCAATCTTGATCCTGGAAGAAGGGCAAGCAATCTCATTAGAACTAGAAAACACCAACGCTACAATGACAAGCAAACTTTTATTTGTTGTCATAACTACATATACAAAAATACATCCACGTTTTCCCATATAATCCTGTGAAATGAATTTAAAATGCCTTACTGCTGCAGTGGCAAAGCATTGATGTAATGCATAAAAGAGTCTCTAATTGAAAGAATCAAAGAATCTGCTCTGTTCAATTATTTCAGGCTGCTCAGTCACAAGCCGCCCATAGCAGAAGTTACTTGATTAGTAAAATGGTAAATGAAATAAAAGGATAAGTATCAAAACAACAAAATGGAGATGCCAATTACTTTTCTAATGTTAGTGGCTTCAATTCCTAATAGTTAACGGACAAGCCAAGGAACAAGAGAGTGGAACTATATAAGAGCCATGGGTGGTTGTGAGGCATTTTAAAGGTCAACAACCTGCTTAGATTACAATGATCTCATGCTAAATATATAAAGTAGGATTGCTAAATTGTGTCTATCCTCCAAGAGGCAGGGTGCAAAGAACTGTCGAGGGAACAAGGTTTTTCCGATGCCTCCTTTTGAATCGGTACTCACGAGTTGCAGGCAACAGTAGTTCTCCACATAAGGTGGTAAAATTATATACACTGCAATTTAGATGAAACTGATCACAGACAGATTCATGCTATATGATTTCTTGTCCAGTTATTGTGAAGTGAAGGGTGAGTGTTGAGATGGAAAATGAGTTTCTCACCAATGTCCAAGCTTCCTATTTGGACAGCTGATTCCATTGGGTGCCGTTGATGCAAGGTTTTCATCAAATTGCAATTCAAAATGCTGGTTAAGCTTCCTAATCTCCAGAGGAATGCTGCCCTCAAAGTTATTGTGATAAAGTAACCTGACAGAGAGAGGACCTCAATATACATAACTGAAATGCAATGGAGTTGAACAAACTAAACAAAGGAGATCTACTCACAAACATTTTAGAGAACCTAATTTTCCTATTTCAGCTGGAATTGTTCCACTTAAATTATTATCCCTCAAGTCCAATAGCTCCAAATTTGTAAGCCCTCCAATCTCTTTGGGGATGGCGCCAGAGAAATGGTTTTTGTAGAGCACGCTGTTAGCAAAAGCAGAGAAAAGGCCAGAAAGCACAATTAGTTTCGGGGGACAATGCCGAAGCAAGGTAGTTCATTTTTTCAGGGGGGCTAGGCAGGGATGTGCCTTCCAGTCTGAAGAAGAAGAAAATAAGAAGATGCCCATTTCTATTTGAGAAAGGGAAATAGGGACAAAGAGTAGCAGAGCATAAAGCAATGTACACAAACAAGGACTCGGTGCCTCTTAAGGATTCCTATGAATGATTACAATATAATAAGACATCTAAGAATGCCAAAACAAATGGGGAAGAATTTAAATTGTAAGCTAAGTGAAATTTGAAATTTAGCAATGACAAGTTGGAATATGTGAGATAGCCTAACAACAAAGCAATCATTGTTTCAATATGATCCAATGAAACAAGTAATGAGATGTTCTTAGATTATGCATATCATTCATAAGAATGTGTTGTTACTGATGACAAGGACAATAATGATTGAAGTTGATAATGGTCAAGACTAAAGTGAGTTCACAGTGGGATCGCTGTCTGCACTACATAAGATTACCAAGTAAGAAAATTTGTCCCTTGCAGTAATTTAACAGACATCTTCAATCATAGATCTGACACTTGTAAATTGGTTTAGTCCATTTGCAGTTTCTCTTTGTAATCTAATAAACTTAAGGGACACAATCATACAAAGAAATCAGATGCTAAATTGACAAAACTAGAATCTAAATTGCAGTAGCAGTTTCTAAATTATCTAAGCCATGTCATTATTAATTGAAAAAGTTCAGCAAAACCCCAAAATCTATTGCTTTTAAAGACAATGCAAAGTTATGGATCCTTACAGAGATCTTAAGTGAACTAGTTTGCCAATATCAGGCCCCAATGTCCCTTCCAATGAATGGCTGTTGAGATTCCTGGAAATCAATGCACTCAATCACTCAGCTTGCTCTATATAGAATTCAAAACCTGGGAACCTCTACAATCAAGAAAAACATGGCATTACACAAAACTTAATATTCAATCATTCATCTTTGAACATTCAGTGTCCTGTGTAGAGGATACATCTATAAGTGGGGACACTCATTATACCAGACCATTGTTCAAGACAAGATCATCAAGCATTCATTACAGCTCTTTCAAGGGAAAGTATATGTCGGACTTACAGTGTCTGCACTTTACCAGCAACGCAATGAACACCAAACCACGAGCAAGGATTGCTGTCATTTGCATTCCAATTAGCAAAGGCACCAAAAGGATCAGAATCCACTCTTGCACTGAATTCCAACAAAATCAGTCCTGCATTACTCATTCCATTTCGACCTTCAATAAGAAATCGACAATACAGCTCTGTTGTGAACAAATATATGCCAGTGGAGATGAGAAAAATGAGAATTTACCCTCTTCATTAAGCGACCAAGACGCCCGAATTTTAAGACCAACAATCAAAAAGAAAAATCTCAAGAACCGGAACCCTATTTGGTTCCATCTAGGTCCCATTGCGTGATGAACCAAATGTGGCAGTGGAGGTAGCAAGGGTAATATCTGCCAAGGGCCAGGACCCTATAGAAAATTGCCAGAGACCCCTTCCAATTTACAAAAACGGCACCAACTACTATTACAATGCCTGAGAGAACGCGGTTTGATCTAATTAATAAAAGACTACAAAACTATATTACAATCAAATGCAAAGCAACCAATCTCGATGATCATGATAGTGTCAGGGTCCCTCATCTTTGCTGTTTTATTAAATTTTCTTACACCCTTATCTCCAACAAACGCAAAACCTGGCTGGCCAGGCTATTGTCTTCAAATGAATCTCCACAAAGTGTGCAGGAGCTAGAAAAACATGCAAAAACACAATCAAACAAAAGAAAAATCAAGTGACCAGAATGGTCCAATGACAAAAAGAGGCACCTTTTCCCAGCTACTGAAGAATGAAAAGGAATTCCCTCCCCACCAAGCAACCCAAAATGAAAAGGCAAAAGGGTCACTGTAGTTACCGTAAAAGCTTGCACAAATGCTGCTCTCTAGTTGCTGTTGTCATCGTCGTCGTCGTCGTTGTTGGGGGTGCAATATTGCAACCTTTTGGCGTGGAATTCGAAACAAAAAAGATTAAATATTTTCTTCGAGTGAAAGGAAATTTCAATTTTTTTTTTCATTTCTTTTACTGCCTTTTGCAGGATGATCTCAGAGTTTCTCTTCGACCATCTTCCCTTTCTTCCTCGCTTTTCTGTTTTTATTATTTTCTCAGAGTCTCTCTCTCTCTCTCTCTCTCTCTCTCTCTCTCTCTCTCTATATATATATATATATATATATATATATTGTTTTATCTTTTTTCTGTTTCTTTCTCTCCGTCTCTCCAGCCCCCACCACCACCCGCTAGCCCCAACCCAACTCCTAAGCTTTCTTTAGTTTTTGTTTGTTTGTTTGTTGGCTTGTTTTCCATATTCTCTTTATACATTTCCCCTTTTCTCTTGTGTCTCTAACAGACAATAGTGTCTTCGTGCATGCAGTTTACCTTATGTTACTTAAGGTGGGGCCACGCAAAAAAAAAAAAAAAAAAAAGAAGAAATGTTTCTATGATTCAAGTTGAGGTACTACTTAATCATTCACAAATGCATTAATGTCTTAGTTGCATACTTTTAATTTATGATTGTTATTTTTTTTAACTTTTCCAACTTAGAAATGTCAAATATTCTACTACGAGTACATTTATTTATATTCATGAATTGGAAATTTTAATCTAAATATATTATCAATCGTTTGTAGCTGAATTGTTTTGTTGTTGGACATGAAATTGATCATTTGTTCGTTTACGTTACAGCTATTTGCAAATTTACTAGCCATAATTGAATACAATTGGCTATACTTGTACCTTTAAATACAATGCTCTTCTTTTGAAGGCTGAGGATCCACTGTTCTGGTCTACTATTATGCTTCATTTGCACGCAAAGGATGAGCTTTTGTGGAGCAGTGCATGCAAGCGAGCAATTCAATATTCGTGAAAGTCATGGAGTCATGTTTGTCATTAGAGCATTATTTGGTATATTGGAAATAAAGTAAAAAGGGGGAAAAGGAACACCTGCAAACTATTGCATGGCCAAGTAAATATTTGAAGAGACGGCGTTGTTTAAGTATTTGATAAGTACGCTATTATGGAAGACCTGATTATTGGTTAAGGAGGATTTGAGGAATATGAGAATAATATAGTGACTAATTTTCTAATTTGTAGGGGGAGAATTGCGGTAATGTGAATAGACTAAAGCAATCGATGAAATTTGTTTGATTGAGTGGATAATTTGATCTATTCTAGTCAGTTACATATGAGTTATTATATTGGAAGTACTTTTCTAACAAAGAATTGAATGTGTTGTAAACTTTAGAAATCAACTAAACTCAAAATAATTAACAATCAGTCATCGTCATCCCAAAAACAAAAGGTTGAATTGTAGAAATATCAAATGATAATGCCATGCAACAAATGAGCCACCAAATTCAGAGTTGACAAGCAGAAATTGACAAAATACATTTGCGTCAACTGTTTTGGTTTATTGACACCGCTATAACTGTCACCCTCCAAAATAAAGGCCAATACTTCAGCCCAGCCACTGTGTACTTCTTGTGTTATTCATTGAATTTGTTGTGGATGAACACGGAGAGTCAACGAAGTGTTTCATCCTCGCTTAAGGTAATATAGTCAACGAAGTGTTCGATCTATATATGTCGTCTTTAAATATTACCTTGAAACTTTGGTACAGTTTGCATACACAACTTAAGCCATAATGGCAAATAGGACTATATTACTTGTTCAGAGTTTATGGCGTTCACAACAAAGACTTTAGCAGTGTCGCAATATTGAATTGCTTGCTCGCACGAAAGATTTGAATGTAATCATCTAGTTGAATCCTCCTTATCAAATGGATAATTAGTGGATACCAAGGATTCAAACAGAGAGCTTTGATATATATATATATATATATATATATATATATATATAGTTGCTGCAAGATAATCCCATTAGGCAATAAGCTAGCAGTATAATGGCCCAACCCACATAATGCTCACAAGACTCAAACAGAGGTGGCAAAAACTAACAAGGGTATAAAACAAAGTTGGCAAAAACTAGCAATAAAGACCTGTGCCATTGAACAAACAACCCAGCACGCAATATATGCATGAAGATAGATCACTTTCTTATTGTAGCTGACCAGAGACTAGGATGCCCACAAAGACAAGAAAATCTAGCGAATAGCGCAAGCAAACGGAGAGTAACAGAGGTGTCTTTTAAAACTTAGAAATATAAGATTTCTAAGTGTATTTTATATTTATATTTTTTTAATAACTTGATATTTAAATTTTCTTTTTGACTTTCAACTATCACTCGTTACTTTGCGACATGATCAACTACATTTTAGCTAGTTCTAGCCAATCCTGTATCTTTTGTCTTTCTATTCATAACAGTAACATATAAAAAATCTAAGGTCAGCAATTGGGCATGCGTACGCAAACCCAACAGTTCAAACAAAACGATAATTAACGGCTCACCCAAAATATGTTCAATACATTCTTGTTGTGAACACTTTATTGAATCTGTGTTCGGATTAAAAAAAAAAAAAAGTACGGAGAGGAATATGAGTAGAAAGAAAACAAGAAGAATAAAAAGATAAATAGAAGGAAAATTTTCACTCATTTGTATTTGGGAGAAGTAATGTGAGAAAAAAAAATAAAAATTCTTTGTTTGGAAAGAAGAAAAAAGTGAAATGAAAGAAGAAAATTAGTATTACAATATTCACTGTGTTTTATTTTAAAATTTATGAGGGTCAATCAAAAGGATTAATGAGTAAATTAATCATTTGTTCCCTCTCATTTCTCCTAGTTATATTATGATGATATTAAGACTAATGTGTCTATCTTATGAGCTAAGTTATTAAAATCACAATTTGGATCATAAGATTTTATGATCCTACATAGAACTCATGATCCGAATCGTAACAAAAATTGTTTTTTGGTGGGATCTTAGTGGAATTGGGATCCAACACTTGGAATCAGTAGGACTATGATTCCATCGATTCAGAAAAGATACTTAAAATTTGACATTTTGTGGATTGGTGCATTGCTTCTTCAACCTGAAACTAAACGACATTTTCTTCATCGTCTTCAATAAGCTCTCATTGCCTTTTACCATTACGCAATTCATTAGGACTTAAAAACCCTACAATTAACAAATTAACAATCACACTGTATTGCTTTTTCATCTTCATAGATTGCATAATTGAGAGGGAACAAATAAAACATAGAGAACCAAAGGAAGCATTTGCACCTCATAACAAAAGCTAATTATAATAATTATTATGGTGAGGGAGTACACAAAGTAATTTATTCTTCTTAATGATTGTCTGCGATTAGTTATCTCGTTTGCTTGCATTGCAATGAACTATGATTTCTTTTGGTGAATTAATAGATGGGACTCTTAGGCGTTTTGTTTTCTTAGTAATAAATATTTTTGCATTTCAGTTACCTTTAAGTGCAAATAATTAGAGGTTGAGTGGAGCTTTCTATGTCGATGGCTTTGCTCATCAAAGTATACTGCTTAACTTGTGACTAGTTCATACTACAGGATTCTCAACATTTATTCTAGGTTCCCAAAGTCGAGTGATTTGGGGAAGGAACTTAGCCAAGAATATACCTAGGGTGACAATTGTTGCTGATTCATATGCATAGCTATAAGGACTGACGCCAATTTTCACGTTAAAAACTGGCTATAATTGGAGAAATTGTTGAATGATAGATGTGCAAGAGCTTTCTAAAGATTCGAATAAATCTCTTTTTGGGATCATGAAATTTAATGTCCAGATCAATTGACCATGAAGTTTGGATTTTATTGTATAAAGAAGATAAAAAGTTCAATGCTAGTTTGTATAATTTTATTGGATTAGGTACTTCTAATAGATCTTCACAGTGCTTTGTTGCGCATAATAGATAATGAAATGAATATGAATTAGTTTGGGGTATCAATTAGAATGTCACATCAAGAAAGAATTTAGTTGTCAAGTCTCTCCATCATGGGATTCGTAGCAATTATTTTTGAAATGCTAATTGCTTGTGTTTGTTTCCAATTAATTATGGCAAATATTCTTCGTTTTAAAATTTCTGTTATGTTAATTTCTTGTGTTGCTTTACTTAAATTTGCTGTTAGGCTTCTTTTAGCTCAATACATATAGTGTCACGTGGTAGTATCAATCTTAGTGGATCCGGAAAAAGTAAACAAAGGAATGCACTTAAAAATAGACCTGATCTTGGATGGGAACATGGGTAGGGGTTCGATACAGGGAAACAATAAGATCTAGTGCTATATATAGGCACAAACTTTATTCGGCAAAAACAAGTTAGAATGCTGAGTTTTTGTCCTAACGTGCTTGAGGATGAGAGAAAAATATTTATAGATCTTTTATGGGAGCAATAGCTAAGAAGAGGACACATCCTGATTTTGGAGAAGATGCCAATTTAGGCAAAGATGGGCAATAATCTAAATGAAAGAGGACTATGTATGATTTGCTTAGTCATTCAAAGAAGCAAGGAACTATTAGTCAATATTACAAAAAGCAATAGCATATATAAGTTTGCCAAAAAAAATTTATCAATTCTTTTACACCAGTTTTATCCAATTTAATTGTGTCGACAACCCCAAGTTTCCTCTTATTGTTAATATGATCCGGAAATATAGTGTTGGGTTAAAGCTACCTTCTTATCGTGAAATGAGGGGAAGTTTCTAAATAAATAAGTAAAGAGGACCTTGCATTTACTTAAGGAGTGTAAATTGGAGTGAAAAAAAAAAAAGAAAGATGAATGAATATATCTAATGCTTGAATTGATAAGAAAAGATGATCAATTTGTAATTTCTTGGCAAACAACACCAAAGGAACAGTCTTTTTGTCCTTCATTGACAACTTTAAGATTTCTAAAATAGCAAGAAAAGTTTTTGAGATACTAAATGATGTTGTAAAAAGGGTTGGGGAAAATTGTCGTACAAGCTGTGACAAATAATGCTGCAAACTACAACTTGGCTAGAAAGCATTTAAAGGCAATAAAACAATTATTTTGGACGCCTTCTACTACACAATGCATAAACCTAACGCTAGCAAATTTTGAGAAGAATATTGATATTCATAAGGTGACTATTACAAAAGGTAGAAGGATTACAATGTACATTTATTCAAGTGCTTTACTTCTTACTTCAACAAAAGATTTTATTGAAGGAAAAGAATTGATTAAGCATGTTGTTACTTGATTTGCTACTGCATAGTTGACTTTAGGTTATCTTGAAGTATGAAAAGGAGCCATGATCAATATGTTTACTTCCAATAAGTGGAAGTCTAGTAAAATTTCAAAAAGTATGAAAGGAAATCAGGTTGAGAGAATTATTTTGGTTAATCATGATTTTTTGGCCACTTGTTACTACATGTTTGAAGGCTGCCCGTCCTCTTATCAAAGTGCTGCACATGGTAGATAGTGAGAAAAAAAAAAAAAAACCTCCAATAGGATTTATTTTTGAAGCAATAGATAAAGTCAAAGCCACAATCCAAGCTAATTTCAACAATATCGAAAAAAGGTAAATAATTATATGTTTACATTGTAATTTTTGCATTGAATTTTAAGGATACTATGAATTTAAGATTAAATACTCACATCACATATTGACCAAATAAAGAGAGATTATTGTTAAAAAAAACAATGACATATCCTAATTTAATTATAATTTTTCTATCAATGCTAACTAATCAAGATTAATTCTTTTTAAAAATAAGATATTATAATTGTATCTTATAATAATAATATAATTTTAATTTATATTATAAAAAGACATTATACTATATAACTAGTGTATGTTCAAAAGTATGTGTAAAATTTTATTAATAAAATACATTTTACTTATTGATAATCGTTACCCTATTTTAATTTAGTAGTCAAATATTTCATATCGTATTAGAACTATTTTTTGTGAAAGTATAAATGTTAAATCAATCAAATTCACCTATGACCTCATCTTTTTAAAATACAAACCTTATTAAGAATATTACCCTATTGTATCATTTCATCCCTCTTATAGGAGGTTTATTTGGATTAATCATATGTTTTATGGTTGATATCAAATTGACTTGAGATAATTATATTATATGGAATATATGTCTCCTCCCCTTTCTTAAGACTAGTCGACTCTTGTTAATTATGGATGAAACTAAACCATGCTCTCCACACACTATCACTGAAATTGGTGAGAATGGTGCCACTAAAAATTTACCAATTTTACCATATGAAACAGGGTTTACCTGAGATTAAATTGACTTAGGTGGATTCCCAGTTCTATAGTTGATAATATCGTTACACAATGCTCGAATTTAGACACTTTAACAGTTGTATGATCTTTTTTGGCTTAATCAAATGCAACATATAATAGTACTTGCACTACACATCTGTGAATGTAACTCCAAACTCTTTGCAAGGGAAATCAAACAATCACATATTATCTATAACAAGTAGCCTTCATTGTTGATCAACTTGCCTCAATTAGTGAGAACATATCCTCACAAGAATACTAAAGTTACTTGTTCAAAGGATTTGAAGTATAATATCAAAGTTTAGCAGTATCAATTTTTGTTCAAAATCAGTATCAATCACTTACATTTAAGTCTTTACATAGATTGCTCTTGGCTCTTAAGGCATATCTTGATTTGCTTAAGCCAATCACATCCACTTTAACAATGCTCATGACACGGACAACACATTAAATGGATAAATCATTACAGTAGTTTTTTTCTCACATGGATTGGTCACCATGATTTAGGCAATAAATTCCACAAAGTGGGCAACACTTTGGCTTATGAAATTCAGCCCCAAATCACTCACCAAATGTAGGTAATTACAGAAATCAAAGGAGGGGCGACGTTCAATGTCAACTCTGCAATTGTTTTGACCATTGAGCTAATGTGTGTTGTGATCATAAACCTCCATTATAATCTTTAGGCTTGGCACTATAGTTTCATATTGTTGAAATTCCTCCATCATTGTTAATATTTTCAAATTCATGACATCCAGATTCTGGTGCCACACACCACATTACAAACAATTCATATCAATTTTTCACTTTTCAAAATTATGTAGACAACCAAAATGTCACTATAAGTAATGAGTTTAGCCTTCTAATAACACATATAATTACTTTTATTGTTTAAAATTTTCATCTTTCTAATGTCTTAATTGTCCCTTATATAAAGAAAAACTTATTTTTAATACATCAATTTTCACAGAAAAATAATTGTAATTTCATTTTCTCACTTAATTATTATTATTTTTTATGAAGTGTTGTCGTACTGGCCAAGATTCTTTTTTAAGAGAATCTTAATTAGGGAACTGTTGAGTCCATTTGAGTTTTCTTCTTTAGTTTATTACCTACATCAATCTAGCTCTATTGTTTATCGGCATCATCGTCTAGGTCATACTGTATATTTAACTATTTCTCGCATGTTCAACAAGTTGTTAGTTACACATCCAACTTGCTCGGCATATGCATCTAGCAAGAGTCATCGTTATCTTTATCCTTCTACTTCTCATAAGTCCGTAACCCCTTTAGAATTAATTCATTTTGACATTTGGGGACTAGCTCTCGTAACATCTCACCAAAATAATAAATATTATATTTGTTTTATTAATAATTATTCCAAATTTTCTTGACTTTATGTGTTTAGTTCTTATGATCAAGTTTTGCATACCTTTATAATCTTTCTAAATTTTGTTGAAAACTAACTCATTACTCGAGTTAAAGTTATTCAAAGTTAGTATGCTAAAGAATTTCTATTTATATCTTTTAATAAACTATTATAGGAGCATAACATTTATAAATGAACATCCTGTCCTCATTTATCTCTTTAAAATGGTTTAGCTGAATATAATCATTGATATGTGGTTAAAATAGCTATGACCTTTCAAAATGCATTTGTTCCCTTTCATTTTTGGAAATTTTCTTTTGAGAGTGTAGTTCACATTATTAACCAATTACTACTCCAATTTTGTAGCAACATAATCCCATAAGAAGTACTCTTTTCTACTGCACTATTAATTGAGCATTAATTACTTACGACCCTATACCAAGCACAAACTAGAACTCAGGTCACATCGGTGCATTTTCTTGGGATATCCCTTAGGTGTTAAGTGTTATCGATGTTATTCCCCACATTAATGACAATTTTATATAATTTTAGATGTAATCTTTGATAAGAGGATTTTTCCATTTGTTGCCTTTATCATCAATGTACCATCAAATGTGTCCCTACTAGCATTATAGGAGTTACCTTTTTATGTTCCTCCACCAACACATTTGTAACATGATGATTTACATAGGTAGGAATTAAGGACTAATATCTTTCACATATCGACACCTATGCAAAGTAGTCCTACTATGCCCTCTCTTGCCATTGAAACTATTTCACAAACCATCATTCCACAGGCTATAGGCTTACCCTCATAACTAACACCATTAACCCATCTTATATTAACTAAACTTCAAAACAACACCATTCCTCACTGCCATGTACAAAAGGATCACACCTATGCATTAAGCACTTTGATAGCAATCCCATCCGTACCATCTTGCTACAATTAAGCAATAAAAGACACAAATTAGTAAGTAGTTATAGCTAAAAAGTACACCACACTTTTGAAAAATCAAACATGAGACCTTATACCATCTCTTTCAACCTATAAGTTTATTGGTTGCAAATGGGTCTTTCATGTCAAACTTTGTGCAGATGGCTCTCTTGAACGATATAAAGCCAAATTAGTTGCAAAGGATTTTTATCAACAGTAGAGAATTAACTATAATGAAACCTATAGTTTGGTGGTTAAACATGTCATGGTTCACACATTCCTTATGACTACATTTTTTAGGGGTTGGTAATTATGATAGTTTGATGTTAAGAATGCCTTTTTCCATGGTCATTTAATCGAAGAAATATTCATGTATCAACTACTAGGTTTCATTGAACCCCACCATCCTTATCATGTCTACTATCTAAAATAGTCTCTTTATGGCCTAAAACGGACATCCCGTGCCTAGTACCCATGTCTCAATAATTTTCTCATTTCCATTGGTTTTGTAGTTTCTTCAACTGACTCATCATTATTTATATTGCATACAACACAATACAATATCTTCCTGTTTGTTTATATTAATGGCATAATTCTTAGAAGATCTTTTATAGGACCATTGTCTGCTCTTTTAGAGACTTTACAAAAAGAATTTGCTATCAAAGACTTGGGTGAACTCAATTATTTCCTTAAGATTAAACTACAACACATTTCAAATGGTATTCTTCTTTACCAAGCAAAATATGTAGTCAATCTTCTTACACGAGCAAAAATGCAGGATGTGAAATCTGTTATTACACCCTATGTCGTTGACTTGGATATTCCATCTCTACATTGTGGTGAGCTATTCTTAGATCTAACACTTTATTATAGTATTGTGGAAACATTGCACTATCTTATTCTCACTTGGCTTGACATTGCCTTTGTTGTCAACATTGCCTATTAGTTCATGCATACATCCATGGAGATTTATTGGCAATTTGTCAAATACATATTATGCTTTATTCATGACATGCAGTATTATGACATCCTTTTTACCTACAACAATAATTTGCATCTTCATGTTTTTTTAGATGTAAGTTGGGTCGGAAACCATAACACCAGATGATCAGTTGATAGCTTTGACATATTCTTTGGCTCTAATCTCATCTTATGGAGTTCTTTTAAGTAACAAATAGTCATTTGGTCTAGCATAGAGGTTAAATTCAAAAGCTTAGCTGACACAACTAATGAACTCATTTGGATTGAGGTTCTTTTACATAATCTTGGTGTCTCTTAGCAAGGCCCTTCAGTTTTTTGGTGTGATAACATCTCTATTATGTATTTGATAGGGAATCCTACCTTTCATACTTAACAAAATAAGTGAAAATTGATTACAACTTTGAACAAGAACAAATCGCTCAAAATTAATTGCATGTTCAATATATCTCTACTATAGACCAACTTATCGAGGGTTCTCCACAGCTTGCTTTCGACTTCTATAGTCCAAGCTTACTGTGTGTTTTGCCATATCAACTTGTGGGGGGTGTTAAAGGAAACAATGACATGTCCTGATTTAACTATAATTTCTCCACCAATTGCTTAATCTCCATTAGTTACAATCTCTCCATTAATTGTTCAATCTTTGTTAATTACAATTTTTTTACCAATTGCTCAATTTTGATCATCTATAATTTCTCCACCAATTATTCAACAATCAAGATTAATTCTTTCCACAGAAGATATTATGATTGTATCACACATTAATAACGTAATTTTAACTTACACTATAAAAAAATATTACACTGCATAACTGATGTATAACCAAAAGTATGTATAAAATTTTATCAATAAAATACAATTTATTCATCGGCAATTGTCACCCTATTTCATCTTGTTAGTAAAATATTTCACAACTATAACCTTTCTTTAATAATAAAAAAAAAAAAACAAAGATGACTCTTCTTAAAAAACATAGTTTTTCTTTAAAAAATGAACGCTTTCATTTCATAGTTCTCCCTAATTAAGTAGGTTAATCATGCTATTTTATTTTTTTCAATTAAATAATTTTCTCAATTCTAAAAGGAGAAATGTAAGGATAAAAGAGAATTTGGAGAAGTTTTCTCTTGTTTCTAGTAATGTTATACAAGTATGTGATTGCCCAATCTTAGTTATCTTTTAATTCTATTACACTTTTTATGACAAAGGTTTTTAATGATTACACATCTAATATGGCAAATCCACCTAATTGTAAAAGGACCAAAATTTGCCTTAATACCAAGCAATACCATGCATTCAAATTAGCTTCTACTGTGTCACCTTGCTTTTACAATGGTTAACCACAAGAAATGGTTTAATAGCTGATTGGTGTTATTCCGAAGCTTTTGTATTGCTCTATTTTTTATCTTTATTGTATCTTTAAGTGGTCGGATATGTAACTTTTACTTGTTTTATTTTATTTATTTTTTCCAATTACATATTTATATTAGATATCATCAATAGTAGTTGGAAGCTTTAATTGAATAGAACTTTGTATCTCGTTGCATTTTACGTGAACCTGATTTTCAATATAGTCTTAATTTTAAAGCTACTACTGATGTGAAAATTGGGCTATACCATTGTCTTGAAAGAATGGTTCCTAATGTTGACAAAAGACTTATAATAGATTTGCAAATTGATGCTTTTAAGAGTGTAAAATATCTCTTCGATATTGAATTGACAATAATGACAAGAACAAAAATAATCTTCAAGTAATTTTTAACAAATCTAGTACTTGTATTTTACATTATCATTATTTTGGCTTTTAATCTACGTTAAAGTTAGTGTTAATGCAGTTGATTAGAGGGATTCTTATGAAGACGGATGCCTTAAATTGAAAATGATTGCTATTTGACTTTTCAGCTTGACAAATAGCTCTTCAGGTTGCAAATGCAATTAGAGTGTTTTTAAAATGATACAGTAAAGAGATACTATAGAACTTGATATATTTTTATGAACTCGTATGACTTTTTGAAGATGTATATTATTTCATTTTTTACATTTTAATTTTGGTTGTTAGTTAATCTAGGTGCATTCCAAAAGAAAAAAACCATTTGCACTAGTAGAAATTGAATGATTTGGTGTTTGCTATGTACAATTTGAAATTGAAAGAAAGAGAAGCAATGATAAATAGTGCAACCTTAAAGTCCATCTATATTTACAATTCACTTTCATTTGATGACATACATTTTGATGACGACTGGACATTAAAGAAGGAAAATCTATTCTTGTAACTAAAGGAAATTGTTTGGATGTTCATGATAAAGATAGATGTCGTCAAGCATTGAATTAAGATGAAAATGAACGTGAAGAAAACTGTATTGCAAGGAATTTGATTGAAGCATATAAGTTTTTATTTGCAATTTATGTTTTTAAAGTTTCTTAAAATTCAACTTTTTCATTATATACTCAACTTTTAATTCATTTACTTGATATAGGTCTTAATGAATTTGGGTCAGTGGACGTGGAAACTCGTGAGGTTATTGATGATGACAATGATTGTGCGTTTGAGAGTGATCCAAATTTTTATGATTTTGGGTGCAATATAAAAAATGTCGATGAAGAACTTAACATCCATTGGGATTTTGATGACTATATGGATTTTATTTTTTTTTCTTAATTACTATAAAATATCTGGACCTGACAACTTAAAATTGGTCCTAGATAGCATCTTGATTTTAATAATCTTGGCTATGGGTTTCGTCATTGTTCATCTGATTGCGTAGCTATTTGCTGTAGTCAACGAAAATTATCAAGTAGCCAATTGTAAACTTATTTCAAACTCACTAACCCAATTTTAGATATGTTTCATTAAAACTAAACCAATTATCAACTTACATAATACTTAATGACTCCATTCGAAACCCACTCATTACTAAGTGACCTAATAGTGAATTTGCCGATCAACATTTGATACATGCTAATTTGCTTTATGTAAAAGTTATGAAGGCTGTAAAGGAATGCCTTCTAAAAGCAGAACACTGATACTGTGCATGGCATTTTTTTTGCAAAGTGAAGGATTCATAGGGGAAGTGAATTCTTAAGGTTTTTCTGCAAATGTGCCAAGGTCACAGATATTTTAAATTTGGAGAAGAACTTGCTGGACCTGCAGCTGTTATTCCTTGACCCACATAGAGACTTCTTAAAGTATCCCCCTTAAAAGTGGTGCAAAGCCTACTTCACTACGACTGTGAAATGTGACATTATGGACAACAATTTGTATAAGACATTCAATGATAGGATTGTGGGTGGTAAGACTAAGTATAGATTATTTCAACCTATGAAGGAGGACTTCTCTTACAGGGTATGGGATGTTTCGAACATACAATGTTGTCATGCCATATATGCTATTATGAACATGGGAGAAGCACTTGTAGATTATTTCAACCTGTGGTACACTAAGCAAACGTACTTAGGCATATATTCAGTCATAATGAATCTCATCTAAGATCAACAATTTTAGGAAAAAAGTGGAAAGGATCCTATTGATCCACCACCCTTGAAGAGCAAGCTTGCCAGGCCAAAGAAATAAAGAACCAAAACTGATGGAGAGCTTTATCCCCACATTGACACCCTAACCAGAAGGAGATTCATATGACATGCAACAACTGTCATGAAACACAGCATAACAAAAGGAACTACAAAAATGCCCAGCTTCTTATCCTCCCAAACCTCGGTGACCATAGAGCCACCTAATTTTAATTGCTTGATATTTAACTTATTAATCATGATATACTTCTGATGTTTGAAATGTTCCTACATTGTAGCCAAAAAGAGGAAAAAAGTGATGACCCAACAACCTGCATAGAGAAAGGGTCCCAATATGATAGGTTTTTAGTAGTCGTAAGAAGAGCAAAACTTGAGAATGGGAAGACTTTCTAGAGTTGCCGGTGGATCCACTTCTACGTTTGAGCCTATGAATGGTGTCGATACTTAAGAGTCTGCTTTCCATGCCTGACTCATGAGCTTCTCTTTTGGTTATAAACACTATATATGCCTCATTTTGTTTTTTTCTAAGACATATAATGCCTTTTCGAAAGTCCCCTTTTGTTTTTGTTGGAGACAAAGTGTTTTAATAACTTCATTAAGTACAAACAATAGGTATACTTGAGATGCTTGGTATATTTGGGATAGATATTTTTGAAAATGATAATATTCTTTTGATTTTGAATTCAAAATGACACTTCATTGTACTCCTAGAAGTTCACAACAATACTGGATTATATTGCAAAGCTTA
This sequence comes from Bruguiera parviflora, assembly GCA_019804595.1. NCBI lineage: Eukaryota > Viridiplantae > Streptophyta > Magnoliopsida > Malpighiales > Rhizophoraceae > Bruguiera > Bruguiera parviflora. Next base: position 2,088,322 of record CM034055.1, read on the forward strand.
TTCAACTTAATTGCATAATAAAAAAGAAGTTTGGAAAATAAATATAACTTAATTGTTTAAATGATTTCATTACATTGCTTAAGGTGCATATCACATTTTCCATAAAAAGGACGTAGATCTTACTAAACACAAGACTACATGCGTTAGGCAAACTGCCTGCAATAAGTAGAACAAAAGCCAAATGACTGTCATTGTCACCAACGATCTATTTCTAGAAAACACTATCTACATTTACTTCCCACCATGAACCACACAAAAATCCCATTTTCATTAGCCACAGTAGCACTTACACCGGCCTTTTCTCCCTTCTGTCCTTATCTCTTCCTAATTCCAAGCAGACTAAATAATGCGCATCTAAAAATCAAAAAGTGCATAGGCATCATGCTTGCTTTCATTCCATTTTTGCAGCATTCTTAATGCTAGTATCCTTCTAAGGAGTCTAGAAATAATCTGTCGTGACCTACGACAGATTGGGAGATCAATCCATTTAAAGTAGAAAGAAAAAAAGGGAAATTTGGCTGAAAGCGAGAAAATTGTACTAGAAAAAATTCACAATTACATCACTTTGGCCTCACTAGAAATAATGTGCAGGCCCTGAATCGACATCTTGGGTTTATGTCTATGCAAGATGTCAAACTCAAAGGTTGGTTCATGTCTATCAAATAATCTATCATCAAACTTGTTTCTTTCTGCTCTTTGGGTTCTCGAGCTAGCTCTATTCTTCTTTCTCTAAGCCAAGTGGAATGGATAGGGAAAGTACAATGGGCTAATGGTTCATATTTTTGGGCCAAATACTCATTCAAGGGCCAAGAATTTTCAAACGATTTTGCAATCACTTCTTTAGGAGAATACAACATATATAAAGTTTAAAACCCAAAGCAAAGGAGTATGAACTCATATTGATCACATTGCTCACTTACTTGAAAAATTAGGTATGAATGGACATGCTAGGATTAGTGTGATTGTTAGAGTTTATTTTCATCTTATTTTTTCTTATTTTAATTAGTTTGTATTAATTTGAGTTTTGAATTAAGAATAGAATAAAACTCAGCTCATATGTATTTATTTCCTATATTTTAAATCTTATTTTGTAGTTTATTTTATAACTAATTAGTAGTAGTTTTAATTTTCCTATTTTTGAAATATCTTAACTACATTCATATACACTCTCTAGCTAGGACTTTCATGTAAGTTTTGCATAATATTTCAAACAAAGATCATGTATTTAACTTTCATTTATATTTTTATTGAATTCTAGCGTTACCATAAGAAGAATTACAAAGAGACAAATTTTATTAAAATATGGGTTTTTATCTAATCAAAGACTCTAAATTTTGGAAATGATAAAATAAATATCAAATTGAAAAAGATATTGTGATAAAGTAGATTTTCCTTCTAAATTCAAACTCCTTTTTTGTTGTTATTATTACCATTACTACTAAGTTTTTAACTTATTTCTTTTTTGGTAAATGGTAAAGAAAAGTTAGGATTTTAATGAAAAAATTTATATATATCTATTTATTCATTTTGAAGATTGGATCAAATAAGTTAAATAGTTATCTTATTGATTATTTACTTAAATACACGTGAACTTCAATTCCTGATTGTTAATAATAATAATAATAATAATAATAATAATAATACTGGTGAATTGTTTTTAATCAAATTATTACATATTTTAATCTTTTTCTTCTTTTGTTTCATTATAGAAATTATTTATTTATAATCTAAAGTTAACAATCATTAATAATTTAAAAATCTCTTTATTGCAAATTTTGAATCATACAAAATATCAACAACTAAAAAGTCCAATGCATGTAACTGGTGGTGATAACAATAATCACTTCTCTCTTTGTCCATGATCTTTTGAGGACAATTGATTTGGTTAGATTATGGAGAATATTTCAACATAGGTGGTGGATATACTCATCTCCAAGAAATTTGAGAAGTAGTAGGATGCTTATGATATTGCCTAAAGATTTAATAGGAAACCACTATTGGATAATTGGATTGGGGTGAAAATTGTTAGTTTCCCAATATCCGAGTAGGTTATAGGGCCTTTCAAGTGATAGGGATCATTGGAAGTCCATATAGCTAAATTAATGCCAAAGAAAGCTTCTAGTGGTAGGGATTTCAAGCAATTGTTTAAGGAACTCGTGATAGGGAGAAAGGGAATAGCAAACACAGTCAATCTATAAGCTCAGGCCTTAAGTCGTCTTTAACTATACTCTTTTACACCCCTGTAGAGGTGAAGGTGGAGTGGTTGGATCAATTTATTGTAAGGGTGGTGATAAGCCCTTAAACTATTAAGTCCCTACATCTTTTACTTAGGTGGAGTGATAGTTTCCTTTTCAGAGTTATATCCTTAGGTAGATTGGAGGTTCTTTTGACTTTTAATTTAATAGAAAAGATGTCAACAATGTTAGGTGCTAAAGGGGAGTGTTTTCAAAAATACTTTTTGACTATGACTCTATGGTCCCCGAGTTGGGTGGTTGCTAATCAATAGGTGTGGATGACAATTGAAGGTCTTCTCTTTTAAGGATGAAACTTTATTTTCCTGTTCTCCCATACCAAATGCTAGGGGGTATGCCTAAGCAGAGTGATATTTCCCTTTTCCAAGTCACATCCTTAGGCGGATTTGAGGTTATTTTGACTTTTGATTCAATGAAGGAGGTGTTGATAGTGATGGGTGATGAAGGGGAGTGTTTTCGCAAATACTTTTTGATTATGATTCCATGGTCCCCGGGTTGGGTGGCTGCCAATTAATGGTTGTGGATGAAAAATGAAGGTCTTCTCTTTTAAGGATGGAACCTTATTTTTTTGTTCTCCCTTATTGAATACTAAGGGGTATTCCTAAGTATAGAGGAGAAATTGAAGAGAATGATGAGGTTAGATGTGTGCATGGTCATGGTTTTGATTTTAATTGATGTTATCATTTTGGCAACAGTGATAGTAAAAAGAGGTAAATCCCTTGTTTCTTTACAATTATAGTGTGATAAAGTGGTAGGATCTCTAGGTTAGTGTTGATGACTTGCTTAGCCCTAGGCATGTAAAGGGATGGGTAGAGTGCCAAAGTAGTATGGGTGACTTAAAGATCTCTTCATATAGGAAGACTCTTAGTTTCCTAACAATAGATAGGAAACAAGGGTCTTCAGCTATAGTGAGAAATCATAGGGAGATGTGTGGGTTAAAATTGTTTCCAGTGGCAAGGCAAGTTGGCCAAGCTTTGGCAGTAGGTTCAAAGGGTCAAGAATAGAAGGGGCTTGACTGGTTAAGATTGATAGAGTAAAAGTGGAGAGATTATGGGCTAATGGGCTTATCTAGTGCCTTTTTTAAATAAGCTTGTTTTTGCAATAGGCTTAGTTTTAATGAGTTTAGAGGTTATCCATTGAGACTTAATAGCCTTGCATTGGGTTCTATCCAACTAGACTAAGGACAACCATTATGATAACTCACTCTTAAGCCAAGTGAGTTAGTAGATAATGTAGGATAATTCAAGATACTCCCTATAAAACTTAGGCTTCCTCGTAGTTCCTTAGATAGCCAAAACACCCTAACCAAGCTTACTGTAATTGAAGACACTTACTTGTTAGTGGATAAGATATTGGTGGTAGATAAGAATGTTAAGAATGTCTTACCATTGACTACCTTGGCTAAATCTAAAAGGCTACAAAAGACACCAAGTCCCCTAGTAAGAAAAGGACTATAGAGGTGACTAAAAAATGACCCCATAAGGCTTTTCTTCGACTAGCCATGCCATTGAGGGAAGCATATAAAGGATGGGCAACTATTTAACGAGCATATTTGATTACATAATAGAGTACTACATATGGAAGCTTCTTAGGTATTAGACATCAGTAAAATGATAAGACTACAAGTGGTAGGGGGAAGCTGAGGTCATGGCCCATCTTTCATCAATGGAAGTTGGAAGTGGGAAAAACTAGTTGACTATCTATTACTCACTATTGATAGGTATGGGTTTCTCTATTATTGATGATTATTGCATTTATTAATGTATGCAGATTAGGTAAATTAACTAAGAGATATGTGGTTCATAAATGAGTAGTTGCAATAAAGTTAAGGATTCTTTTTGTTTTTTTATAAGAAACTAAGCTAACAAATTCTATTGAATCAATGATGAGATAGATATAAGGGGCTCAAGTGTTTAAATAGTGCTTATTAAGGCAAGGGGGTTGGTTAGTGGTTTGGGAATCTCTTAAAACTCATTGTTGTTCAGATTATACACCAAACTTGTGGCAGAGAGATTTATTGTGTTGGAGGGATTGATTATTCCTATAAGAAAGAAAGTGGTGATGATAAATAAACCAAAAAAGGTTATGGGACAAAATTAGATGTTTGAAAGTGAAGTTTTTGGATGAGTGGTGCCTAAAGGGAGACTTTAGCATAGTGTTAGCTAAAGGTTAAAAAATATAGATGTCTGATGATTCAGTGGCTATTTAGAGGTTAAATGAATTCATTTATGATATGAAATTAATAAATTTATCGATACAAGGATGAAAATACACTTGGAATAACTTTTGGGAGTGCCTTTTGATAAGTCTTATAGATAGATTTCTTTTTAATATATGGGTAGTAACAGTGCCAAGCTTAAAATAATAGGGGGTATGCTAAAACTTTTTTGATCACTTGGGTGTCTACTTTTGTGTTAAGAATAAAGATTGGAGACTAACTCTTTTATGCTTCTTCAGTCTCTAGTTATATGATAAGCAAGTTAATATAAGGATCAAGGAGGTATAAGAGAATTTTGTTATTAATGGATTTCTTAGCCAAGTCATTAGTAAAAGGTTAAAAGTAGTTAAAGAGTTCCTTACAACATGGAGCCAAAATGAAAAAGATAAAAGGGATGGGAGGTTACAAGCGGCTAGTGCTTGGGTGGGGTAACTCACATTAAAGTAAGAATTACACTCTCTTATTGAGATAGAGAGGCTTGACTTGAGTAAGAGTAGAGCTACGTGTTAAGAGGCATTAAAAAAGGAAGAGCTTGAATGGTATCAAAAGTCTTAATTGAAATAGTTGATTGATGAAGACTAAAACACCAAAATTTTCCACATTACGACTTCTAGTAAGTGATGGAAGAATCTCATCAATCATGTTAACACTAGCAATGACTCAGTTGTAGGAGATTAGATCAACTATCCTCCGTTATTTTTATCTTCATTTAGGTGTCTCTATGTAGTTATACTTGAAAATGAATGAGTCCTTTCTCCAGAAATTGGATATGGTAGATATGGTGGTTTTAAAAATCCCTTCTCAATGGATGGAATTTGAAATGTGATTTAGGATTATGATGGAAATAAGGCACTAGGTCTAGATAATTTCAACTTAAGTTTTATTAGGGCTTATTGGGAGTTGGTGAAATAGGATGTAATGAATTTCATGTTAGACTTCTATTACCATGGGAAGCTCTACCATTCCATCATATGTTTATTCCTTGTTTTGATCCTTAAAATGGGACCTGTTGAAAAGATCTCTCAGTTTCAGTTAATTTCCTTTGTTAGATGCACTTATTAGATTCTAGTTAAGGTTTGAACTAACAAACTTTAATTGATTATTAGGAAGGTTGTTAAGGAAGTTCAATTTACCTTTATCAAAGGGCATTATATTATATACAATGTGTTATCATCAAAATTGACTTTGAAAAGGCTTATGATATGATTGAATGAAGTTTCATTGAGAATGTCATGCAGTAGATGGGCTTTGATGGCAAATAAAGATGATGGATATAGGAGTGTATATCGACTTCTTAACTCTCAATTCTTGTTAATAGTTGCCCTACATAACAATTTCGTATGGTGAAAGACTCACAATATGGGGATCCTCTACCCCCTTTCTTGTTCTTGTTGGCTACTAAAGGTCTTCACTCCCTTTTACAAAAAATTCAAAATAGGGGCTTCACTAAAGGCTTTTAAATCAAGAGGTATTTACGATTCTCTTAACCTTAATTTGTAGATGACACCATTTTATTTAATGTTTTGAAGGATTTATCAATCAAGAATTACAAGTGGATTCTTTGATGCTTTTAGTGTTACTTTGGTTTGAAAGTGAATCTTACTTAGACAATGATATATAGGGTTAATATAGAGTAGACAAAACTTCATAATTAGACCTCTTTTTGGAAATGTCTAGTTGGTTCTCTTCCTATGACATATTTGGGACTTCCTTTAAGCTTTAACCCACAGAAAAAAGGGCTTTGAGATTCGGTAATTCAGAAGATGAAGGTTAGGCTTGCAAAATGGAAATCTCAATTTATATCAAACGCTGGGTAGTTAGTTATGATTAAATCCTACCCTTACTCTCTTCCTATATACTATATGTCTTTATTCAAGATGTCGTGAAATATGAAGAGTAAAATTGAGTAGATGCAACAATCTTTTCTTTGGGGTGACTAAAGGGGGATATAGAAATATTTATTATGTTGGGTAGAGCTTGACATGCTATTCTAAATCATATGGTGGACTAGAATTAATAGTAGAGGATTCTAATTATGGCCTTTTGACCAAATAGTTATGAAGGATAGGAAACACATAAAATGCAATATGGGAGGAAACTCTCAAAGCACAATATAGGGAGTATTAATTTTAAAATTGATAAGCTAAGTTGGCATAAGTGTCCCCTATATAGAGGAAAGTATGTTCCATTTTATAGATAAATGATAAGGCTTCGAAGATTGTTAAGGCTAATTTCTGATTCCTAAGTAGGAGAAGGGAATTGTGTGGACTTTTGAAATTATGTTTGGGTGGGCAATATACCACTTTAGTGGAGGTTTCCAAGGATCTATACTTTTGTAATAGAAAAATTAAGTTTGGTAAATAATCTTAGTGCTTGGATGAATGGTCAATGAGATTAGAAGCTTACTCGACATTAAGGTTTGTTTTTATGGGAACTGGAGAAATATGATAGGTTTCTTAACTCTTTAAAGGAGTGCTACTTGGCAAAAGGTGAACCAGATAGATTCATTGGCAATGTGATAGTAAAAAGGCTTTCACAATTAGGTCTTATTGTAAGTTACAGGATAATCATTAAAGGGTATCACCAAACCTAACACCTTACATTTGGTGTGGAATGGCACCCCATAAAATTGAGATCTTTGTTTGGTAGTTATTGTAGGGCAAGATACCAATTAGAGAGTGACTTGTATGGTTAGTATCCGAAAGCCATTGAGATGTGTTATGTCCTATATGCTCCTTAGCTTAGGAGTCTACTGACCATTTATTCCTCCACTACTATCTAGTTTGGAAGGTGTGGAGTATATGTTTATATTAGTGGGGTCTACAATGGGTTAGTTTAACTTCAATAAATGAGATGTAGGAAATTTGGCCAAAATTTGGAAAATGTTGCAGGTTATACGAAATTTGGATAATAGGATTCTATGCAGTCACCTGATCTGTTTGGCTTGCTAGGAATACAGTAATATTTGGCAGAAGAGCGTTCTCAATGGGAAGGATCTGTAATTTGGTTTGTGTTCGAATGCTTTGGTGGTCTAAAGCGAAATGGCCCCATTGTCGTTGCTTGACAGACGATTAACATAATCACATTGCCCCCCCTAAGAGACTTGCTTTATCGAAAGACTTGCTTTATCGAAGGAAGATGATAGATGGGAAGCTTCATCCTTAGGTTCTTTCGAGTTCAACATAGATGCTTCTATTATTGGTACCATAGGCCTAGTAGGGATTTAAGGGGTGTTATGAGGACAATGAAAAAGTCATTTGTCTATTTTCCAAATCCATATTGGTGAGTTTTATTAATGAAGCGGAACTCTTAGCAATTAAAAAGGCGGTGGAGTTATGGATGTAGTGGCAGGGGGCACTGAATGCAACCATGATCATTGAAAGTGACTCTCTCGCAGTCGTTTCATGGCTATTGGGTCGTGGAACTCAACTATGGGTTTTATCGCCAGTTTTCTGCAATATTGCACGGCTGAATAAGGAAAATATCTTTTTTACCTTTAAACCCCGTCAAAGCAATGCTTTTGTGGATGCATCGACTAAATTTGCAACAGCCAAAATGAAGCCTTTTGTGGCGTGGTTGTGAGATTAAGAGGTGACTGAATGATCTTTATCATTAAATGAGTTGTAGCAGAGGGTTATGGGCTACGGGTTGGGACTGTTTTTATGGGGAATCACCTTACCACTATAAATACACATGGTGGGGTGACAGATTTTGTAAATAGGAGAGAGCTAGTATGTCCTTTTATTGGGACTGCTTGATTCTCATCTTTTGTCCTACTAGGCTTCTTCAGATTTTTTGGATTGGAGACTTTGGTATTTGGAGTTATTGCTTACACATGATATATGGATTGCTGATCTATGTAGCTGCCTAGGGCATGTTAATATTCTTACTGATGGAAGGGGAATAGACTATAGGTGCACAGTAGCACTGGCAGGTACGATTTATTGCAGAACTTTGTTGGGGGAGCTGGGCTGCTGGCAAGAGTAGCTATGAGTCATCAATCTGCTCAGGCTCTCTTTCTGCTCCACTCCTGGTTGTTCGCATAGGTTGAGATAGCTAATATTGGTAGGATCAGCAACAATTTTGGTAGCTAGCATGTTTTTTGGTGGAATTATGTTATGGTTCCGTGGAAATGTTCCTTGGAAATTGCTCTTTCTGGGTAGCGTTATAGTCAATATGAGGCGGTGATCCTGTTCAAGCAAACAGATGGAGGTTTCTAGTCTTGTGTTGCATGACAGGTCTACCTCTCTATTTGGGATTTTGTATACACGGCATACGGGCTCACTTCCTGGTTGGTACTATGAATAAATTATTTATACTGCTGTTGAAAACAAAAAATTCGAAATTGTCCGAGACTCTCATACTATCACTGCTACATTAGCATCTTAAGTTAAGGCCTATGATGGAATTGTTGCTTTCTTCATCCATCAAAGTTCAGATGTTGTAATCTCGCTCGAACTTTGAAGTTCTTGCAAGTTTGATTTCTTCTTCTTAGACTTGGTTTTATTTTTTTTATTTGTTTTCTTTCACTAATTATTCTCACTCTTAAGAGAAATCAAAATATATCTACTTCTTTACTTAATTTTTTATGGAAAAATAAAAAATTTAAACTAAACATCATATTTTTATTTTAAAAAATTCAACAAATTTTCAATTACACATTATAATTTAAAATTAAAAAATTAATAATAAATTAAAATTAACTATCCAAAAAATGTTTCACTCCACCTAAACTTCCCCCCTACTTAAACTCTCTCCTCTTAAACTATTCTTAAGGTGTAATAACAAATTACAAGAAAATGAAACGAATTGTTGTAAACATAATAACAATTGAATTAAAATTTATATTAATATTTTTTAATAAATATTCTAAATTCACCTAATGTTGGACTATATCAAATTAAACAAATCTAATTTTAATGTCATATAATGAAAATAAATTTAATATTTGATTAAATTTAAAAAATCAACATTTCTCAAACAAAAAAATAGTAAGAAATACTATATCTAACAAAATATTCTAATTAAATAAAAAATATTTAATAACAAATTAAAACAAAAAAAAACTTAATAATTCACATAATTTTTAATTAATAAAATAATTATTATGATATTTGTTAAGGTAGTCTTTTATTAAGGACTGGCCTTTGTAGTTAGCAAAAAGGCATCACTAAGGCAAGAGACATCATAACAACAGTGGTGCTTTTGCCTCTCCTCTCCTCTCCTCTCATTAGCTCACTACCTTGTGCCCTTTCCTCTGCCCCATTCCTTTTATGCTAAAAGTCAAAATTAAAAGAAGTAAAGAGAATTATTTCCCTTCACATAGTCCTTATTAGCCATTAACTTTTCTTTTAAGTTTTAACCTGATGGTTAAAACTTGTTGGCCATTACAATGAATTGTTGTAACATAATATAACATAATAAAAACTAATCTAAAATTTATATTAACATTTCTTAACAAATTTTCAAAATTTACATATTGTATGGGCCGAATCTTAGTATATTATTACATGCCTCTTTCCGTGGGCTAAGCCTTGCAGTTAGCCCAGAGGCATTACCAAGCCAAGAGGCCTTCTGTTAGCCCCCTAAGTCCCTTGGTAGGGAGATGCAAGCAATTGGTGATGCTTTGCACCAATGCTTAACAAAAAATTGGCATGAAGTGAGCACGTCAAAGGAAACAAAGTGAAGGAGTAGTGAAAAGCACATAAAGAGAGTGTAAAGAGTAAAAGAATACATAGGGGGAGTTTGAGAGATACTTGGCATTTATCCTTTATGCTTTTGAAAAAAGTAATAAAAGGTTGGGAAGGTTCTCGCATGTGCTTGTGCCTATTCCTTTACTTGTGTAATTGTATGCGAATTACTTACTTGTAATCTTGTGTGTGGGTTTGGTTGAAACTAAGTGAGCAATTTAATACCATCATAAGGTCAAAATTTTGGATGAAATATTTGACCTTGTGACAATTGGTATTAGAGCAAGTTTGATCTATAGTTAGAGGATTGAGACTTGAAGTAGTGCTAGAGTAGGTGTTCAAGATTGAACAGGTGCTCGATGGTGCCTTTGAGGAGTAGGTCCTCTTAGTCTTAGCAAAGCTCGATTTATTAGAGAATTTGGTACATCTCTTGCAATTTAATTATGATAGTCTTTATTCTACATGGCTTAACCGTTTTAGTGAGGTGGAACAAGACATTGTTGTCCACAAAAAGGTGATTGGTAGTCTTTCTATTAGAGGGGTAGAGGGTTCATAAAAAATGAAGATTTTTGAACTTAAGGCCTTTGAGGGCAAGTAAGATGCAAAGGCCATTGAAAATTTCTTGTGGGATATGGGGCAATATTTCAAAATTGCCCATATACCGAATGCTGAGAGGGTGACATTTATAAACATGTATCTTACCAAAGATGCTAAGTTGTGGTAGAGGACTCAGCTTAATGATGATGCTAGTTTGTGCAGACCTCAGATTAAGACTTAGGAAGTGTTGAAAAAAGAATTGAAGGATCAATTTTTGCCTTACGATATGTCATGGGTTGCGAGGGAGTTGCTAAAGAGATTAAGATATAATGTCACGGTTTACGACTATGTTAAGGAATTTAGTTCCTTATTGTTAGACATTTGCAATATGTCAAACAAGGATAAGCTGTTCAATTTCATATTAGGACTCCAACCTTAGGTGTAAATCGAGCTTTGGAGGCAAAGTGTAAAGGACTTGCCCTTTGCAATTATCGCTATCGATGGTTTGGTGGATTTTTGAATCAATTCTTTTGATTCATTAAATGGAAAATTGTTTAAGGAAAAGGGCAAGAAGAAGAAAGAGGACTCGCGAGAATACAAACAATGGGATGATAGCTAAGGGAAAGGAAAAGTTATTGTTTTAAACTAAGGTAAAAGCAAATTAAATTCAAGTTATTTTATTTATAGTGGTCCACACAGGGCAAAAGAGTGCCTTAAGAAGGAGAAGTTGAATGCCTTAATGGGTAAAGAGGGGAATAGTGGTGCTAACTCGGATGATGGCAATCCTTCTTAGGTCAATCTTATACATTTGATTAATATCGTACATGTAGAATGTGTTTCATCACTTAGCCTAAATTTTGTCAAAATTAGGCTAGAAAGTTATGAGATATTAGCCATGGTGGATTTTGGTGTAAGTCAAAGCTTCATTGCAGAGAGGATGATTGGCTCACTCGAATTGAAGGTGAGCAAGAGTGACAGCCGTGTGAAGGTAGTCAACTCAATAGTACGTAATGTTCTAGGAATGACAAAAGGAGTTGAGGTAACTCTTGGTTAATGGATTGTTAAATTCGATTTTTCCATAACGTCATTAGATAACTTTGATGTGATCTTAAGAATGGATTTATTCGTGTAAGCAGAAATTGCACTAATGCTCCATTTAAGTAAGTTGTTGATCATGGATAAGAGGCAACCATGTTTTGTTGTTGGTGAGAAACGTCATCCTACTAGCAAAGGTAGAAAAACTTATGTCGTGTTGTTTACCTTACAAGTGTAGCAAGGATCGAAAGAAAGAGATGTGAAATACTTGGCAGCATTAAAGGATGTTGAACCTTAAGCAGTAGAGATGTTAGCCAAACCTCCTTCATAATGGTATGTCATAGACTACAAGTTGATTTTATGCAATTAGGTAAAAGAGCAGTTAGTGTTGGACAATCATGCAAGTTTGAGGTAAATACCATTTGTTAGGGCCCAAAATAGTGTGAACGAGGTAGGGAAAACTATGAGAGATAACAGAATGTTGCATTATAGATTATCTTTGAGGTATAATTTTAACCTCAGAAGGGTTGATGACAAGGGTAATACTACTTATAAGTGACAACAACCGATTAAGTGGAATTTTACCTTAAGAGGTAAGATTAGCGGAAAGTTGAGGCTGTAGAAATGGAGAAGTTGGTCTATTTCACCAACAAGAATGTTGGCTTCAACTGAGTAGTGGTTTGTTAGCCCCTTAAGTTCCTTGGTAGGAAAATGCAAATAATTGGTGATGCCTTATACCAATACTTGGCATGAGAGTGGTGTAAGGTGAGCACCTCAAAGGAAATAAGGTGATGGAGCAATGAGAAACACACAAGGAGAGCGTAGAGAGTAAGGGAATACTCGAGGGAAGTATGGCAGGTATTTGACATTATATCTTTTATGTTTTTAAGAAAAGTAATAAAAGGTTAAGAAAATTCTCATATATATTTATATTTATTCTTTTACTTGTATAATTATATGTAAATTACTTACTTGTAATCTCATGCGTGAGTTTGACTAAAATTAAGTGAGCAAATTAGTATTATCACAAAACTAAAAATTTGGGTGAAATATTTGACCTTATAACACCTTTCTCCTTACCTCTACCTAGCTCACTACCTTATGTGTTTATATATATGTATATTTGTGTGTATGAAGACTGGGGAGGATGTGAATAGCATTACAAGGAAAAAAAAAATTAAAAAAAAAAAAAAATATATATATATATATATATATATACACGGGATCTAATAGAGGCAGACAAAATTTGTGAGCAAAGAGAAGCTCTTATTATTAATAATAATAATAATAATAATAATAATAATAATAATAGTAATAGTAGGTATTATATATTTTCTTGTTAGCCAAGAAGTCTTCGTCAACATTAACAATAACATTACGTTAATTAATAACAGAAAAATTAAAGATGCGGTGGGCAGAAATTCCTTGTTTTAGAAAACAATAAGACAAGCGGAAGGGCAGAATTCCCTTGTCTTAAAGAGGGAAATGATTAGTCAAGGTCTCGTTTAGGAAACATGGTTGGTGAAATCTTCAGCAAGCCTAGGTTATAACATGCATTTATAAACACTAACATATGCAAAAATCAGATTCATAATTGAATCAAAAAAATTCATCCCTTAATTTAATCGATATATTTAATAATTAAAATAGTTAAATTGATATTTTTACCTTAAAAATTGAACTATATTATAATTATAAAGTCAGCCTCATCTATCTTAAATAAATATAAATGGATATTCTAATTATTTTCTATTAATTTTATATTTAAATAGTAAAATGAATTAATTTTTAATAATAAATTTATTGAACAAAAAACACCAAATGAATAAGACCGACAGTGGAAGTCTTCGCCGACTTTAACAATAATGTTACGTCAATTAATTAATGATGCCGTTGACGAAGCCTTAGTAGGAAAGGAAACCGTGTCGCCTAAAATGAATCAGACAGATATTTGTGTCTGATTTTCCACTGGGGGTGCGGAATTTCCGGTGGTAAGAAGTCAAGTCTGCGTCCCACTGCGGAGCTACCCAATTTGTCTTATGCTGTGATTATTGGTGATATATTTTTTAACAGGCTTTTGGATTATAAGGAAGCTACCACCTCTGTTCCCCTTCCTTCTTCCATCGCAGAAATTCTCTCTAAATTTTTGTTGTTGCCACTGCAATCAGTACTGCGGTTTCAAGATCTGAAAGTCAAGCTCTGTGGGATCAAGCAAGCTGCTGATGATGCTTCTTCTTTAACCATTAGAAATCAATCAATCTTCTTCTCCATTTTTTTAATCAAACCTGCATCGGTACGTAATATTATTTTACTCCTTCAAGTTGTTGAGTTTTACGTGTTTTTTTTTTTTTTAATGTTTTAATGTGAAGTTCTTGTCAGTTTGATTTCTCTTCATTCTTGCTTCTATTGATATCTCTTCTTACCAAATCTCCCATCAGTAATGCTATGATCATTTGATCTATTAACCCTTTTTTTTGTTGGACGTTACGGAGATTCTCTCTCTGCAATCTGAATTTCTTTGTTGCCTCTATTTTTTCTTTAATCGGTGACCTTTCCCAGATCTCACCCCGTGTGGAAGGCTTCGTCATTTTTTGTTTTTTTGAGTCATCGATCATCCTCCAAGTTCTCGGATAATAATAGAGATCATATATTTAATTTTCATTTCTAATTTTACTTGTCCCACCATAAGATAAATTAAAAAAAAAAAACGAATATTGCTGAAATACGAGTGTGATGGATTAGATTTTTTTTTTTAAATAAAACTTTTCTTTTGTTTCTAGTATTATTATTAATATTATTACTATTAAATTTAACCTTTTTTATTTTTTGGTAAATAATAAAAAAACATTAATTTTTTTGAAAAAAATCTATACATTTACTTTTTTAATTTGTTCATTATTTATATGAAACACTACGAAATTTCTAATTTTTTAATTAATAATAATAATAATAATAATAATAGTAGTAGTAGTAAATATTAATTAATTAAATTATTATGTTTTTTTAAATTTTTTTCTCTCTTTTATTACAAAAATTCTTTATATATAATTTAAAATTATTCAATATATTCTCACAATTACTCTTACATTATCATCTTAAGTTACGACATATGAGAAAGTTGTTGTCTTTTTTATTCATTAAAATTCAGATGTTATAATCTCTCTGGAATTCTCAGAGTTAGTTCAAATTTGTGTAAGTTAGATTTCTTCTTGAACTTGGTTTTACTGCTTCGATTTGTTATTCTTTACCAATTATTCTTCTCCCTTGTTCACTCACCCTTAGAAAAAAATTCAAAATATATTTGTTTTTTCAATTAACTTTTCATAAAAAATAAAAAATTTAAATTGTATATTATATTTTTATTTTACAAATTTTACCAAATGTACAATTACATAAAAAAAAACATAATATATCAATAATACGATTTAGAATAAAAAAGTAATAACAAATTCTAATTAGCTATAAAAAAGGTTTGACTCCGACTAAACTTCCTCTCTACTCAATCTTTTTCCACAGCTCCTTGCCCTGTTTCCTCTTGTTAACATTTTAAGCTGGTGTACGAATTATATAATTGAGAAATTATATATTAAAATAATAAAAAATTTAAATTTTTCAGTCTAAAATTATTGAATGTGCAGCAAACATTACAAAAGATGCGGTAAAATAGTATGAATTGTAGAATAAGGTGGGAAAAAAAGGGTAATGACATGAAAGAACGTGCAATAAAATGTGAAAAAAATACAATAATTGTGAAATTTAATAAGTATCGTAATTAGAATTGTTAAAAGGCTATTTGACAACCTTAATTTCATATTGGTTGTATAAAGATGGATAGACATATAGTGTTACAGTCTAATCACAGTGATTTTAGAATTAAAAAGAGTAACATTTACTTTTTAAAAAAGAGGAATTATTTTGATGCATAAAAAAATAAGAATAAAATTACTCTTAAAAAAGAGAAAAATATAAAAGAGAAAAAAAGAGAGAAGATATATTGTTCAATTTTAAACTTAGCTGTTACTTAAAAACAAAATATATTTTGTATATTGTAATTATATTTATTTTGTTTCTATTTACTTTTTTCTTTTTACCCATTATAATATCATTTATTTATTTCCACCCCTCGGGTGAAATCATAATTTTTCCTTTCTTTGATCATTCAATTTCTTTTTCTTAAAATTCCAATTTAGAGAGCAATTTTACTTAACTATCAGGCCGTTTGATCTTCTGCTTATTATTTCTATCATTAATATTCCAGGGATTCTCTTTCCTGTTGCAATCCCAAATTCTTTAATTCGCTCATCAGTAAGTCATCTGAAATCTTCTAAGAAGTTCTTGTAATTTTTATTTTTTTATTCATTTCTATTTGTTTATTTATTTTATTTCTTTAATTTATTCATAACAATTATTATCACTAATTCACACACATCTCTCACCTAATACACTATAAAATTTATATATTTATTTATTCATATTAACAAGTTGATGAAAGAGATTTGAAGATTATCTTGTTAAACTTAAAACACATAAAATTATAGAGATTTCTGGTTGCTAATAACAACAACAACAACAACAACAACCACCAAAAACCTTATTATTCTTCTTCTCCTTCTCTTCCTCCTCCTTTTTCTTTTTTTTTTTTTTTTTTTTTTTGTTTCCTTTTGTTTTCTTTGTACCAATTAGGGATAAATTAAAATTTGATCCTACATTTTTTCAATTTTTACAATATAGTCTTAAAATCACTAAAGTTTTTTGATTTTTATTTTTTTAATTTTAAATATTTGTGATTCATTTCGATGAAAAATAATTTTAAACGAAATATGTTCAAGTCATTACTTTTGTATGTTGATCGTATAAAATATAGATAAATTAATGAAAATATGCATGCTGTGCCTATTTAAATTTTAAAATTAGTCCTAAACTTTTAAGAGTTTTTAAATTAAATTCTAATTTTTTTAATTCATAAATCAATTATAAATTTTTAGATTTGATACTATTTCTATCTTTTTTTGGATGAAAATTATTTAAACTCTTAAATATGTAATTTGGCCTGACAAACACAATATATAAAAAAAAAAAGCCCAAATACACAGAAAAAACTTAAATACGCCCCTCCGTGTATTTATCTCAATTTCTTTCCTCTTCTCAAACAAATAAAAACCCAAAAAGCCTAATTTCCCCATTTTCCCAAATGCACAATCAAATATGTAGTTTTTTGGACTGTAATCTCTACTTTTTTTTCACCATAAATGCTCGTTTTGCCATTCAAAATCCGAGTTATCCCTCCTAAGTTTGTTCCCAGATCTCCAACTCCAAGCGAGCTTCCATTCCACCACAATATTAGCACGAATATGCATGTGGGCATATTTCGGTAGTTTTTGGGCGTATATGGGCATTTCTATACGATTTCCATTTGGTGAAATTAAGAATTTAACCAGTTTGATCCTTCCAATCGTAATATGCACAGTGTGTGAATTTCTACTAATTTATATTTATTTCATATGATCAACATATAATAATAACAATTTAATTATTTTCCGTTCAAAATTTTTCTTTATTAAAACGGAACTTAACCTCTTAAAATTGAAATAAAAAACTTAAAAAAAGTTTAAGATTATATTAAAAAAATTTTAAAAAGTTAATACAAGTCTTTTTTCTTGTCCTGTACCAATTGTTATGACTAATTCATACACTTCCCCAGCTAATCATAATTTTCGAGTTCATGTAAGTTCTACCATAGAAGTTCAATTAGTGATTGTGTATTTAAGTTTCATTTCTAATATTATAGAATCCTAGTCACATCACAAGAAGAAAAACAAAAAAGAGGAACCTTAAGAGGGGAATAATAGATTAGAGATAATATATTCCTTAAACTATTATAAAAAAAATTATGATTTTTTTTTCATCTAATTCTAAACTCTAATTTGTGGAAAATATTGATTCAATTTCAAGTTAACCAAGATACTTTGAGTAATAGATTAAATTCTACTTCTAAACTCAAGATATTCATTTTTTATGGAATTAGTTTTTATTTTATTTTTACGTTGAAAAGAAATGTTAGTTTTAAAAGTAGAATTTTCATCAAGTATTAATTGATAATTTTGTTACAGATAAAAAATAGAAATAAAATTAAACTTTGTTAAGTATAAATTTGGATTGTGAAGTTTATAAATTTTAATATATTGAGATTTAATTATAATTATCACCTAATTTAATATTTTTTTATTTGAGAACATAAAAAAATTAAGAAATAACATATATTTTCTCCTATTTCTTAATTTATTAGAGCATTAATTATTCTATTTTAAACTCAAACTATAATAATAATAATAATAATAAATTTTTAAAATTAATTTTTATTTACTTTTCTTATATTTTACCTAATATTTATTTATTTTTAATTAATTATTAAAATAAAAATTATTTTATTTATTTTTTATTTAATTTCATTAACACTTTTTGTTATTATTCATTGTTTTGATTCTACTTGTCAAAAAAAAAAAAAAAAAAATCATGTCCACTTTTGAACTTTCCAATTAGTCAAGAGGAATGAAAAAATTTCAACATATTTTTGTTATGGATACTGAGTTTTAAGGGAAATCTAACTTCTTATTACCAAACGAAATTTTAAACGCCGAGTACTCAACCACAAGTCATAAAAAGACCCTTTACCTCTTTCTTTTTATTGGGCTTCCTTTCTCTTGTTCTTGATTTCTATTGCTTCAGTTTCTCTTACACTCATTTGATCTGCTTTTGGCTGAAGAGGGCAAAGTCATATATATATATATATATATATATATATATATATATATCATGGCTGGAGCGCTGGTTGGCGGGGCATTTCTCTCAGCCACCCTACAGGTTTTATTGGATCGGATGGCGTCTCGCCCAGTGTTGGATTTCTTCAAGGGCCAACAACTCAGTTCTCAGCTACTGAAGAAAATGAAGACCAAAATGATCACTGTCAATAAAGTTCTTGATGATGCAGATGATAAACAGCACACTGACCCTTACGTGAAGCAATGGCTTGATGAGCTTAAAGATGTTGTCTATGAAGCCGAAGACCTCTTGGATGAGATTGCTTCTGAAGTTCAGCGATCGAAGATAGAAGCTGAATCTCAAACCACTCTGGAGAAGATGCAAGATTCTGCATCCTGTCATAATCCATTTAAAACAGGAAAAAAGGAGAAGCTGGAAGAAATCCTTGGAACACTGGAAGATTTAGTCGAACAAAAGGATACCCTTGGTCTTCTTGGTCTTGGTCTGACAGGTGGTACAGGCGGAAAACCGTCATACCAAAGAACACCGACGACCTCAATTCCCGATGACTCTGGTATTTATGGCAGGGATGCTGACAAGGAAGCCATAATGAAATGGCTGCTATCTGATTATCCAAACAACATTAATAACCCGGATGTGCTTGCTATTGTGGGCATTGGCGGCTTGGGTAAAACCACCCTCGCTCAGCATGTCTACAGTGACAGCAGAGTGTGTGGTTATTTTGATAAAAAGGCCTGGGTCTGCATTTCAGAAGAATTCAATGTTCTCAAGATTACAAAAGATATTTTTGAAGGATTCACCGAGTCACTTTCAGATACCAACAATCTTGATCAACTTCAAGGCAGATTAATGAAAGGTTTGACTGAAAAAAAATTTTTGCTTGTCCTAGATGATGTTTGGAGCAAAGATTATCAGGAGTGGAAAAATTTGCTGAAGCCTTTAATGTTTGGAAGAAAAGGAAGTAGGATCCTTGTCACGTCACGGAACCAAGATGTTGCAGATTGCATGAAGACTTCCCCAACTCATCAACTACAAAAATTAAGTGACAATGATTGCTGGTCGTTGTTTGAAAAGCATGCGTTCATGGGGACAGATACGTCTAGTGCTCATCCGGAGTTGGAAAGTATTGGGAGACAAATGGTAGAGAAGTGTGATGGCTTACCTTTGGCTGCTAAATTACTCGGCGGTGCCTTACGATCTGAAAGAAATCCTGACAAATGGAAAAATATATTGAAGAGAGATATGTTGGATGTGCAAAAAGATAGCATGCTTCCAATTCTTGAATTGAGTTATCGATTTCTTCCATCTCACCTAAAACGGTGCTTTGCCTATTGTGCAGTGATCCCCAAGGATTATGAATTTAAGAAGGAGAAACTAATTCGCTTTTGGATGGCCGAAGGCCTACTGCCCCGACACAAAGTGAACAACGTGGAGATAGAAGAGGTGGAAGAAGTGGGTGAAGGCTGCTTTGATGATCTTGTCTCCAGGTCCCTTCTTCAAAAATCAACAAGAAGTGAACGTTTTCTTATGCATGATCTTATTAATGACTTGGCTAAAACTATTTCCCGAGAATTTTGCTTCAGATATGATGTGGATAGATCATGGCAGATAACGGAGAGGATTCGTCACCTATGGCTTGGTCATGAAGGGAAGGTGGACATAAGTATCTTCCCAATCCATCGTCTGCGCACCCTCTTATGGGACAGGCCAGAGGAAGTTGAGAATTGGTTGCCGACATTCACACGTTTCAGAGTGTTGTGTTTGCGCTGCACTAACTTGCCCGATTCAATTGGCAACTTGATACATTTGCGCTATTTGGATCTTTGTCGCTCAAATATGAAGAAGTTACCCGATACAATTACCAGTTTGTATAATTTAGAAACCTTAATCTTGCGTGACTGTAGGTTGCTCGTGGAGCTGCCAGCCACAATTTTCAAATTGATCAACTTGTCTCAACTTGATATCAGAGGAACAAATCTGGTAAAGATGCCGCCCCATATGGGTAAACTGAAAAGACTTGGAAAATTGGATTATTATACTGTGGGCAAGCAAGGTAACTGCAGCATCAAAGAGCTGGGGCCACTTAAGCGCCTACGAGGACACCTTCGTATACAGAAACTCAGACATGTTTTGCAAGTTCAAGAGTCGGCGGAGGCCAGTTTGAAGCGTAAGGAGAAGCTCAAGAAGTTAGAGTTGATATGGAATGGTGATGGTAGTGAAGACTCGTTGCTTGAAAGAAATGTGCTTGAGCAGTTGCAGCCGCATACCAACATCGAACAACTCTCAATTTCTGGGTATGCAGGGATGAGGTTTCCAGATTGGGTTGGGGATTCTTCTTTTTCGAACATGGTGGAATTGAAGCTTGAAAGATGTAGATATTGCTTGTCCTTACCAGCTCTGGGGCAGTTGGGATCCTTAAAGCGCCTGTTAATCATTGGGTTTGATGCAATCAGAGTTGTGGGGCGTGAGTTCTACGGAAATAGCAATAAGCCTCCATTTGGATGTCTGGAAAGTTTAGTATTTGAAGGAATGCCACAATGGCAAGAATGGGTTCCTTATTCGAACATGGACGAGGGTGGTGAAGCTACTGCGGCTTTCCCGCTCCTCCGAAAGCTTCGAATTGTAGACTGTCCCAACCTATGGGAGATTCAGCCCACTCACCTGCCTTCTTTAAAGATACTCTACATCAGGGATTGTGGTTCATTCGTGAGATTTTCATTGGGTTTGGCCCCGGCGTTTGAGTGGCTTAATATTTATGGTTGTCCAAACTTGGAATTTCTTTCCATAGCAGCAGCAGCAGCAGCAGCTGAGTCGGGGCATTTAAAAGGTCTTGTAATCAGATACTGTCCCAACCTAAAGGAGATTCAGCCCACTCACCTCCCTTCTCTAACTACACTCTGTATTTTGGGATGTGATCAACTCTTTTCACTTCCGAGGTCTCCAGCACTCCAAATCCTTGCTATTGGGGACTATTCTCATGACGTGGCATTAGGACATCGGAACTCCTCTCATCCGCCCCTGGAGATGGTGGAGCAATTGATGGCATTGGAATTGAAAACACTCTCTATCGAAGGTTGGGATTCAGTCACGAGCTTCCCACTGGATTTATTCCCAATGTTAGAGTATCTTGAAATCTCTGATTGTCCGAAACTGGAACTCCTATCGGCGGCATCTCAGGCCCGACCTCTCCAGCACTGCAAATCCCTCGCACTCTGGAGATGCCCAAATTTGAAAAGGCTTCTGTCTACGCATAATTGTCCAGAGTCAATTGTTGTGGATTTGCTGAGAATATTCCCCAATCTTTCACGCCTCCATCTTGATAGTTGCTGGGAAGAGTTGGAATCTTTCCCACCCGAGAACTTGTTGCTGCCCCCCACCCTCACCTCTCTTCAAATCGGGCATTTTCCAAACCTCAAGTCATTCGACAATACGGCCCTTCAATCCCTCGCATGTCTTATAGAATTGACGATCCATGACTGCCCGAAGCTCCAATCCGTCCCAAAAGAAGTGCTACCTCCTTCTCTTCGCGTAGATATCTTTAGATGTCCTTTACTGCAATTGGGCCAAGATCGGCCTTTCAACGCATTCCGAGCATGCGGAGCGACCATCCCTCGTAGGACTTCATATCTTTGATCAGCTTTCATCTTGCAAGAGTCATCTCGCAAAGCATTGCTATGGTCAGGTAATTTACTACGTCTTGTTCTGCAGTTGTTATTGGGAGCTAATAACTTGCCCAGAATCTCTCATATTGCTTTATGGGTCTTTGAGAGTTTGTAGCAAAGAGTGAAAGCGGGAGTTACAGAACGTTAAATTAATTTTGTGATTTTTCAGTCCTAATGGAACTACATGTCTCGGTAATATGTAGCAATATGAACTTCGTAAGCTCCATTTCTTTAATCCGTTCGCTTTTTCATTTTCTTTTCCCCTTTTTTAACCATTTTAGCATAGAAGAGTTTCCATTGCATATAGAACTCATTCTCTCATTCATGTCATTAGATTTGGAGCACTTTTTTTTTTTCCAATGCTGCTATGAATGTGGTTGTGTTTGTGTGCAATCATATCGGGTAAGATAGAGCTAGCTTGAATCCAATAAAAAACTCGTTTCACGATGGTCTTATGCTACCTTTTATGTGAACAAAAGTTAAGATATAAGATGTGAAACTCAAATTACAAATTTTTCAACAAAACTCTTAAATAAATTAACTATATTATTCTAAATAAAAATATTTATTATAAAAATTATTTTTTATTTTTATTTTTTTAAAATTTAATATGAAATCTATATTTTGATGAATTTAGATTAATTCAAAAAAATATTAAAAAATATTTTTATTGTCCCATTTGGATAATATCAATAAAATCTTATATTTTTCAATTTAAAAAATACCCCTTTAAAAGTTTTAAAAATTATAAATGATATTTTTCAATAATATTCAAAATTTTATATTATCTATATAAATGATGTACTTATTATTTTTTAAAAATTCAATTAAATAACATTTTAAATATTTACAAACTTTTTTCTTAATTATAAAATATAATAGACTTGTAATATTTCAAGTTAAGATCTTTCTCTTCCAGACTATAATCAAGTTCTTAGGCCATTATATTACGTGGGGAACTAACATGATAGATTCATCTTTGAAAAAAATAATTAATGATAAAATAATTATTTTAACAATCATTCTAATGTGCAAACATGAATCATATTATTTCTCAATAAGATTATTAAAAATTCCTAACATGAATGATTTCTAAAAAACCTTAATTATATCTTAGATTTCATTTTAAATATTAACTATATTGCAAAATCTTTATATAATTGTTTTAAGAAAAATCTTACTCCTTAAATATCTTAATATATTACTTTTGTTTAACAAATTAAAACCTAAGTGAAGGAAATTTCTTGTATTTATCTCATAGATCCTTTAGCTCCAAAAAAAACAAAAATAGTTGAAACTGATCCCTCTAATTTAGGCTATAGAGGTATTTTCAAATAATTGAAACACAACAGGAAGAAATAATACGATTTGTGTTTACACATTGAAATGATTGTCAAAATAATTATTTTACCATTAAAAAAATTCTTTTTATTATTATGTGCATTACCAAATTTCAAATTCATTATTAAATGAACTTTTCAAACTAAAATACTTTCCAATTTCTTTCAAAACAAAAATGAACTATTGCCTATATTTTTCATATTAGGATTATCACTAAGTATGGTACAATGCTTTTCTTTTATAAAATTAAAAGGGTTGTCACTCTTGACTATTTTATTTTAATACTATTATATTAAAATTTTAAATTAATGCAAATAATAGTAGAACTATTTTGGTATATCTTCAAACATTCTCATTATTAAAATTTGGAATAATTATAACCCATTCAAATCATAATATGAACTTTTATTGAGAGAAAAAAAAAAGAGATTTCTCCCCTTTTTCCTTTTTTTTTTATACAAAATTCTTCCTACTGTATATATTAACTTGGGACTTTGAATATTAAACCCAAGATAATACTCTCACTATTACCAAGAGATTCAAATCAAATGGTGAGATTCGTTTAAAATTCTTGAAAAACTATTAAAACTTATTGTCTAAAACTACT
The DNA here is from genome assembly GCA_019804595.1 of Bruguiera parviflora. Lineage (NCBI taxonomy): Eukaryota > Viridiplantae > Streptophyta > Magnoliopsida > Malpighiales > Rhizophoraceae > Bruguiera > Bruguiera parviflora. Next base: position 2,112,444 of record CM034055.1, read on the forward strand.
TGGAAAAAATTAACCAGCCCTTATAAATCCAACCCACCAATACTACCTTTTTCACCTAAAAAATCTCATACAATCACGCCTTTTAATTGCAATCTAAACTAAAGATGAATATTTTGTAATAATACAACAATTACTGTTATTGAAAACAACTTCTGATCATGACTCAATGGCCTAATTTGAAACAAGTGAGCTCAATACTAATTTCCTTTAAAATAATGAGGATGATTATTTTCGAATTCTCTCTCAGATAAAAGAAAAAAGAAAGAGAATAAATTGTTTTGGAATTCTCTTTTAAATTAAAAAAAAAAAGAAGAAACTATGAACTCTACAAAATGCCAAAATAATGTTTAATGATTTCAAACCACTACTTGTAACTACTAATTTCATAAAAATCCAAAATTCTTTTTAGTGGTTTTAGGCAACTACTCATGATTACTAGCTTCACAAAAATCCAAAACAACTTTTAGTAGTTCTAAATAACTACTTGTGACTGTCAACTTCACAAAACTTTAAAACAACCTTTAGTACTTCAAGATAGTTATCCATGATTGTCAACTCATTTATAAAAGGGAGGCTTATGGATTGCCAAAAAGGACATTGATTTTTAAAATCTCAAGATATCAATTTTCCATTTCCAAATCTCCCTTATTATATATAGTATCTTTAATATTGTATCGCAATCTTTTCTTTCCCTTTGTATTTTCTTATTTCTCCTCTTCTTCTTCCTCCTTGTATTTCTCATTTCCTCTCCCTTGCAAAAATTTTCTAAGTTATATATAATGTTTGTCGTCTTTTATTGGTATTAAAGCTTTTCGATCGATTTTCTTATTTGTGCACCGAGTATTTTCTACATTTATTATTCATATTTTTTTGCATTGTGATTTCATCATAATACATTTTTGAGTTATTTTACCTTGAATTAATTCTAGTTTTGTAATGAAGCCTATAAAACTCATGGACTGTAGGAAATCTATTATTATAAACCTTATTTCTTTAAATATGAACTCGATACTATGTAAAACCACCTTTTGCTCCAATTCTTCCACTTCATAAAGCTCTAAATCCAGTAGGATAGCAAATACTAAGGAAATCAGTATATAAGAGTTTAAAAGAGGGATTGATGATTAAGAAAACTCAAAAATCCAAAAAGATTAAATTTACAAGTTTTTTTTATACAATTTTTTCAAAAATAATTTTGCTATCAAAATAAAAGAAAGAGATGTTTAACTTATAAAACACTTTGAAACTATTCATCTGTTTTCTCAAAAATCTCTTTAAAACCACAAGAAGAAATATTACAAATACATTTATATACGACTAGTATAAGTAGGAATTTTGACTCCTTACAAAAGATATAAACACCTATATGCTACAAGATACTAAATTTACAATTTTTTAAGACTTCCTACTAAGTTCGGTAAAATCTAACCTTTGTAGTGGACTAATTTCTTTCAATTGTTATCCAAATCCAACTGTTTCCTTGAGTAACAAAAATATTTTACAAAGGATAATCTTACAAATCGAAATGCATAATTATAAATATTGGAAGGATCTATTCTAGTTACATTAATTTCTAAAATTTATTACAAAGTCATGATTTCTACATTTGCATCCAAATATAAATTCTGGTCCCAGAAAGGATAAATTTTTCTCTTACAAACAGATCTTAGTAAATCAAACACTATAATCCCTAGATTTATCTAGTAGAAAGATATTACCCTTCTAGAAGAAGACTAAATCCTTGAAGGAGTAGTAAAACATCAACCATAAAAACAAAATAACTTGAATTAAATATAAAAATTTCCAAAATAGACCAATTTGAAGATGAAAATGTTGTCCTAACTTTCAATGAAAGGTCCATAAGTTCTAGATCCACAGAGGAAGCCTCCACATCCTTTATAGTAGACATAGGACATATATTTGTTATTCCTTTTACTATACACTTTTCTTCAAAACCTCACATATTACTATCACCATCTAGATTCTTTACCTCAAATTTACCAAATACCTCTTGCCAAACTACAAATTATAATACAAATGTTCTTCAACCTATCTATATTAACCTTACAAACCAATCACCTTTAACTTAGAAAAGTCATACCCCTTATTGGTATCAAAACCAATATGGGATGACAAACTTTATATATAACTTAGAAAAGTTTTACAAGGGAGAGGAAATAAGAAATACAAGAAGGAAAAAAAGGAGGAGAAATAAGAAAATACAAGGGGAAAGAAAAGATTGAGATACAATAAGGGGGATATAGTATATAATAAGAGAGATTTAGAAATGAAAAATTGATATCTTGAGATTTCGAAAATCGATATCCTTTTTGGCAATCCAAAAGCCTTTATTTTATAGATGAGTTGATTATCATAGGCAGTTGTCTTGAATCATTGAAAGTTGTTTCAGAGTTTTGTGAAGTTGGTAGTTATGAATAGTTGTCTAAAATCACTAAAAGTTGTTTTGGATTTTTGTGAAGTGAGTGGTCACAAGCAGTTGTTTGAAACCACCAAAAGTTGTTTTGGATTCTTGTGAAGTTAGAAGTCATAAGTAATTGTCTAGAACCACTAAAAGTTATTTTGGTGTTTTGTAGAGCTGACAATTTCTTTCTTCTTCTTCTTGTTTTTTTTTTTTTTGTTATAATCTAAGAGAGAATCACAAAACAATTTCTTCACTTTCTTTTTTTTTTTTTCAAGAGATAATTTCAAAATAGTCATCCTCATTATCTTGGAGGAAATTGGTATTGAGCTCACTTGTTTTAGATTAGGCCATATAATCATGGTTTGTAAAGGTTTTTTATTGTAATAATTGTTACATTATTGTAAAATATTCATCTTCACCTTGAGTTGTAGTTAAAAAGGCAACTGTGTGAGACTTTTAGGCTAAGAAGGTAATGTTGGTGGGTTGAACTTTTAAGGGTTGGTTATTTTTTTCTAGCCAATTTTGGACAATAGGTCTTAATAGTTTTTCAAAGATTTTGAATGAATCCTGCCATTTGATTTTGAATCTCCTAGTAATAACAAGGGTATTATCTTGGATTTGATAGTCAAAGTATCAAGTTAATACTTACGATAGGAAGAATTTTTTAGAAAAAAGAAAAAAAAGGAGAAAATCTCTTTTCATCAATAGAAGGTTTATATTATGATTTGAATAGCTTATAACTATCTCAAATTACAAGAATAAGAATGTTTGAGGATGAACCAAAATAGTTCTATCATTATTTGAACTAATTTGGAATTTTAATGGAATCATTTTTTGTATCAAAATAGAATAGATATAAATGATTACCTTTTTAGTTTTGAAGAAGAAAGACATTGTACCATACTTGTTGATAATCTTAATATGAAAAAATATAGGCAGTGGTTCATTTTTGTTTTGAAGGAAACTGGAAATTGTTTTGGTTTGGAAAGTTCTTATCCCTATTGCTGAGGATGAAGGATTTTTTTGTATATGATAGGTGGAATAGGTAGGGTCAATCTGAGACTTTTCTATATAAAAGTGTTTGAATTTTATTGACTCTATTATTTCAAGTATTACCATATAATATGGTTGTGGTTTTAAAAGGTCTTAAGGTTTGAAATACTATCAAATAGGAAAGATTTTTGAAATGGTATCAGATGGATTCTTATCATAAAATTCTATTTTTATAGTAAAAATATTTTGGAATTGGGGTTTAAGTAAATAAAGTGAATGCTTTTTTACAAGTTTTGAAGGGGTTGTATTTTTTTAAAGAAGAAGCAACTTCTATTTAGTGATTAGGCTTTAGAGATTTACCAATTAAAGTCCCATAAATTTCTTGTAATGTAAAGAGGCCTTCTAAGGTTATGAGTAGATCTGGAGTTTTGTCGATACTTTCTATCCATTTTTGGTTTTGTAATTATTTTTTAGAGAATTGGGCTTCATATTTGGTGGCTTATATAATCCATGTTTTAATGGGTTAAGCCAAGATAATGATTTTTAGAGTAGTTTCTATTCTTAATTGGGCTGTAGTAATGGGTTTTGGAGTATTTTTTAGGATTTCTTATGGGTTTTGTAAGGGAGTTTTTCCTTTATTATTGGATTTCCTTAGCATGTTAGGTTTTATTTTGAAGAAATTCTCTGGTTAGAAAATTTGGAATAAAGTTCCTTTCTCCCTTTATATATTCAATTTCAAAATCCAAAATAGAAAAAATAGCTTGCCATCTAGAAAAAAAAAAATGTTTTGATGCAATGTTTTAAATATCTTTTTGTAAATTTTTTTTTATAGAGTTGGAATTAATGTGAAGAAATTTTTGATTTAATAAATTAGTTTGAAATTTGGTAATGCACATGACAATGGAAAGAATTTTTTTTTTATGGTAGAATAATTGCTCTATCAACCATTCAAATGTGTAGATACAAATCGTATTATTTCTTCTTTGCTATATTTGAGTTATTTGAGAATAACTTCATAGCCTAAATCAAAGGCATCAGTTTCAATTATTTTTAGAGTTGAAGCATCTATGAGATAGATATAAGGAATTTCTTACACTTAGGTTTTAATTTGTTAGACAAAAGTAGTATACTAAGGCATCTAGAGAGTTGGATTTTTCTTAAAATAATTATGTAAATGTTTTGTAATGTGGTTAATATTTGGAATGAAATATGAATATAATTAAGGATTTCTAGAAATCTTTGAAGTTGGGATTTTTCAATATTTCTAGTAAGAACTTATTAGCAAAAGCTAAAAATCTTTTAATGGGAGTAATGGTTTCTTGAGTAATGTAATGGCTTAAGAACTTGATTCTAGCTTGGAAGAGAGAAATCTTAGCCTGAGATATCACAAGTTCATTCTATTATATAGCTAAGAAAAAAGTTTGTTGAGAGGTTTGTAATTTATAACTAACCTAGGCATGTCATGTTCTATTTTAGCTTGTTATTCACATAAAAGGCAATACAAAACCATAGTGATCTAGACTTTGTAAAGAGTTTTTTGGATTCATGTCTTGGATTTCCATGCAACAATGGTTTTCTAATTCAACATTAATTTGGATAGGTTTAATTTTTGTAGAGATTTGTTTCTCATCAAAATTTGGTTCATGAGGTAAAATAATAATGTATTGTTTTCAATTTCAAAAGTATTTAGATGTCAAAATAAAGTTCATTTTAAATTTTTTGTTTGAAAAAAGAAATGTTTTTTTTTTGGTTACTAGGTCTTAAAGTTGATTTTGAATTCTTTTTAATGAAACATCTTTCTATAAATAAAGAAGATGTTGTTAGGCATGTATAACGATATACATTTTGTTTTTATAAATGAAATGAGCTTTTATGATATTTAAGTTTTTAGTTTTTGGGGTTTCTTTGAAAGGAAAGTTGAATTTTTGTGATTTTGTTTTGAAAGAAATATCATCATAATCAATAGTATAAGGGGTGAAGAGATTTATAAAAGGTGTTGTTATAATCACCATGTGATTCATATTTTTAACCAAAACAAAAGAAGTTTAGATTTAAAAATTTTGATTTTAAATAAAAATATTAGTTTTATTAATAATGCTTATTTTAGAATTATTTGGAATTGAAAATTTTTCATTATTTTTTTTTTGAAATTTTCTTGGTACAATCCCTTAATGCAATTTAAATCTACACTAGTATAAAAAAGGGTTATTATATCAAGTTTGAAATTATTTTTGAAAACTAATATAATTATGATGAAATATGGTCTAAAAGTAATTTGCTTAAGAGTAAAAAGAAAATTATTTGAAAATTTTCCTAGATTTTAAAGGTTTTGTTGTTTGAGTTTTCCATCACTATTTTGTCTTTCCTTTATTTCTACATGTTTTGCAAGAAGAAGCTATAGAACTTCGTTCTCTTTTTGTTGGTTTTGTTTAAATTCTCTAAGTTCTATCTCAATGGTTTTGATTTCTATTTGTGATTTTTGTATGGTAGGGTTTAATTTTTTCATATTTCTTTTTGCATGTATTGTCTGAAGATAAAATTGTAGAACTATTCTATTTTGGTTCTTGGAAGGTTTTTAAAAGTTTTTCTAAGTATTCTTTTTGTAAGGTAAGTTTAGTTATATACTTAATAAGATCAACTAAGGATTGTTGATCCTCTATAAGCATGTTAATTTCTTTGATTTTGGTTTTTGTTTCAAAAGAAGTGATTTGGAATTCATCTACTTGGAAGGGTTCTTCATTGGGGTATTGTTCTAATGAACTAGAGTTAGAACTAAAAGTTTTTTGGAGAAAGGCTTCTAATTTTGTAATGGTATCTTCTTTTAATTGTAGTTTCTATATTGTACAATTAATTTTGCAGTATTTGGCTTTATGTGCTTTCTTGCCATATCTGTAACAAGTGACATCTTATAATGGTTTTTTCAAAAGAGAATGTTTTGAATCAGATTTTAATTTAAGTATTTTGGCTTTCTTTAATTTGCTATAGTAAGATTGTTTATTGGTTTATTTGTATGTTCTTTCAAAGTTATTATAGGTTTTTGTATAGGGTTTATTGTACTTTCTTCTATAGGGTTTGGTGAGTTTTGAAATGCTTAAGTTAAACTGTTGGTAAAAGGTTCCTAATATGAATATGATATCTCAAGTTAAGATCTGTCTCTTTTAGACTAGAGTTACATTCTTAGGTCATTACATTACTTAGGGAATCATCACTCCTATTAAAAAATCTTTAACTTTAATAAGTTTCCTGATAAGATTACTAAACAATCCTAACTTAAAAATTTTCTAGGAAAACTTAATTATATCTTATATTTCATTCCATATATTAACTAAATTGCAAAGTCTTTGCATGATCGTTTTAAGAAAAACCTTACTCCCTGAATGCCTCAACTTACTACTCTTGTCTAACTAATTAAAATCCAAGTGCAAGAAATTCCTTGTATTTATCTCGCAGATCCTTTAACTCCAAAAATAGTTGAAATCAATGCTTTTAATTTAGGCTATGGAAGTATTCTCAAATAACTCAAACACAACAAAGAGGAAATAATACAATTCATGTATGCACATTAGAATGATTAACAAAGTAATTATTCTACCATCAAAAAAGAAATTCATTATCATGTGCATTGTCAAATTTCGTATTAATTTATTAAATCAAAAATTTTTTTTTTTTACATTGATTGAAAATTTGCAAAAGAAATTTTATAAAAAGATATTCAAAACATTGCATCAAAACATATTTTTGCTAAGTGACAAGTTATTCTTTTTGTTTTCAATTTTGAAATTGAATATACAAAGGGAGAAAGGAAATTTATTCTAGATCTTCTGGCCAAAGAATTCCTTCAAAAAAGAACGCAACATGCCAAGGAAATCCAAGAGTAAAAGAAAAGCTTTTTACAAAACCCAAAAGAAAACCAAGAAAATACTCCAAAACCCATTACCTCAGCCCAATCAAGAATAAAAAGTACTCCAAAACCCATTATCTCAACCTTATCCATTAAAACATCGGTTGAACAAGCCACTAAACAGGAAGCTTAATCCTCCTAAGAACAATTACAAATTCATAAATGAATAGAAAATATCTACAAAACTTCAATTCTACTCATGACCTTAGAAGACCTCATTGCATTATAGGATATTTATGGAACTTCGACAGGTAAATCTCTCAACTTGAATCTCTAAACAGAAGTTGCTTCTTCTTCAAAAAATGCAGCCCTTTCAAAACTTGTAAAAAAGCCAATTATCTAATCAAACCCAATTCCAAAATATTTTTACTATAGAAATAAGATTTTATAATAAGGATTTATTTAATAGCATTTCAAAAATCTTTCTTATTGAATAGTATTTCAAACTTTTAAGACCTTTCAAAATCATAATCGTGTTATATGGTAATACTTAAAATAACAAAATTAGCAAAATTCAAACATTTCTACATAGGAAAGTCTCACACTAACCCTACCTATTCCACTTGTTATATATAGAAAATTCTTCGTTCTTAACAATGAGGACAAGAACTTTTAAAACCAAAACACTTTTTAGTTTTCTTTAAAACAAAAATGAACCATTACCTATATTTTTCATACCGAGATTATCAACAGGTATGGTACAATACCTTTCTTTTTCAAAACCAAAAGGTTAGTCACTTCTAACTATTTTATTTTGATACAAAAATTGATTATGCTAAAATTTTGAATTAGTTCAAACAATAATAAAATTAATTTAGTTTATCTTCAAACGTTATTGTCCCTTATTAGTATTAGAGCCAATAAGGAACAACAAACTTTATATATAACTTAAAAAAGTTTAACAAAAGAGAGGAAATAAGAAAGAAGAGGAGCAGAAATAAGAAAATACAAGGGGAAAGAAGAGATTGAAATACAATAAGGGGGATATAGTATGCAATAAGAGAGATTTGGAAATGGAAAATTGATATCTTGAGATTTTGAAAATCAATGTCCTCTTTAGTAATCCATAAGCCTCCCTTCTATAGATGAGTTGATAATTATAGGCAGCTATCATGATGGAAATGTTTTGCTCAACTTCACCAAACTCGCTAATTATATCCATAAATTTAGGCATTTATAGATTGGCATTTGACCCACAACGACTCATCTTAATTGTTATTGTCAATGTGTGCCCTAATAGTCAAAGAGTTAATTGCTATTTAAATATATATTGAATATTTCATACATGTAATTTTATTAATAAAAACAATTTTTATCTTTAATATTATTCATATGAGTGATTTAATTATTGGTAAACTCTAAATATAAAATTTATGGAATAAATATATTTCATAAAAGTAATTATGATTGAATCATAATTATAAAATACTTATTGTATTAAAGTATTATTTCTAAATATTCTTAATCTATATGCTATCAAAATTAGACATTTGTAAAACTATGAGACTAACAAATGTTAGTTTCTTTTCTTATAAGGAAAGTAGCTAATCTTATAAATTAAAGTATAGGAACACCTAAATAAACATATAAATATTTGTTAAATGAATAAATTCACTTAATTAAGCCACTATGAGAATTCATAAATAGAATATTACTTATATGTCTATAGAATTGTTCATGTAATAGTTGTGTGAGTGATCTTTACACTTAAGATCGCCAAAATATTTCATATATGAATTATTATACTTTGGTTTGGCCTTTAGGTTATCCTAATTGAGTATCTTTTATAAGGGCTTGCATTAAGTATAATATGAACTAAAAGAAAATAGGTAAGTGATTAATAAAAAATTTATCACTTTCAAGTAATAATTATAGAATGTTTTGTTGTTCTTAATGAATAGTAATTTAGGAAATTCTTTGGCTAAAGTGGAGTGAGTGTTCATAAAAAGTTATGATCTCATTTTTAAAATCAATGATCTATATTTATAAATGAATATAATTAAATAAAATAGAGTAAACATTAATTTCATATTTTATATCTAATTGAACTATTAGTATAATTAAAAGATTGAATTACATTAAAAAATTGTGTAATGAACCAATATGTAAAACTACCTTTTAATAGTTATAACATTTGAGTAGTCATAACATGCCGATTGTATCCACAAATTTAGGCATTCGTAAATTGGCACTTGACCCGCCACCAGTCATCTTAATTGCTATTGTCAATATGTGCCCTAGTAGTTAAAAAGTCAATTGTTGTTTAAATATATATTTAATATTTTATGCATGCAATTTTATTAATAAAGATAATTTTTATCTTTAGTATTGTTGACATGAGTGATTTAATTATCAGTAAACTTTAAATATAAAATTTATGAAATAAATATATTTGTAAAAATAATTATGATTGGATTATAATTATAAAATATTTATTATATTAAAGTATTATTTATAAATATTTTTAATGCATTACCAAAATTAAACATTAATAGAACTGTAAGATTAACACATTAATTTCTTTTTTTATGAAGAAAGTAGTCAATTTTATAGATTAAAGTATAAGAATACTTGAACAAACTTGTGAATGCTTGTTAGATGAACAAATATACTTAATTTATTTGTTATGAGAATTCATAAATAAAATATTACTTATGTATGTGTAGAATTATTCATGTAACGATTATGTCAGTGATCTTTATACTTGATATTACCAAAGTATTATATTTATGAATTATTATACTTTGATCTTACCTTTATGTTATCCTAATTGAGTATCAGTTATAAGAGCTTGCCTTAGGTTTAATATGAATTAAATGGAAATAGTTAAGTGATCAATAAAATGTTTGGTTATTCTTAATAAATAGTGATTTAAGAATTTTTTTGGCCAAAATGATGTGAGTGTCCATATGAAATTATAATTTCATTAATAAAATCAATGATCTATATTCATAAATGAGTATAATTAAATAAAATAAAATAAATATTAATTTTATATTATATATTTAATTAAAATATTAGTATAATTAAAAGATTGAATTATATTGAAAGATAATGTATTGAACTAATATGTAAAATTACCTTTTAATAGTTATAACATATAAGTTGTCATGATATGTGATTAAATATGAATGAATTAATTGATAAATTAATAATTAATTACATAAATTTAATTTATCTAATTATTTAAAATTATAATTTATATTTATTATCAACATTTTAAAAACCCTAATGGATGACAAATATAAGAGAATTTGTAAATATATAAAATGAAAATCAAGTTAAATTTGATTGTAAAATTTAAGAAATTTTTTAAATTAAATATAAGATATTTAAAAATGTAAAAATAAAATTATAATTTATAAAAAATTGACACAAGTCATTTAATTAGGTTTAGGAGTAAGAATGCTTATATATTGACTAAAAGAAACCAAATCTAGTACACTAGTTTTAGCTTCTAGCTCCTCTCTCTCTCTAAATTCTCTCTAAAAATTTAGAGATTTGTTTTTAATTGTCTATGTAAATTAGTATTAGAGCCTGGAAATTTGGCTGAAAGTCTCAATAACGATTTTATTTTTGAAGATAATTTTGTAATTATAATTAAAAAGCAACTTATTTTCTTCTACGATCCCTCAACTCAAACAAATAAAGACTGCACGTATGAGAATAGTCGCTCAATAGAATAATTATTGTATTTTCCAGCATAAAACCGCCCGAGGCTGGGAGTTAGGGAGTGCGGTTGGTGCGTATAAATGGTCAATTAAACAGTAATGTTTCAATCATGAAATTGATGTTGAATCTTGTCAAAATGCAAAAACGGGTCTACCTGAATGTCTTTAAATGTTTATTCTAATCGTACTAGAAAACCTTTCTGGTTTCGTCCAAGACATGTCATCTATGTTGCGAAGATAAAATACTTTACCTTGATTCAATTAAGTAAAACCAGGCAAACCATCGCTCCAATGCCTTTCTCTTGGCTCATGGGACGCAACTTCTTGAACAATACTTCATTTGCATCGTTAAATTCATTAAGTTTTGAATTTCCTGACAATGCATCACTGGAATAGTTGCAAGGAAATTCTGCCTGTGCTACTTCTCATTCAGGCTAGCAATCTGGCTACCATTAAGTTGGTTTCTCTACTTGTTGTAACTTAGCGGTGGAAATGAAGTTCAGTTCTTCAATAAGTGATCAGAAAGTGGACATTTCATTCCTATGCTGGCTGGGACAACCTTTAATCGAGAATACAACTCGAAGAATTGAAATCAAAAGATTCCCTAACCGCACCCTTTCTATTTGCCTTCCAGGCCGCCGCATATCTACCGGCTATGCAGGTGGCAACTCTTTTGCCAAGACCTCGTTGATCTTCCCGTTGGGATTCTTGTTTGGTTGCCTTTAAAAATTGTCGAGTTTCAGATATAACGACGGAATATAAAATTAGAGTATGTATGTATGTGAAACAAGGTTCAATTACAACTTTCGGCTGAAGCCACATTTGTTTTATCGCTTGTATCTGTCATTTAATTTATTTCCATGTTTCAACAACCAGGATTGCAAATCATGAGAAAGTCACATTTTGTTTTTGCCGATGGATTAAGGTAATGTATGAATATAGGCTTTCACTATTCCACTGTCTGTCACTAGAATATTCGTGTTTCAATGGTGGAGGATGGTGTTTTGGTAAACAACAAACAAAAAAACAAAAGGGAAAGAAAATCAAATTATGACCCAGACAATACCATACAAAATCTCGGTACAACCGGCACAACCCCGGCACAATAATCCACCACCGAATGGTGTTTACGCAATCTCAAAACTTGTCATTATATTTGATTTGTTAAACTGATGACAGTATTCTACATATTGGGAAACGTTTCCGGTATCGCAAGATTATGACAAGAAGTTCAATGAGTTCATTCTAGGCTTTCTAGTTATTAGCCAGCTTCGACAGTTATAAGTTAAATTGCAACATAACAAAATCTATTGGAGCAGCCGCCCAGCCCATTTCTAATTTCCTGGTCGGCCATCAACTCGTAAGTTAACTGATAGTTAATCATCGACAACATAATTTGAAATAATGTTATTCTCAAGGCTGTCGTTTGGGGCACTTTAATCCAAAGAATCTTGGTGCCTGATTGCCTCCTAGGTTTAAGGTCAATGTGTCATCTTATCTTTTAGGACTAAGTACTTACTACGATATAATTTACCTTGTTTTGTTTTGGGAATTTGTAGCACTTTTTTTCTCTTTTTTTTTTTACTGCAAGTTTTGCAATTGATTTTCAATATTCTCGACAATAAGATGATAGTGGCTTTTCTAGATAATGTTTTGGTTCTAATACTCATGTGGACTGAGATCTTGTTTTGTTTTTTTCTTTTTTTAAGAATACCTTTTTATCAGGGGGTATTTAGTCCTGTTGACTCCTTAGTTTGTATTGTGCACCTACTATTATTTGTCTATTTACATAAATTAAGCTTCTTTCACTTCAAAAACCAAAAAAAAAAAAAAAAATCAAAACAAAATTGTGGTCCACAAAATATATATGAACCAAGAACCTGTATACAGCCATTAATTTTTGGAAGGCCAGTTCGATCCCCTCATCATAATCTACGCATAGACACTAATGGCTAGTGATTATTCTAAAGCCAAAGGGGATATATATATATATATATATATATACACACACACTCTTGTGTTCGTAAATTTTTAGAAATGTTCTCCTCATTTTAAACTGCCTGTGGGTGAGAATCTCTCAATTTTGCCCAAACATTTTTAAGAATAATGTACAAAATTTCAAATTTGGTCATCCCATACATACGTGATTTCTCTATTGAAAATGTTTACATTTTATCTTCTTCACACACATATATATGTTTGATAAATGAGTGTTTCTTTTATAATGTGTTTATCTATGGATTTATTTTATTTTATTGTTTTTACCTTAATTGCACCACTCGATTATGGACTCAGAGATGTCCAATTAGTGGTGCACACAATGTACTATATGATGAGTGAAACAGACATAAATTTGTAGATTGCTTCTCTTCTTTTTTTTTTTTTTTAATTTCACTGAAATTCTAACTTCTTTGCTAAGAATTACAAAATTTGTAGTTTGTTTTTCCTTTTGCTAAATCTCTATCAGAATTAGGAATTTTAGTGCTATGTTGTTTTTATGCCATTTCTGAGTTTCTTAGATAGAATCATATATGTGTTCTCAATTCTCCATATATTTGTTTCGCAGTTGTAACAATTTTTGCTGTAATCAAATTTTCAAGCATTGTTTGCTATGGAAATTAATTAAGGTATACGAAAGTTTTCAATATTTTTCTAGATTGCTTCATTATCTATTGTAAGACTTATCTTTATTTATCTTTACCAAATTGTATACTGTATCAAAATATAATAATGATGACATGTAAGAGACATTGTTCTATGCCCAATAAATAAAGAAAAAAACCAAGATATATATATATATATATATATATATTTTTGACCAAAGATATGTTTTAACCAAGATATATATATATATATATTTACTACAAAAGTTATGTGAAAATTGTATAATAGTGACACATAACATGAAACAATATATCAACACAAAAATAGTCGTGCGTAGCACAGCTAATAAAGTTAGTTCCATCTAAGGCCCAAGCAAGTATATATGAACCAATTAAAACAATCAGAACATAAAAACAAAATTTTTATGGGAAATAATTAATATAATAAATTAAACCGTGCATTACTGACTGATAATTAGACATCATTCTACTTTATAGGGAGTAAGAATATTTTATTGATGTGAGCATTAAGAGGGTGAGATGCCGGGTTGGCTGTTTATTGACGTGAACATTAAAAAGGTGAGATGCTAGGTTGGCTGTCTTCTGTCTATGAAATACTAATACCATATTCGACTAGTTCTTTGAAAGATTCTTAGAAGATAAAGTAAGAAAATTGTCAAATCCCAGACAAAATAACATCATCAAGTGCCTCCAAAGCATGCGTAGGACCTTATTTTACTATTAATTAGCTATGAGATTAGGTTAGAGCTTCCTTTTCTACCCCATTTTCTTCTTTGCTTTTGATCCCACTTTAATCCTTAATTAGACTGGCTTCTCCATCTCCCTCTCTCTCTCTCTCTCTCTCTCCCTCTCTCACCAATTCCCTAGCAGCAAAATTATGCACGTCTAGGATTTCTTCCTGCCGAACCTAATCCTTGAAGGGATTCCTCTTCTTTCCCTACTTTTTTTCCTATGTGAAGACAAACCAGTCCAAACTCTCCGCGGTGGCTTTGGAAAGTGAACTCTTCGGATTGTGGGTGAAAAGGACAAAGACACATGGTTCCAATTTAAGAATTGATTAATTTGGCAGTGTAAGGGATACTACAAGTTCCACCGTTGCACCTGTGGTTTACGGCAAATAGTATACCCTCAATATATCGCTCTATCAAGCTTCCCACACTCCTTGCTCAAAAAAATAAAATAAAATAATGAGGATTCTAAAATCCTTAAATTACCATTTATATTTTGATGCACCATCCCGAGCCTCAATGCATCCCCATTAACAATAGATATAGCACTCTAGTCCAAGTCTCTAAAATGCCAAGGTTTCCCGTGTGAAGATGAAGCATTAATATTGTCATGAAACCTCATACGAACTTGAAATATTATGCCATTACACGGTGAAGTTCATAAAAATTGTAAGTTAAATGAGTTATTACATCATATGGATGTGAGATTTATGCTTTTTATATGCCTTTGGCAAGCGCTAAGCGACTAGAGCAGGCTACAAAATGAGGTTAAATTAATAAATGGGCTCAACCAACAGGCTAGCTAGACTCTCTATTACCAAGTGACTTGGTTGAAGTAGAATAAAAGGGATTGAAAGCTGGCTCTGAACTAAACTCTGATATATGAAACTTTCTACCCACGTAAAACCTTAAACTATCAAGAATGTAAACATTATAAATCAAACCAGGTCATTGTGTTATATCAACAGAATATCGATGTTCTTAACAAAAATTATCTATAGCTTCATACTGGCATCTAAATTTATATAAATCATGCTAGATCTTTCAATTTTATGAAAATTGCAGTACAGACGCACTTCGGCTGTGCAGTGATATGGCATTTCCCTTGCAATTGAATAATCATATTTTATTTATGGCAGATTATTTATGCTCTTAACAGAAAATTATATATATCTACTGTTAGATTAGAAGGTGTAGAAGTCACTTAATCTAATCAATTTTGTTATTTAAACTCTATTATTGAGAAGAATTATGGATATATTGGAATTCATACCTGCCTAATTATTTGTGTTATGCTGTTCTACATCCTGAAATATGCATACGGACGTTCTTCATAAAATGAGGGTTGGATTGTTAAAATGGAGAAGTGCCCGCAAAGCTTTGTGTGACCATAAAGTTCTTAGCAAGTTGAAGCGCAAATTATATTGAGCAATAATTAGAATAGCAGTACTGTATAATAATGAGTGTTAAACTGTTAAAAAGCAACATACTTAAAAAATGAAGATTAAAATGTTTAAATAGATGTACAGTCAGTTTTTTAAAAAAAAAATTGAATAGAAAATAAGGATATTCATTAAAGAGTAGATATAACACCTATTAAAAATAAATTAAGAAAATGGCATTTGTGTTGGTCTTGATACTTTTAATGCAGACAAACAAATTCTCCAATTAAAAGGGTTAATGAAACTCCGGTGGATAGCAAGAGAGCTAGGAAGAGAAAAATTAAGAAAACAATTAAGTTTTACTCTTAATTTAGTGGGAAATAGAGCTAAATGATGAGATTGTATTTACGTAGATGACTCCAATTAAATATATAATTAAAGTTCTATTGTTGTTGCACTTCTTTCACTTACATTTATGAATTATGCTAAATTTTTTTTTCATTTTTGGAGTAAGTCATTTCCCTCGTCCCGGGGCATGAAATTTCCCTGGCAATTCAAAGAACGCAACAATTATGCCATTCCCCAATTCCTAGTTATATAAGAAATAGGGGAACAATTTTTCCCCATATGCATATACCCAACTTCCAGTAGATCTGCTCCGACCCTTCTAATTGCAAAAAGTCGGACCAAAATTGACTAGCTTCTGGATTGAATTATTCACCATTTGCAGCCCCACATGAGTCCTGTGGAATTCCATACAAACCAATAATAATTTCCGATTGATTAGTGTAATAAAATCAAAGTCATGGATAGCATCACATGCATGCATTAGGACAAAGCCGTGGACTGAAGCTCTTGTAGGGATGTGAAAATGCCGAGATATTAATGACAGAGGGAGAAAGTCTTTGTTTAGGTGAGAGTAAATTGATAGGTCGATGAAAGAAAATGGTCCCACATATTGTTTACAATCAAGTTGCGATAATTAAGCAATGTGTACACAAATCATATCAAAAATTTTTGTTTTCATTTTCTTAATTAACAAAATTAAAAGAGTGCTGACGGACAACTGTACCGGAAGGAAGGAGGAGATTGTGCTTAAACGAACAACCGTACAAGAAGGGGAAGGGGTCACATGTTCGCTTGTAGTGGTCACACGATACTCCAACAGTCGCATACCCACAATGTCAGAATTATTGCATTGTAGAAAACAAATACTTGGTGGTGTCTCGAATTCGTTATATAAATGCAGTCAATTTGTATTTACACCTTTTAACTATGAACTCTATTATACTATTATAATCATTAAATATACATTTATAGTTCTTAATTGTGAACTACAATTATGAATTGATAAATTAAAAATGTACAATTCACAATTATAATAGTAAGATATGTAGGTTTATGAATGCATCTAATTCACTGTATCTATACAACTTTTTCTATAGATAAAATCTTATTATATGGAGCATGATATAAATTTGTTTTAATTAAAATGATATTGCATGGACCTAGTTAATCATGAATAGCTAACAGATCAGGATAGCATCCTTTATGTATTATGCTTCTGTGATACTCAAGAACAAACAACCTGCATATAGTTTACAAGAACATGTTTTTTGTCTTTACATGACAGTTAATCGCTTGTTAACCATGTTTTAGATTTTAAATAACCAATACAATCATATTTTATGATGTCTATTTTGCGTTCAACTAAATGTGCAAGCAAAATTAATATTTTCTTTATTGATATTATTTTGTATTATTAAATTAAGCATCCTCATTGAAAGCCAGAGAATATTTGAACCATGATGACTTTATTTCCATGGCTCAATCTAACAAAGACACCCCAAAACCCAAGGTAAAGTCCCTCTTCCTTCTTCCCCCTCCTCCTCCTCTCTGTCTCTTCCTCCTCACGCACCACCCACTTTTTAGACAGAATTTATGCAGTATCTAATCATCAACAAGATTGGAAAGCGATGACTGATTGATCTTCATCATCCTCAAGCTGTTTGTGCTTATCAAATAGGAAACTAAGAAAAGCTAAATGCAATAATCGATCCTTTTAAGTTTGACTCAAGATCCCATGCATGCTTTCGGTAGAGCATAGTTCCTTATACTGTTGTTGTTATCATTGTTAGCATCTACTTGTGGGTATCTGCTAGAATTCTGGAAAGGGGTTAAAAGTTTCATGTTTGCTAGTTTTCTCATGGTGGCAATTCAAATTTGTTTTTTTTTTTTTTTTTTTTAAGATAAATTTTCCGTCTCCCTTTTTAACTTTTTCTAAGTTACCGACTTATTTTATTCTTGGCTTTGGAAAAAAGTACACGCACCAAGGAAAATTAGTTGTGTGAACGGAATTAAATAAAAAACTAATTTTTTTAAACCCTTAGCCCAACACTTCTGTTTCACTGGGCCCAAAACAAAAACCTAATCCTACCCACCATTGGTTCGGTACAAGAACCCGGACCTCATTTCCTTTTTCGGCTCCTTCTTTCGAGAACAAATACTTCATATCAATCATATTTAAAAAAATAAAAAAATAAAAAAGAAAACAACCTACTTCATAGCATAGTTAGGTTAGGCTTAGGTTATATCAAATTGTGTTAGGTATGTGGTATTTCAATGGTCAATTCTGAAGGCTTTGTCTTTGTTTTTTTTTTTTTTTTTGGGACACGACCTAGCCTTCTCTTTCCTCTCTCTGTCCTTCGTTTGAATATTTCTCAAAAATTATCTGTCGGAGGTGCATATTAAAAGCAAACGTAATTCTCGTATTGCTCATGCTTTGGCAAGAAACATGGACAGGCAATCCGAGAGTTTATGAATCACAATAGCTTGCCAACACGGATAAATTGTGTGAAGATTAATTAATCTGAATCGTTTTTGTTATAGTATGTCTCATAGATGCATGCCATCACAGTTATTCAGCTTACAAGCTTTCCATACTTTTTAACTTTTTCATAAACTCTCTTCGCCATCAAAGTTAGCCATCAAACGGAGGGGATTTTGTTTTCTGTTTTTGAGTGTAACCATCTACTGCAAATTGTACACATATGTTCATAACGCTTAGTGATACTTGTATGCAGTGTCTTTCTATTACGAACTTGGAACAAGAAGTAGCAATTCATTATATATAATCTTCCCATGGACAATATAACTCATTTCTAGTTCTTAAATCTTAATTGTCATCTCCGCAAGATTTCTAGAAATTTAGTCATTCGGCCTTGTCCGACTACTCTAATTCAGTGGCCACTAGGTCACAGAAATAATTGACCAACAATTCTGGGTATGCAATCGGTCAATAGGTCAATACAGGATCCATGTTCCCAGAGTGTGCACCTGCTTATAAATTCTACATTGGCCATCCATCTAGCTGCTACCTACCATAATTATTAGGCTTAATTTGGCTGGACAATGTGAGGGAAATTAATATATATCACTCCATTTGCTGGAGCGTAATAAGTAAGATGGTAGAAGCCTTTTCCTTCAGCAAATAGTCTTTGATTTGAACTACTTTCATTTATTGGGTAGATGATGCTGCTCAGGACAAAACTTTGACAATAAATATTCTATTTTCTACACTTTATTATGATATAACCTGAAATAATACCCCCTCAGGGCTATGTGCATAAATTTCAAAGATTATTTGAATGCAGTTAGTCTCCCCTTGGACTGTACTATTAACAGTCTTATCACCGATGGATATCCACGTACTGGTTTATTGGTGACAGGCCGCAATAAAACGTCACGAATCAATGGAAGAAAGGAAAATGATGTTGAGTCCCACACCACCTCTCTTGTTGTTTCTCTCAGAAACTTCAAAATTCAAAATTAACCAAAAGGATAAAAAGGGGGAGGATAGCTGCATGACATAAAAAATGGAGACGTGTACTCATCAACAAGAAAAGAGTGCTAGAAGCGAGCTCGAAGAAGGAACCGAAAATAATGTATCCTCATCATCTCCGGAATCTAACTTCCAGAAGTCCCTATCTTTCGACTTGAACGAAGAAGCGAGCAGTGAAGAGGACGGAACCACCGACGGTCACGAGGTTGTGGGAACGAGTGCTGAAGATGATCAGGAGAAGAGAAGAGGAGGAAGCTCTGGTAATGAAAATACTTTTGTAAACAGAGATGCATATAGGGCTACCGTTCGAAAATATGTTAGATCTAAAATGCCTCGGCTACGATGGACCCCTGATCTCCATCTCTCTTTTGTGCGTGCTGTTGAAAGGCTTGGCGGACAAGAGAGTAAGTTCATCTTTCTTCTCCTTTTGTCGACCTGTTCAATAATGGGACAATTTCATAATTTTTGCCTCTGACCCTATCTTCAACTCCGCTCATAAGTCTCAGCTATGACTTTAACACTATTGAACTACTAAAGCATACTGATTATCAGAGATCAACCAATATATGATCACAATTAGTCTTTTTCGATGAGTATATGGCCACCATTATTTTCAACGTTTGTTGAAGTATATGAATAGTTTCAGTTGCAAATTGCAAAAGGGACTTTCTAGTAATTGTATTCCATGATATTCTTAACTCTCAGCAGCAATGTAATGGATAAAAAGTCGATTGATGTACCTAGAAAATTACCATACGTCATTTACCTTTTTGGTAGTAATTGTTTCTCCTCTTATTTAAGTCTCGCACTTGATAAACATTTGCCTTGAAGGAGCAACTCCCAAGCTAGTTCTTCAGTTGATGAATGTGGAAGGCCTTAGCGTTGCTCATGTGAAGAGTCATTTGCAGGTAATCTATTTTATACATCGAATTACCGAGTTCTAATTCGCTTTCAATAGCTTTTTCTTTCCCTTAATTAAGCTATCCTTTTTTTTTTTCCTATACATTTTAGATGTACCGAAGCAAGAAACTTGATCAGGCAGGGCAAGGTGAGTATGACAAAGCTGAGATAAAAACTCCCTTATTCTTTTTTATCCAGGCAAGTGTGGCTTTCGCTCATGTGATTGCTTTTCTTTTTTTAAAAAAACCAAAGTCATCTTCCTTCTATTTTCTTAAAAAGAAAAAAAAAATTCATAATTTAATTTTATTTTTGTAGTTCCTTTTTATTTTAAAAAAAAACTCTCAAATATACCTTTTTATATTTTTAAAAAGATAAAAAAGAAACAAAATTCTCCTAAATTCACTTTTTTCTCTTAAAAAGAAAAGAGGGAAAAAAATATACTCATAAATTTACATATTTTTTGTTTTCTTAAAAAACAAAGCTTTATAAGAAAGGAAACAAATGAGAAAATAACTTATATTAATATTTTTAAATATTAATAACAAACCCATGTACCTTACAACTTTGTTGCTAATGTATAAATGTATTAAAGTGGCAAAAAAATTATACATTTTGAAACATCACATGAAGAGGTTTTTTCTATTTATAATACTTTTTCTTCAAGAGAATTTACCTATCAATGATACCATTTGACCCTCCAAACAAAGATAAAGTATTTATATATGACAATTTTAGGTGATATGTATTTAAATACATATTAATAAAAATATATATTTTAAAATCAATTTTTAAAAATAATGTAACTGTTTATTACATATAATTACAAAAGTAATCTAAAAAATAGAATCGTTATCAAAATATTTTTGATTCTTTTTCTTCTAATCCTTTTTTAAGGATTATCGTGAACCATTGTTATCCAAATGTTTAAGTTCTAACAGCCATTTTTACAAACAATTAGAAACTTTAACCCTTTTTAAGAAGAAAGAAGTTAAAGATCAATATTATTATACTAGACTTAATTTCTTTGACTAAGTAGATATAATGTTATTTATTAAGGATTTTTATTCTTAAACACTAATGAGAAGAAGTGATTTATTAATTTATGATAAATTATACTTTAATTCTTACACTTTTAAATCTTATTTTTTAGTTCAAAAGGTTTTTGAAAACTTTCAATCAAATCTAACTTGATCTCTATTTTATATATTCATAATTGTCTTTATGTATTTGAAATATTAGGATTCTAATATGTTAGAAATAAGTAAAAATTAGAATCCCAAAAAAAAAATATATCAAAAATTTACCAATTAATTAATTCATTTACATTTTGACTTTAGTTATGTACTATGCCATCTAAATGTTAGGACTATTAAAAAGTTATTCGACGTATTCCTTTAGTACATGATTTCTTAGTAAAATTCATTTTTTTTAACAACATTAATGTTCCACTTATATTTAAAGTATAAAATTAATATATATTCTATTTGATCTAATTATGCTTGTTCTTAAATATATATAGATCATTAATTTTATAAATAAGATTGTAATTTCTTATAAATACCCATTATACCTTGACCAAAGAAAATTATTAAATTAATATTTATTAAAAATAGTAGAACATTCTTATATATTTACTTTAGTGTAATGAATTTTTTATTGATTACTTAACTATTTTATATAGTACATATTATGTCTAATGCAAGCTCTCACAAAAAATTTTGATTAGAATAAGCTAAAGGTTAGATCAAAGTATAATACTTCCTATATAAGACATTTCAATGATCTTAAATTTAAAGATCACTTATACAATTATTATATAATTAATTCTATAAACACATTAGTAATATTTTATTTGAGAATTTTCATAATAAATTAACTCAGTGAACTTATTCATCTAACAAATATATATGTGTTTGTTTAAATATGTTCATACTTCAGTTTATAAGATTATTAATTCACACAGTCTGTTGCATGTTGTTCTCTCTCAAAGAATATTAAGTGCTTGACGTCGAGGTAACATTAATATCTTCAAACATATATGTATGCTCAGTTTGAAACAATAATCAAGAATAACATGCATATGTGAAATATTTTTTCTTTTCATCTTCCTGTCATACATATGTAGGCTGCAATAATGGGGTGATCTTTCTGTAAGTAAGGATTCGGCTCGGGATTAGATAAAAGAATGCAAATTGTACCCACCATCATTAATTACTTTAACAATGGCTCTAACTTGTCAGCACATGAATCTCACACAATATCGGATCAAGAGAAGGAAACCCAAGAAATAGTATAAAAATTGCCCAATCTTTATCCTATTCTCGAGCTACAATGCCAATAGGTGATTTGGACAGGTGCAAAAAAACCACACATTGAGCATGAAATGGGGACAAAGGTAGCATTTTGATTGTTGTATCAAATGATTTTGTTTGCCTTCATTATTCATTTGTTAATATATATAGTAAGCTCCTTTTAAGGCCATATATACTGTGTGTTATATTCTTTAAGGATTTTTTTTTTTAATTTTAATTCTCCCTTCTAATTTACAGTTGAATCAAGATAAATTAATGTTGGAGGACAAGGAATGGCTACTTCATCTACATCTGAGACTGACTGAAAGAGTGGGAAGCAGGCAGGAAATTAGCACTAAGCTTTCACTTTCTTATTGACTACATTATTGTAGTTTGTATAAATCTAGTTACAGCAAGCAACTAGAATAAGGATGAGGACTTAAGGATCTCACCATAAAGATAGAAAACCATATAGGACTGTAGGAGAAAGATCCCTGTAAGCCTTTTTCTTTAAAAAGCCATTACTAGCACTAGAAGTGTTTTATTTTATTTATTTTTTCTAATATCTTTTAGAATTTAGATAAGAAATTTTTAGTGGAGACAGAACCCCATTTATTTTAGACTGTTGAATTTCTCTATGCATATGTTTTGTTTATTAAACAATAACACCTATTTGCTTGTCCTCTTATGGATGGAGGTGAAATTGATGCCAAACCTCTTGAAACCACACCAAATGGCGTTATTGGTTACACTAGCTTACAACCACCACATTGGACCTAAATTAGTTAGCTAGATGACCTAGAAAAGACATTGTACATCCATAAACTCTAGGCCACGAGCTTGTGAGGTATTGGGGAAGCCGATAAGCACATAAACTATACCTTTGAACAATGTTATTCTGACTGATAGCTTTTATAGATAAAGAGAGTTACATAGTTAGAGAGAAGCAAACACGGAGCAAGAGGGTGTAGGCCTACTACATATATTTGTGCATGAAACCCTCACGTTCCTTAGTTTTAATTTTTATTTTCTTGAAACATGTATAATATGTAAATAGTTAAGAGAAAATGTACATACAACTATCAAAATGTATTAGATGCTCATGTTTGATATTTATTTGTATAAATTACTCAACTGTACGCACATTACATGCTTTTGAAAAAAAAAAAAAAAAAGAAGAAAAGAAAAGGAGAAGACAAAAGGTGAAAGGGGCTCGTGTAGGATCCTTTCGCCACATAGTTACGTTAGGTTTTCATCCATGTTATGGGAGCCATTATAAATATCCCTTCAAAGAAGCAGAAATAAAAAAAAATAAAAAAAAAAACAAGTCACAAAGGTTGCAAGCTAGATCGTGAGTCGGGTCAGGTTTGAAATTAAGTTTTCAAATCATTTTGAGTTTGAGTTAAGTTATTTTTAGGTTGAGTTTCTTCGGATAAGTTCGAGTCAATTTATTAGATTGGATCAAAGTTTGACACCTTTAATTGTAGCTAACAACATCGTGTCATATTCAAAATATATGTGGAACTCAGTCCTATGACCATATCTATGTGGAGTGTAGATAAAAAAATAAAAAATAAGTTTGTAGATAAACAAATATACAATTTAACTGAAAGACAAAAAAATTGTATTTTTATCATTAAACATTTAAACTTGAGGACATAAAACAATGAATTATAAATGTGAATTTTTTTGGTATAACAAAAGTAAAACAAAATACAAACAAAGAATTTACATGAAATATAATTGATAGAGTTCAAATTTTAATTGAAATCACTGGTCTTGGCGTAACCCGCTTTCTTCATTTTTACTCACGCAATGATGATGTATTTAATTGTAGTAGTTTCTCCTAAAAGTTTTTTTTTTTTTTTTGTGAATTATATAATTATCCTTAGATTCTATAGGCTATGATTTGGAGTTTTATACGTATAATTATTTTCCATTCAATCATATAAGAAAAATTTTCAAATATTCAATAATATAAAAATTTATTCCTTAAAAAATATAGGCCCAAAAAAGGTCGTGCCTAGACACAAATTCATTAATAAATGTTATACTTCTATTTTGTCTTGCATAATTGAGGATTTCGTGCATCGGTCTTCACAATCTCTCTCTCTCTCTCTCTCTCTCTCTCTCTCTCTCTCTCTGTGGTCAATTTAGGCACATATTGAGATCGCGGTCGATTTTGAAATTTGGACCAAAAACCAAAAAGAAAAACAGAGAGAAAGAAAAAAAAAACATAAAAGAAAAATGTAAAAAAGATAAATAATAAATAGGTTAAGTTTATTAACCTAATAGATATTATTATTGAACCTCCAGTCGTCGGCCAAACTTAGGAGGCTGTTCTTAAACCCCTTAAAACTCAGTTCTACTTAAAAGGTATCATTGGGTTTCCCCCTTCTAAGCTCGTAACAACTAGATGGTAGATGTTTTTATAAAGTTCATCAACGATGATGATCGCGAAGAAAAGATTCTACTTACTTAGAGTGTCATTTGCAATCAATCTATTTACAAACATATTCTTGATTTTAAGAATATTCTAATTTTTAAGATAGATCTTTTTATTAAAAATTTTGTGAGATATTTAATAAAATTGACATTTATTTCAAATAAAATAATATTCATAAAAATGAGAAAATGACTTTTATCAAAATTTTAACATCATGTAGTTAATTAGTGAAATAAAATTTAATATTATTAATTAAAATTTAATAATTTAAAATTTTAATTTTGAATAAATATAAAAATAATTGATCACTCTATTAACAATAAATTTTACTCTTATAAAATGAACTCATAATCTACAAATTATAAAATTTTATTAATTATTTATCTCTTATATCAAATTTTATTAATTTTATTGGGATAAAGAAATTTAGTTTTAAGTTAATGATAATTATTAATATAATGAAAATTTATTTAGAAAGAAACAAATATAAATGAGAAGATTGAAAATATTAGTGTATTCAAAGTATTTTTTCTTATAATATGAAAGATGTTAGATGTCAATTTTTTACTACTAATTTAAGGGTTAATTCTTTTTTCAAATGGAGAAATTTGATATAAGACACATTTAAAGATATTTCATTATTTAGGAATTATGTACATTATTAAAGAGTTTATGTGAACTATTCATGATTTTTTTAATTTATAAGTATTTCTTTACTTAATTAAATTAGTTAATTATTAAATTTTTTTATTTAATTAAATATTTTAAATATAATTATGTGTATAAGATTAGCAATTAAATTATTTAAATAAAAAAAAATATTTTCAACAAGAGACATAATTTTTCCTTACCATTTTTTTCTTTAATAAATATTTTTTTAAAAATTTGATTAAATATTAATCTTATTTTTATTAAACATTATGTCAAGTGATATTAAATTTTGAATTTAACTAACTTAATATCATGTCGAGATTGCTGTGATCCTGTCATGCGTCACATGGTGCTTACACGTACTTCGCAAACCGGAAAAATGGAAACTAAATAAAAACAAAAGCCCCACCTAAGCAAGAAGCAAAGAAGCCTCTGTGGTCCCAGCAGCTTCTCCGAATGAAATTGCAACATCAGCTGGTAAACCATTACAGCCGACAAACCCATAAGTCCTAGGAAGAGGAAGCACAGTAACATAACTTATTAAACCGCTGGGACTGCAAGACAACGTTGGGAAAAACTGTGGGTTATGGGATTTTTCTTCTTTTATTTTGAAGATTAGGATCGTCATAAATAATTCAGCTTACCTCGTGTGTGTGTGTGTGTGTGTGTGTGTGTGTATCAAACTGATTAATCTGACCTGAAAATGGCGGTGATTCCATGCGTTGAACCCCCGAAAGTTCAAAAGTTCCAAGTTATGTTGCTCACTCACACCCATCCAACCCCACGTTTTAGTTTTTTGTGTTTTTTTTTTTTTTTTTTTGGTTCAAGATACTCTCAAGCCTGTTAGCAATTGCAGATTTATATTTTTCCAGCGTTAGCAGGTTTGATGCATGAACCCATGACCTGAGAATTGATGTTCTTGCAATAATCAAAAAAGAAAACTACTCACAACTTGTGCAATTCGAAGAAATTGTATACGTTCCGGTTATCATTTTGACAGGTCTTAGAGTCATTTTCCCTCAAAATGGAAGTCACAAACTGCATGGCCAGTTCCAAATACCATCCATTTCTTTGGGGCAAGCCAACATGCGCTTCCCCGCACGCCACCCAAAGTAGTTACAGCACCAATTCAATCGGTAAATCTGGTTACATTTCGTTAACAGTTTTATAAAATCTGGTTACAGCTCCACTCTTTTCAATTGATAAAACCAGTGTACTGGATTCTAGACTGGCTTGATTCTCTAAAAAACTTGAACACCCCATTGATTCAATGCACAGCCCAGTTGACTCAACGGTCACCCACTATCCCAAGCATCGCCCTAATTGTTGTTTCTTCTATTTTTCAATTTAATTTCTCCATTTATAGGATTTCTAATACAATGTTAGGTCCTTGATTAAGATATGTGAAACATCAACTTAATTTTTACGAATTCAATCAAAATAATTTTATTTGTAACCTCGCAAAAAGGTAGTCAATTTAATTTTGGAGTAAGACATAATTAGGTAATACTAAGTTTTGGTATTTAATAGCGAGCTCATTAGTAATGTCTTTTTTCTTATTATTTTATTTTTGTACATTATGGAGCGAATAAATTCGGAGTTTCACAGTAGAAATACCTATTCTTATTCTTATAAATTTTATGACTCTCTTTATATAATCACAATTTTTATATTTTAAAGATAAAATTTTAAATTATTAATTATTAAAATATCCTCTAAAAATATTAAAGTACTTTATTTTAAAATTTTTTAAGAGATATTTCAATGATTAAAAACTTAAATCACACTATCTTTAAAATTCTTTTATTATGTAACTCATATCCACCGAGCCTCTTAATAGATTGAGTAAAAAAAAAACTGTTCTTTTTTGTCATAAATAGAACCCCGAAAGAGTGTCCACAGTTAATGTAAAGGCTCTCTAATTTATAATTAATAGAAATACAACAAAACAAATAAATTTGAAAGCATAAATTATTAATTTAACAAATATCGGTCTATTAACAGGAATTTGCCTTTTGGTAAAAATGCATAATCTATGAAGACAGAAAAATGCCTTCGATAGCTTGTGTATAAGAAAGGGTTTTATGACCTGACACCGAAATGAGCACATCATAATCAAGAGGCATTCCGTAAAGCAGTACTACCCATGCAACCCACAAATTGTCGATAGCAGTCTTCAAGTTGAGCAAGACATTCTTAAGCAAGTAGCAGTCTCTAAGAGCTCTCTTTCTTTCATTTTTCGGGTGTTTAAGCAAAACACTATGGCAACAACTTACAGATGCAAACCTGACACATTCAGTTTCGGCACTCAAGTACCGAGGCTATAAATGCTCTACAAAAGATAGTTGCTTCTAGAAGCCAGTATCATGTAAAGATGCAAACAAGTTGTCCACAAAATGTATGCAAGAACTGGTGCCATTTCCCTTTTTGTCGTGCATATGAACTGCTGAAATTTGTCTGTCCGAAAAGGAATCACATTGAACCCCAAAAGAAATGGGGCAAAAGATAAGGGGAACATAAAAGGGAAGCCAACTCTTTTCTGTACAACCGAGGTAGTAACGACTAGTTAGTAAAGCATGCACATCAATGAATTGGTGTAGCAGGAAATCTACTATTAGCTTCTTCTGCTCGTGAGAGGAAACAGAGAAGCTCGTGAGAGGAAACAGAGAAACAAAGGATAGCAGGAAATCTACTAATAGGTCTGCACCTCAGACAACAAGACTCCTAATTTTTCAGTTTCTTGTCCAACTATTCATGCTGGCCAGCATAGATGGCATAGTGGAGTTATTGCAATGAATTGTGATCAAAACAGTCGAGTTATTGAAAAGAATTTGTAATTGGACAAATAACATCATCATCTTAAGGATATATCCATCTCCCTGTCCACATCTCATACATAGCAATCTCAGCCTAATTTGGCCATTTCAGCATATCACTGTCCATTTCATTGATAAAAGAATTTTAACCACAAAGATTACCTCTCTTTAAAGCCATTTTTGTCTTAGCAGCATTACTCACTTCTCTCCAAAATTGGCAAACAAATAACAGTTTACGGTCCTCAGAGAAAGTATAAGAAATATATATCCAACTATAATTTGCAGAATATGTCGGTTTTCCAACCAAACCAAATAACTGACTTGGATATAAATGACAAAGCTCAAGGCCATCACAATCTCCCAAAAGAATAATTGCTTCGACACAGATTGACTAGAGCATTGGCATTAGCCCTCGTTCACCAATAAGCAATGCCTAAGGGATTTAGTGCAAGGGTTGTTCCTCCAGTCAAAACGCAAAAAAACAGAAACCAATTAATACACACAGATAGATAGAAAGACGAGAACTATTAATGCACACATGATACATTTCTGCCAAATGGGTGGTTAGTAATCCCATTTGACCGAATGTATTTGCTCTTAGGTGCATTAAAAGCAAAGAGATTTCAAAAGGTATCACATCCATCCTAACCTCCCCATCACATACATGGGCAGAAGAAAAATTGCCGTTCCAATTGAAAACAAGATTGGCAGAGAAAGAGCGTGTAAAACATGCCTTGATCACACGCTAAATGTAGATTAAACTTCTAGTATAATAAAATTCCAAAATTCCAGAGAATCACAAACCAGTAAAACCCAAATTTACGATTTTTTTGGATACATGTATAACCCAATTTTATTGGTTTCCAAGACTGGTGCAAAGGGATCCTTAATCGCCCACCCAACAGTAATTGGAAAAAAATAGAGTACGTCTCATCACTCACCACTCACCATTGATCCCCACAAGAAACACCACATTCATGCCTATGCTACAGAGATTGCAAATTTTCACCTAGAGTCAACAATAACGACAAATTAAAATTCCGAAAATACAAACTTGTCTCACCCTCAAGGGCCTCTCGGGTCCATCCCGTGCTGCCAGACAAAGACGAGCTCGTCCCACCCAGTACTAGCCAGCAATCCCTCAACAAGCACGCTCATATCGACCCCAACTGCGAACTCCGTGTGATGATCGTACCTGCCAACCAATGCATCCTCCACCATATGGTCCCAAACACAAACCGACATGTCGTAAGAGCAGGAGATCATCAAATTCCGGTGGTGCGGCGAGAATTTCACCCTCCTCACGGCATAACCGTGTCCATTCAAGACCGACACCGGAGCCCTATAGCTCCTCACGTCCCAAACCCTAATGCTCTTGTCGACCGACGCGGTGGCGAAGCAGCAGTCGTCGTACTTGTTCCAGTCGCAGGAGAGGACTTCGAAATCGTGGGCCGGAATGATCATCGTGGACCCCGGCTCGCGCACATCCCAGATACGGACGGTGCAGTCGCCGGAGGCCGAGGCGAAGACGTCGGTGTGGCGGGGATTCCACGCGGAGGAGTACACGCAATAGGTGTGCTCCTTAAACGTGCGGATGCTAGCGGGGCGGTCCAGGGTCCACAGCTTGATCGTGTCGTCCCACGAGGAGGTGATGAAGGAGTCGCGGCGCGTGGGATTGTAATCCACACCGTGGACCTCACGCGCGTGCTCGTGGAAGGAGCGGAGGGGGTTTTGGGCCGGAGGGAGGGCGGTGTCGAAGAGCTTGACGGAGCCGTCGGCGACGGCGGCGACGAGGAGAGAGTCGTGGGACTCGGACCAGGCGAGGTCGTAGACGCCGTCGGCGGTGTCGAAGGAGACGAGCTCGGAGAGAGGGGAGGAAGGGGTGGGCGGGAGGGAGAGGACGTGAACGCGGCCGTTGCCGAGGATGCCGAAGTTCTGGGAGGTGGCGACGGCGAGCCTGGACTCGTAGAAGGGGCTGAACTTCACGGAGTAGCCGTTGAAGGGGGTTTTGAAGACCGGCATCGCAGCGGCTGTGAGCTCCGGTTGTGGCCTACGAGGCGACTTCTTCTTCTTCTTTCCTTTTTTCTTTTTTTTTTTTTGTTTCAATTTTTTTTTTCTGTTACTATATTATCCGATCTCCATAGCTTTGCTTAAAAATGAAAATGAATTTATCTATTTTTCATGAAAAAACAAAAACTGGAAACCCTCCGATGAGTTGACTGGATTAGATTTTTTATATATATATATAGAGAGAGAGAGAGAGAGAGAGAGAGGGGCTGGAAGAGGGCAGCTACGTAATTCGGTTATCTTTTTTTTTTTTTTTTCTTCTTGTCTCCTTTTACCCCAAAGTTATGCAATAATTTTTGTAATTATTGGTAAAATTATTTCAAATTAAATGCATTTTACAAACATACATCGCAATTTATAGTAACTTAAAGCTCGTTTCAAAACTCTACTTATGAAATTTGTCCGTAATATATGTTAGTAATATTTTTTCAGGTGATTATTGGATGCAATTTAGAGTAAAATATTATTTTTTATTAGCATTGAAAATATATAACTTATTTAATAATGTATATACTTTTTTTAAAATTTACTAATTTTCTTATTAAATTATATCATATTAATATACATTTATCATGTTTAAAACAAAAAATAACAATTTTTTTAAGAGAACTTTAAGGTACAAAACGAAAGGGGTCGCTTAAAATTTATATTTACTTAATCAATTGATCTTGGTGTGCTTACTTGAGAAGATTTTCATTAAGGGGGGGAGGGAGAGGGTACGATGTTATTAATCTTTTATTATTTATTTATTTTTAAAAACCCTTTTATTATTAAATGGTCTCAAATAACTACGAGCCTCTGACACTACGTTTGATTTTGATGGTCACAAATTCTGAAAGAAATGATGGACTGAAACGAAGAGAAAGGAGTGAAAATAAATGAGATATTGGGTTCATTTGTTTACAGAAAAATAGCTCGTTCATAAAAAATATCTTTTAAGATTTCTTTGTGTTTTTTTTTTTTTTTTTTTTGAGAAAATGAATTATTTTCTCTTGATTTTTTTTGTGACACTAAAATTACTTTCTAGTGTTTGGTGTGGATGTAAAATTATTTTGGGGTTCAAAAAATTACTTATTAAAGAAGATAAGGGTCAACAAACATTCAAAGAAAGATGCAGCTTTGGTTTTTCCTTATTCAGTCTTTGACTAGAAATGTCACAAAAATTGCAAAGTGTCTCATTGATCACTTATGCAAATGATGTAGTAGTCACAACAAATAAAATAAGTCAATCCATAAAAAAATAAAAATAAAAAAGGATTAGAAATTGGTAACCGCCAACGGGAAAGCTTCGAAACTCACCTATTATATGCTACCCATTTCAGTCATCTAAACATCCTGTTGGTTTCTTTTCAAGGAGTAGTAGGTACTGCAGTTTTCTTTGTCCTCCTGGCATGTTCTCCTATATTTTATGTATGATCACGTGTGAGTAAAAATATATGGAAATGGTAGGCCTGTGGTCAGTTGTGCATCAGTTATTTGATCTTGATATTATCAGTATTGTATAAATACTCAATCAAATGAAAAATAGGGATTAGTTGATCTTTCCACCAAAAACAAACTTCTATAATTTCAATTTACAATTCTCCTTAAGATCTTTTATAAGTCAAGAAAATACCTTGATAGGGAGGAGATTGAGTGAGAGCTCGCCAACAAATGCCTAACCATAACATTATAGTATTAAAGCAAGGATTTGATAATGGCACTGTGTTCCACGAACATATTAGACAACTAATGGAGGAATCCTTGCAAGAAACTTAACAACAAATGTTTTGACTACAAAGGGAAATGCATGAGATGTTTATTCAATTGCAAGCATAAGTGGATGAAATCAATTCATGAAGAGGATAAGTTAGTTCATCTACCAAACCCATGATAATCCATCAATTCCAGGAACAATCTTACCATAAGTAATACGTTTGCATTTTCATGATATAATGGCACTAATGATTCGATTCTGTGGATTAATCGTGACGAGCAATTTTTCGACTTCCATAAAACACTTGTTCATAAAAAGGTAGCTTTATGTCACGTGGACACTAAGTCTAACCCGTCTAGTAAGTGAAAAAACAAAAATTAGGGGTCAAATTAAGCCTCTACAAGCTGCCAACATTGCCTAACCCCTTGGCAGCCCAAATCCAGCAAGTGGAAGGTCTTAGAAGAGTCTTGAAGTGCCTAAGAGTGCCCTATTTAGAGACTTCCAGCAAAGTCCAGCAAAGAAACTCACCTAGAACCTTCTTGAAGGACCCTCGTAGATGCTCTCTCCAGAACATTCATTGTAAATATTATAAATAGTCATTTGTAATCACACATTAAGGAGGTGGAGCAACTATAAATAGGCCACTTCTCTCACTTATAAAGACATCTTTGCATACTCAATACAAGTTCACTTGCAAATCTCTCTTGTACTTTCTCTTTCTCTTGCAATTCCAAGTCCCTACTTGCTACACAATGCTTTCCGCTGATTCTCTCAAACTCTCTAAGGCTTACTTAGCTCATCTTCACACATGAGATTGACTAAGTATCGCGCGGGTTAGCATGTTCAAGGCCTAACTCTGTGACAAGTGGTATCAAAGCCAAGGTCCAAACTTGTCTGTTTGTTATTTGCTGAGATTGCAAGCATGACAAGAGAAGAAGGATTTGTTGCAACCACCGTGGAAGAGCAACAAGCAGGGCAACAGCCTCGTGGGTGTGAGGAGCAGCGTGCTCTGTCCAAACGTAGCAAGTCCAAGGCTCTAGCAAAAGAGACCATAGACAGCCGTGTTGCTGGTTTGGAAAGATGTGTTACAAATCTCAACTTCGTTATGGGCAACCTCAATGATCAAGTCAACAACTTGATCCATGAGAATGCAGAGATAACATAGGCTACCAAAGTCATAATCGAAGAGTTTGGTCGCTCGTTTAGGGGAGAACTATGCTCTCTCAATCAAGATCTGTCTAGTCTATGTGAGTTCATTGAAAGAGAGATTCACGACCTCTATAGGGAGATAGATTCGTTACACCGAAACAACTCATACGCTAGTACAGCTGCCACTACTAACGCCACGACAATGCATGGCTTAAAGGTCCCAAACCTGTCATGTATAACAGCATACGTAATGCCACTGTTATGGAGAACTTCCTATTTGATCTTGAGCAGTACTTCAAGGCCATGGGGGTTGTTGATGACCTTGCGAAGGTAGGCAATGCTCCAATCTTCCTAAGAGATACTGCCCAACTTTGGTGGAGAAGTAAGCACTCCGAGAGGGAGAAGGGCTTGTGCACCATCGTCACTTAAGAGCAATTCAAGGTTGAGGTACGTAGGTACTTTGTCCCTCACAATGCAGATAGTGAAGTAGGGGGAAAGTTGTGTCGCTTAAGCCAGACAGGTAGTATTTTCAACTACATTAAGGAATTCACTGCCCTTATTCTTGAAATCGATATGTCTAATAGAGAGCTTCTCTTTTACTTTAAAGATGGCTTAAAAGACTAGGCGAGAGTTAAGTTAGAGAGGCATAACGTGCAGACCCTAAATACTGCCATTGTTGTTGCAGAGACCTTTGTCAATTACTCCGCCTATTCCAAGAGCAATAAGCCAAACTCTAGCAAAAGTAGGGGAGAGAAAAATGGACAAAAGAAACTGGATTTTGGTTGCAATAAAGGTGGATAGTAGAAACCCTCAAATGGTCGTCCTAAGCATGAAAAGAAGTTTACATGTGCACGCAACTCAGGTGATCCCCCTAGACCTTATTTTATTTGTGACAGACCACATTAGGTGAAAGATTGCCTCAAACGTAAAGCAATGAATGTTATGATGGCGGTACTCGACCCAAGAAGGCCAACGAAGAGCCTCAAGCCGTCATGGGATGTATCTAACGATTGGGTAATCTCACAAAACATACCTCGCCAACAGTCTCTAAGGAAAATGGGCTATTATATGCTAACACTGCCATCAAAGGCAAAGCAACTTATGTGATACTCAATACAGGGGCAACGCATAATTTCATGGATGTGCAAAAGGCCAATCGACTAAACCTCAAACTAATGAAAGAAATCAGCACTATCAAAGCAGTGAACTCGGAAGCAAAGCCTATCCAAGGCTTAGCTTAGGGAGTAGCTATCCAGATTGGCGAATGGATCGGTAAGTTGGACTTTACCGTTGTTCCCATAGATGACTTTAAAATGGTGTTAGGTATTGCATTTTTCTACAAAACCTTGGCTTTTCCCATTCCAGCCACAAGATCTCTTGTGGTCATCCACAAACATAAGATCTGGATAATCCCTTTGAAGCGTAAGGAGAAGTCTCAACCATCGATGATTTCTGTCTTGCAGTTCAAGTGGGGTCTTAACTCGAGTCCAAGCTATGTGGCTACCAAAAAAGAGTTAAGCAACGAGAAAGACGTAGCAACACCAACTCCTACACTACCACAACCCATTCAGGCGGTCCTTAACAAGTTCAAGGACGTCATACCATCCAAGCTGCTAAGGAAACTCCCACCAAAGCAAGATGTGGATCACCACTTTGAGCTAGAACCCGGTGCTGAACCTCTTGTCATGGCCCCTTATTGCATGACACCCCCAGAGCTCGCTGAATTGAGGAAACAGCTCCACGATCTGATCAATTTGGGCTACATTTGACCTTCGGAAGCTCCTTTCGGTGCCCCTGTCCATTTCTAGAAGAAGAAGGATGGATCATTACGGATGTGTATCGACTATTAAGCCTTGAACAAGGTCACTGTCAAAAACAAGGATCCAATTCCCTTGATAGGTAATCTTTTCAACCAACTCAGGAAGGCAAGATACTTCACTAAGCTGGATTTGCATTCGGGATACTACCAAGTCTGAATTGCACAATGTGACAAGCCAAAGACAACCTGTGTAACACGTTACGAAACATTCAAGTTCCTAGTAATGCCCTTTGGCCTCACTAATGCACTAGCCACCTTCTGCACACTTATGAACAAAGTACTGCATCCATTTCTTAACAGATTCGTAGTAGTCTACTTGGATAACATCGTGGTATACAACAACACACTTGAGGAGCATGTTGAGCACCTCAAGCAAGTCTTTCAAGTTTTACGAGAGAACGAGTTGTTCGTCAAGAAGGAGAAGTGCTCATTCGCCACGCAAGAGGTATATTTCCTTGGTCACCGAATCAAGGACGGCAAACTAATGAAGGATCTAACAAAGGTGCAAGCCAGCCAACAATAGGAACCTTCATCTAAGGTCCCGGAACCGTGATCTTTCCTTGGGCTTGTCAATTACTACCATCGGTTCATCGAGAGATACTCTGCCACAACGGCACCCCTAACCAACCTACTAAAGAAGAACCACACTTGGCATTGGATGAGTGCATGCCAAGTTTCCTTCGAGAGATTAAAGTAAGCAATCTCCAAAAAACCTGTTATGGTGCTCCCCAACTACGAAAAATCTTTTGAAGTCCACACTAATGCATCCAACTTTGCCATCGGTAGAGTTCTAATACAAGATAGGCATCTCATTGCCTATGAAAGTCGCAAGCTGAATGACACGGAGAGGCGGTACACCATCCAAGACAAAGAGATGACTTTCATCATCCACTGTTTGCGCACTTAGAGACACTACCTCCTCGGGTTCGTAATCATGATCGACAATATTGCTATGAGCTACTTTTAGACCCAAAAGAAACTCAGCCCTAAACAAACTTGTTGGCAAGACTTCTTAATAAAATTCGACTGCACACTACGATATAAGCCGGGACAAGCTAATGTTGTTACCGATGTACTAAGTAGGAAGGTAGAACTAGCTGCCCTCTTCACTAGTATACCTAAAAGCAACCTCCTTGAACGAATCAAGGAAAGTATGAGACAAGACAATCTGGCCAACAATTTGATAAGATTGGCTAACGAAGGGAAGACTCGTCAATTTTGGGTGGACAACGAAGTCCTCGTGACTATCAGGAACCGAGTATTCGTTCCTAAATGGGGAAACTTGCAGAAAGAAATCCTCAAGAAATGTCACGATTTCCTATGGGCTAGTCACCTAAGTATGGCATGAACCCTTTCTCTTGTCCAACAACATTACTTCTGATCGCATATATATATATATATAGATGTCAAGGCCTATATGCGAACTTGCTTGGTTTGCCAACAAGACAAGGTAGAACAGTAGCAACCAGCAGGTCTACTCGAACCACTGCCCATTCCTGAGAAGCCACGAGAAAGTGTCTCAATGAACTTTATTGTAGCTCTACCAAAGTCCGAGGGATGCGGAAGCATCATGGTGGTAGTGGATCAGTTTAGCAAGTATGGTACCTTTATTCCAGCTCTTACTGATTATAAGGTGGACGAAGTTACTCACTTATTCTTCAAGAATGTTATAAATCTATGGGGTGTACTAAAAAGCATCATCAATGATAGAGACCCCCGCTTTACGGGTAAATTCTGGCGCGAGCTATTCAAGTTGCTAGGAACTGACCTAAACTTTTCAACAAGCTTCCATCCCCAAAGTGACAGACAAACCGAGCGAGTTAATGCCTTACTCAAGCAAGACTTGAGGCACTATGCCAGTGCTCACCAACGAGATTGAGCGAAGCTACTCAACGCTACCCAATTCTCATACAACCTCTGGAGGAGCGAGGCCACAAACAAGAGCCCTTTTAAGATTGTCATGGGACAACAACTGCTCACGCCAAGTCCACTTGCCATTCTTTACACTGGCAACAACCCGTTAGCCTTTAAGTTTGCGAGAGAATGGCACAAGGAAGCGAACAAAATGAGGGCTTGCCTTGACAAAGCGGCCAAGAGAATGAAACGATGGGCTGACACCAAACGACACCCAAAGGACTATGCCATAGGAGACATGGTAATGGTGAAACTGCTACCTAACCAATTCAAGTCTCTACGCAAAGTCCACAAAGGCTTAGTAAGGAAGTACAAAGGGCTATTTCCTGTGATTAAGCATATAGGAAAGGCTACCTACTAAGTCCAACTCCCTTTGAAGCTGAAAATCCATAATGTCTTTCATGTAAGTCTTCTTAAGCCTTTTCATAACGATGACGAGGATCCAAGCCGAAGCGAGTCCAAGTGCGCACCAACAGCTATGCTCACTAAATTTGACAAGGAGGTAAAGAAAATCCTTGCTAGTTAAGTGATCCGGAGAAGAGGAGTTCCTAACTACCACAAGTACTTGGTGAAATGGAAAGATCTGCCAGACCAAGAGGCTAGTTGGGAACGAGAGGACTAGCTTTGGTAGTTT
Organism: Bruguiera parviflora; assembly: GCA_019804595.1. NCBI lineage: Eukaryota > Viridiplantae > Streptophyta > Magnoliopsida > Malpighiales > Rhizophoraceae > Bruguiera > Bruguiera parviflora. The sequence continues at coordinate 2,150,389 of CM034055.1, forward strand.
GTTGACCACCTTCAGTAATATAAGACTGAAAATGCGTTGAGTACGTTATAGGATTAAATGGGGGAGGGTGTTACGTGGACACTAAGTCCAGCCCGTCTAACAAGTGAGGAAACAGAAATTGGGGGCCAAATTAAGTCTCTACGGGTTGCCAACAGTGCCTAGCCCCTTGGTAATCCAAATCCAGCAAGTGTAAGGTCCTAAAAGAGTCTTGAAGTGCCTAGAAGTGCCCCATCTAGAAACTTCCAGCAAAGTCTAGCAAAGAGACTCACCTAGAACTTTTTTAAAGGACCCTCTTGGATGCTCTCTCTAGAACATTCATTGTAAATATTCTAGATAGTCATTTGTAGCCACACATTGAGGAGGTAGAGCAACTATAAATAAGCCACTCCTCTCACTTGTAAAGACATCTTTGCATATTCAATACAAATTCACTTGCAAATCTCTCTTGTGCTCTCTCTTTCTCTTACAATTCCAAGTCCCTACTTGCTGCCAAATGCTTTTTGTTAATTCTTTCAAACTCTTCAAAGCTTACTTAGCTCATCTTCACACTCAAGATTGACTAAGTGTCGCGCGTGTTAGCACGTTCAAAGCCTAATTTCGTGACACTTAACATCATATCATTTAAAGATATTGGTGCATCTTCAATCTCAAGCATTCAAGGGGACCTAGGTATGGCTTACTTGGGAGGAACTTAAGTGCCCTTTAAATGACTGCTATGGTTTGACGCTCTTGGATGATTTTTATGGGGAACTCACCAAGCTTTCTTAAGAGGGAATGGTTCGAGAGTATAAGAACCAATTTAATTGTCTCTTGGTAAGGGCTAGAACTTTGAAAGAACCCTAACAAATGAGTTACTTTGTCAGTGGACTTAGGGAGTTCATATAGGCATATGGCTAGACTCGTACAACTCTTTGAAACCAAATATCAAAACCAAAGAAAATCAACCAATATTACTCAACCTAAGAAAATAATTTGTGATCCTATGCTCTAAAATCCCTAAAGAAACACCTCAACATAAACCCTATTTAAAAGCACTACTACCTCACCTATTAATAGGCTAACCTTGAAGAAATTCAAAACTAGTGATGTTGTAAAAAGATACTATACTCATGATACAAAGATACCCCTTCCAAGTAGACTTTTATATGATAGAATTAAGGGGTTATAATGTCATTCTTAGAACTCAATGGTTGAAGACACTTGGGCCAATTCCTTTAGAATTCTCATGTTAACTATAACCTTTCAATGGCAAAGAAAAGAGCTGACTTTGATGGGAGAGTTGCCCTATTGTCCAAAAGTAGTAAACAGCCAAAAAATAAAGAGAAAGATGTGAGCTTTTAGAGGAAAGGGAATGTTACTACAAATATACCCCTTGAAAATAATAACAAGGAAAAAAGGAGACTTATAGACCAAAAAAGGAATTAGGGAGATGATCAGGAGAACTTGGAAACCAATCAAGATTTATAAGGCATGATACAGTAATAGGTTCTAGAGAACATTTATAGAAAATATGAATCCATATTTCAGAAACCTAAGGGAATCCCACCTAATTAAGGTCACCATTATAAGATCAACTTAAAACTAGGAAGTAAGCCTATCTTAATAAGACCGTATAAGTATCCTCACTACCAAAAGAAAAAGATAAAGAATTATTAAAGGAGATGGAGGAAAGCAGCAAAATTTGATCTAGCATAAGTCCTTATTCATCTTTTATCTTGTTAGTTAAGAAAAAAGATGGCTCCTAGCAATTCTAGGTGGACTACTAAGCCCTAAACATGGACACCATTAAGGAAAAGCTTCCAATCTCAATAATAGATGAGCTCTTAAATGAAATATGTAGGGCAAATTTGTTCTCAAAGCTAAATTTATGAGCTGGGTACCATTAAATTCCCATGCATCTTGCTGACATAGAAAAGATAACATTTTGCATCCATAACAATCACTATGAAATCTTGGCAATGCACTTTGGGCTTACAAATACCCCTTTGTACCTTTTAAGCTTTGATGAATGAAATTTTTAGGAGAAATTTTATTTTGGTATTTTTTTGATGGCATTCTTATTTATAATATTGATTGGGAAACACATTGAAGGCATCTAGAACTTGTTTTTTCAATTTTAGCTACTCACTAGCTTTATGTTAAAAGAGAGAAATGTTGTTTTAGAGTTACAAAGATTCATTATTTGGGTCATGTCATCAACAACAAAGGGGTGGAAATAGACCCTAGCAAAATTGCAATTAAAGATGGCCCAAACTAACTACTATTATAGCATTATGTGGATTTTTTGGGCTCACGGGATTTTATTGTAAATTTATTTAGAACTATGACAAGATTGTAACACCTTTGACCCAAATGCTAAAACAACATTGCTTTGCATGTACCACTGAAATTGGGCAAGCATTCAAGGAACTCAAGCAAGTAATGGTTTAAGGGCAAGTATTGGTTTTGCCAGATTTTACAAAATTATGTCATTGAGTGTAATGCTTTTAAGGGTGGCATTGGTGCAATTCTTGTTTAGGATAACCAGCTGGTTTCATTTTTTAGTTAGGCCTCGAAAGGAGATAATGCAGTCTTATCCATTTATGAGAAGAAAATAATGGTTTTAGTTCTTGCTGTTCAGAAATGGTGCCCATGCCCATTGGAAAGGATGTTTATGGTATGCATTGACCACAAGAGTCTCAAATTTTTATGGGACCAATGCATTACAACAATGGCACAATAAAGGTGGCTTAATAAGTTGATGGGATATGACTGCACCATAGAGTAAAAACAAGATAAAGAAAATTCAATAACAGATGCACGTTCAAGAAAAGATGAGTCTATGAAGGTGTTGGCAATTTTAATTCTAAAATTAAATTGGCTTGAGACTATTAAAGAAAAAAACAAAAATCATATGGAGATGTAGAGGTTGCACAAATTACTTTAAGAAGGTGAGTTATTAGGTCTTTGGTCACGTAAGAATGATATTCTCTGCTTCAAAGACCAAATTCGTATCCTCCCTTCATCTCCAATAACAATTGTCATTATACAAAAATTTCATTCTACTACATGTAAAGAGTTACAAAAAACTCTACAACACATCCACTCACAATTCTATTGGCAAGGAATGAAGAAACAAACACTAGAAACCATCAAAGCTTATGATGTATGTCAACAAAATAAAAGGGAATATGGTGCTCCATGGTCTTTTACAGCCTTTACCTATGCCTACAATTATTTGGACGGATGTTTTAATGAATTTTATCATTGGTGTACGATCCTCTTGAGGGAAGACAATTGTTATAGCAAATAGATTAATTGTCCAAAATGGCACACTTTGTGGGATTAGTTCAACCTATTACTGCAACCAAGGCAACTCAAGCTTATTATAAGAATGTTCTTAAGTTGTATGAGGTATCACATGCCATTTTTTGTAATAAAGATCCTTTTCTCACTAATTCATTTTGGAAAGAGCTATTTCAATTACATAGGACTAAGTTTCAATTCCCTTCTTCCTACCACCCACAAATGGATGGGCAAATAAAGGTAACTAATCACACACTTGAAATGTACTTGTGTTATTTCATAAGAGGCAATCCAAAACATTAGGTACAATGGCTACCATGGGCTAAATTTTGCTATAACATAAATTGGCATTTCTCTACTGTAACCACACCATTTGAAGTTGTCTATGGATGTCCTCTATTAGTACTAACTACCTATAAGCCTAGTATTGCTAAAAAGCCATCTGTTGATTTGGAGCTATAATAACGAGACCATATTCTTTCTCAACTACTATGGTAACTCCTCAAAACAAAAGAAAGGATGAAGGTAGTATATGACAAAGGTAAAAAAGGCTGTGAATTTAAATTGGGAGACTAGTTCTACCTAAAAGTATAACTTTACAAACAACTTTCCTTGACCAAGAAATTGGATAATACATGAGATACTGCATAACAACCCATCAGTGACAAAGAACATAATGACCTTCAACCTTGAGGACAAGGCCAATTTCATGAAGGAAGGCAAATGTTACATAAGAACCAATGCGGTCATTTAAACATCCTACTAGTTTCCTTCCAAGGAGTAGTTATTACAATTTTCATTGTCCTTATAGCATATTCTCCTATGTTTTAAGCATGATCATGTGTAAGTAGAAAAAATATGTAAGTAGTGGGTGTATGGTTGGTTATGCATCAATTATTTCATCTTGATATTGTCAGCATTGTATATATACCTAACCAAATGAAAAATAAGGGTGATTTGATATTTCCACCAAAAACAAACTCCTCTAATTTCAATTGGCAATTCTTCTTAAGAGCTTCTACAATTCGAGAAAATACATCAACAGGAAAAAGGTTGAGTTAGAGCTCTCTAAAGAATGCTTGACCATAACATCACCATTTCGTGTTCTCAACAAAATGTGTAATAAGATGAAATAGTTGTTCCACACATAGTATAAATAAATATGATAATAGTGAATCACCTTACTGTAAGCCACAATTTTGTTTAAATTTCTTTAAGTGTTCCTTTTTTCCTTAAAACCAACATTTCTATAGAAGTGACACATTTCATTATAAAAGATATAAGTTGCAATAAAAAATTTAGAAAGAAAGTGTTTCGTACAAATTAAACTAGTTTACCTTATTATAGGCCTTTCCAAAGTCAAAGCATTAAAGTCATATAACCTAATCTTCATCACTTATTCTTTCTAATCTAATTAATTACTTCCTAAATCTTAATAAAATCATAACATAAAACTAGTTTGAAGGGGGCTAATCAATTGGCTTATAAGAGGTCATAGTCATCACACAATTACTTTGGTAATGAGTTTAAATCACATTACATAACGAAATAGGTTAAAATTGATGGATTCTTTCTAAATTCTCCACTATAAGAAGTAAGGACTAAGAGTATCTCATTTAAACAACTAAATAATATCATGATATCTTTTGAATTCAAAAAGTATATATATTATTAATCAATGTTATGTATTAAAAGATTAGTAAGAGTAAATTTATTTTCTATTCATATATGTTACTTATTACTAATCTTTTAAGTATATTACATGAAATTAAATATTTTCTTTAAAGAAATTTTATAAAAAAAAATATGATAGAAACATTATGTATAATGGAAATAGAAATATTTTATAATAAATCATAATGAATAATTATTTCAAAATAGATACATTAAGAAAATTCAAAAAAAATTATTTGAGTGGATATTCACCTAAAATTATTCTTATATATAAAAGTAATAAATTCAATTTCATGTAACATTCTAAAAATAATATGGAACGTAAGTAAATAAAAATAATTTTATATACTTTTGTTATTGATAGTTTAATGTATTTATTAACCTATACTAAACTAAATATCAATTATACAATTAAAATATCATATATATGAAAAAAATAATCTTAAAATGAATCACTAAAAAGTTACAAAGAAAATATTAAAATAATTAAAGAAACTAAGAATTGCATATTCATATATAGAAAATCTAACCATTTAGCTAATGAAATATATTTAATTTAACCTACTTAAATTCAAAAATGATCAAACTAATGGTCATAGCTCACACTTAATAAAGATGATAGTCAAACTAATGGTCATAGCTCACACTTAATAAAGATGATGGTCAAACTATTGGAAATAATGATGGAAATTTTATCTCATTAATAAGGAAGGAAATAATAAGCTTATAATCAAATAACATGGTTAGCAAAAATGTTATACTAAATATCACTAATAAAAATCAAAACTTCTAATAATTATTGTTTATCAATCTTTAGATTGGTGATCTATTTTTATTGTGTAATTCATGCATTAATTAATATATTTAATTTAACTTGTAATTCATATATAATAGTATGATCACAGTAAAAATTAAAAAAATTAATTATTAGATTAAAATGAATTATTTAAAAATATTAATAATTTAGATTATATTATTTATAATATTATTTATATGAATATAAAAAATTAAAATTTATGATAATAAATTTATTAAAAAAATCCAGCACAAATCTCCCTTTTTCCAAATTGAAAGCACCATCAACTATCTATCTCCACTAATTAGTTTTCCATTTCTGCTTTAGGCACGATATCACTCGGTTTGGATAGAATTAGACTATTCTCTTTGAGATGGCTAACTTGGTCACACTTAAAGTATATTTAAGGAAGATCCTCATATTCCACAATAAAAGTAGATCACCAATCCAGAGATTGAAGAACCATGTCATGCTTCATAGTTTTAATAGTCACTAGAAGTTTTGACTTTTATTAGTGATCTTTAGTGTAACACTTTTGCTAGCCATGTTATTTGATTGTAAATTTATTACTTCCTTCCTTATTGATGAGATAAAATTCCCATCATTATGTCCATTAGTCTGACCATTATTTTCATTAAGGATTGCAAATCGTGATCCTAAAGCACCCAAAATATGGCCAGTGATACTTTCCTTATTCGAGATCTTTCTTGATAGCAACTTTTACGATGGCCTTCTTCCTCGTTTGTGGGCATTCATCAAAGGTCCAAGTCTTTCTTTCCGGCGATTGGGAGCATCGTCAGCTACCTCCACTAGTTCATTTTCCACTTCTACTCTAGGCATAATATCACTCGGTTGGATAGACTTGGACATTTCTCTTTGAAATGGCCAACTTACCCACACTTAAAGCATATTTGAGGAAGACCCTCGTATTCCATAGTAAAAAGCAGATCACCAATCCAGAGTTTTGAAAGTAAGGCCTTGGCTAAGATCAATTTGAACAGTCTAGCAAACTTGCCCCTTGAAGCTGCCAATTTTGATGCATCAACTTTAATTGTCTTGCCAGTTAAGCCACCAATAGGATATAAGACATCGTTGTTATAATATTCCATCAACATTTTCGAAAAGTATGCCCACATCATCGCAAAGTTTATAATGGCCTCTGAGGGACAGAAACCACTCTCTACCACATATAGCAATGTACTAATCTTCTGGGTAAGTGAATTTTATGTTATAATAGTCATTATCTAAATCAACAATACGTAAGCGCCCTTTTGGTTTGCACAAAGTTTTGAGGTATGTTATAATAGTCATTATCCAAATCAACAATTCCACGATAAGAATATATTTCCATTGGTCTCAATGGGTCTCTTTGTTGGCTTTCGATAAATCGATACCAAGGCAATCTTCAATGTATGTCATGAAAATGTCTTCTTTTGAGCTTTCACACATGTCCGATACATCTTCTCGATCTTGTGATGAAAGAGTTATTGACTTATTCTGACCTTATCTTTGAAAGACTTACCTATGTTTTCTGAGAAAGCTTCAGGATTCTTTAGTATAGCAATGTCCATATGATCGTCATTAGTAGCCATATATTATCCAAATAAACAATAAGAAAATCTTTTTCTTTCTTTAACACTTTCTTTCTTTCTTATTTTCATTCTAACAAGTTTCTTTCCCGGATCCTCACTGGATATGGATATTGTTCTGACAAATGTGTTGAATGGCTTGCATTGGCCAGGCAATCCTGTCTTCCAAAATTTTAAGGGTCAATAATAGTCCTAAAATATCCGATGGATTTTGGTCTTCACATATACTCGACAAATGGTAACTGAAGACAACAAGAATACGAAGCAGGCTTGTTGAACCAGTTAGTAATTTCATGAGCATGTCCACCAATTCATATCAATCAAGGAAAAATCAAGGACCGAAAAAATAAAAAACCCATTTACACAAAACTGGAATTCTGCAGATTGCTATACACAAAATTCTCTCGCTAAATAAAAGAATCTCCTAACTGGGATTGGAATATGTCTTTAGTGAAGTCGTGAGGAGTGTAAACTGTCAGAGATTCATCCCCGAAAACACCATGTCGGCTAGCCTTCGGTAGCAATTTAACAACCTCAGCTTACCCAGGTCACGTATCAGAAGCCTACTAAAATTTAAGAGATCTATTGGATAGATGCTAGTTTTGCTCGTGTCCGTATAACATGTTGGAAAATTGTAGTGTAGAAATGATCTTAAACCCAGACCCGTCCTAGAGAAGCACGACACGAAGCCTAATCATTGGGCCCAACCATACCAGGCTGTTACGATAGATTCACGTCTAGATGGGAAAAAGTCTTTTTTAAGTATTGAGCGTTAGAAACCAGCAAATTCCATAATTTGCCAAAAGTTACAACGACTGCAAGTTTACCACGTAAGCACCAACCCGAGCCAAAGTTGTCACTACAAGAGCAGCGACGCATAGCAGGTCACAACACCGCAATCCATACACCAAGGCTTAAATTGTACGCATGGCGATGATTTGGGTATGAAATGCATAAGATAATTAAGAATCACCGTCGAAACTTCAAACTTCCTCGAGATTGATATTTCACAAGAGTACCCTGAAGCAAATATTCAAACTTCCACACAACTTCAAAAGGGTGGGGCCCTGCCTTCCAACTTTTCAGTCCACAGTGCTTGTCTAAAATAACAAGCACGCTCTGATGTGATAGAAGGCCGAAAGAATCAACACAAAACACACACAATTTGAAACAACCATAACACAAACATATGAAGCCCCCCCCCCCTTCGCTTTTATAATCAAATAAGGTTGTAGTAAAAAAAAAAATCTTCTTTCATGAACTACCATTGTCCAAGACCAACTAGCTCAGAATAACAATAAAAAGTGTCCGCCTAGATGGACTCATGATTTGGACACATTAAATAAAACCCTTTTTAAAACATGACACATGTCACAATGAATAACACACAATACTTTTTTTTTTTTTAGAGCTCTTTTAATATTATTCATTCTGATATGAGCCTTTTAAAAAAATTTAAAAAAAAAAAGAGTTATTGGATGTGTAAACTTAATCCACCAAAAGATGAGTCCACCCAGTATCTCCCAATGAAAAAATTTAGCGAGAGCATTTCAACAAGACCAATCATTTCAGAACTATACTCTAGTTGTTTAAAAGGCTGATCCACACAAATTCTCAGCCGGCTAAGCTTTTCGACCACCCACATTCAGCTCTTAAAGAAAAGAGACCTCCGCACAGCACAAGACAAACCCATTTGAAATTACATCACAATGATTTGAAACCTGGAATATCTAATCAGTAGGAACCAAAACTATACAAACTGTAATGGATTACCCCAGAAACCATTTATGAAAAAAGCCCTCAAATTTCAAGTATGTAACAAGATCAAAGGCCAAGAAAACAGACTGAAGTTTAAGCAGCTGACATGAAACAATCCATGGCAGCTGTTGAATATAAGAATGAATGCCAAATCACTGGCTAATAATCTCTCCACAAGCACCCTTTGATCCCTTCAGGCTCAGCAATACCCAAATGCTCTACCTCCAGAGAGAAAAACACTAAAAGAAGCCTTCTCCCTCCCTTGATTACAGTTTCAATCCGGTACCCCCATCAAAGCCATCGAGCAAACACAATGCAGATATGCTGCTAAAAGCCCAGAACACATAAATGTTTACACACTACAGAAAAAAGATGTGCACTAATCAGATTTGGGCCATCGTTCATCAAACCTAAGGAATATGCGTACAAAATAAACAACCAAATATTATGTCACAGTTAAAATTCTTCAGATATCAGCAGCCACTGTGCCTCATAATCCACAATAACATCAACAAGGTTAATCCTGGAGGTCAAATCCTAACCTCACAACAAAAGATGTACAAGATGAACCAAAAAGGGATCAGATATTCAGTTGGAATTATATAAATAATCAATCAATAATCTCTCTCACCATTGGACCCGAATCGCTTCCCTTTCTTGATCTTTTCGAGCTGAATTTGGGTCTCGGTGAATATCCTCATCCTCTCCATCTCCAAATCTTTTGCAAATTTCATTCTCTGCTTCTCCAAGTCTACCATCTGCCTCAGCTTCTCGTTCTCCATTTTCTCGTAAACCTCCCCAAACCTCTCTATCGCTCTCGCCAACTTCCTTATTCCTTCTCCTTCTGCGTCTTCCTCAATTTCTTTCTCTTCCCCTTCGTCCCCCTCCTCCTGCTCCTCTTCTTCACTGTCTGATTCTGCGGCGGCAGCAGCGGCCATGGCGGAGTAGTTTCTTCTAAAGTAACCGTCGTCTGCCGGCCTCTTCTGCGGCAGCGCCACCGCGGCTGGCGGCGGAGTTGAAGCAGTCGGCATCCTCCGGTAAGGCACGAGCGGGAGAGCCACGGGAGGCGACGGGGGCAGGGACGGGGACGGCTGTTTCTTGGCAGGGAAATTAGATCCGATCAAGGAGTCGAGCCGATGGAAGAACGGCCACGACGACGTTGGGTCCCCGTCGGAGGAAGCAACCCTAGCCTTCTCGATCTTGTACTTCTTCTTAATGGTGTCGATGCGGTTCTTGCACTGGACGTCGGTGCGGTGCGTCTTCTTGGTGTGGCCGTGGAGGGCGTTGACAGCATCGGCGACCTCCTGCCAGTCCTTCTGGCGGAGGTTCCCGCGGTTGAGCTCGAGGTACCGTTTGCCCCAGGCGTCGACGAGAGTCGACGTGGCCTCCTCGCTCCAGCAGTCTTCGCGTATGGGCAGAGGCCGTGAGTGAGGAGCGTTGGCGGTAGTAGACGGCGTCACGGGCTCCGTCAGATCTCCCATCGTCGTCCCGATCGGTGGTGCTGGTGGTGGCGGCCGTTTAGTTTAGGTCTTCGTTTGCGGAATAGAAGTCGTTTCGTGGAGAGAGGGAGGGCAAAACCGAAAAAGCTGGGGTCGGTTCGGCGAAGGCGACGCGCCGGTTGCACGAGGCGAACGTGGCAAAGCGCGTGTGGGAAACGGTCGGGTTGATCGTACCGCTGGCTGAGGTTGCGTCATCGGACTTGCTCGGCTTACGCTTCCTTTCCTTTTTGCCCTTTTCAATAAAATTTAACCAAAAACAAACAAAAAATGAAAAATGGAAAAAGTGCCCTCCGACGACGACGACGGCGACGGCTACCTACACTACAGCCAATCAGCCGCCAGCCAAAATTGCGTTTCTCCGTTTGGAACGCGCCTTTAAAACTCGAATTTATACGGCCTAACCTTTTAAGGAAATGATATTTATTTAAGCCTCTAATTTTTTGCGCTTCGATAAATAATTAGTTTTAAAGACGACGTCGGTTTGAACTTTAGAGCGTGAAGTGCGCGATGTTATATTTCTCGATAAAAGTATTATCATTAAGTATTAAACCTTAAACCTTCGATATCATTATTATAATTCTTAATAGCACGATAACGTATAAATCTCTTTTTATTAATTATACTCTCCTACGATTTAATTCTCAGTAAAAATGTTATTTAGAATATTTTAATCCGACTAATTGAGAAGTTCTAACATCTTTTTTACGTAATTTCCTTAGAATTTATTATATTATTCACTCATCGTGCGTAAAAAATAATAATTATGATAATAATTTTTTATAATTTTATCGTAATATTACCGTACAATATAAATCGTTAGATATAAATTATAATAGTTATACTTTATTGATCTAAAATATTCTTTCTTTCTCGTATATTACAACACTTGCAAGTTATTTATAAGATACATGTAATTTTATAATAGTCTGCAATAATGTTAGAAACATATAATATACGTTAAAAACATATTAATAAGTTAACAGTGTTATTATATCATATATTATTAATTATTATTTATATAATTAAAATTTATTTTAAGAATATATTATTTACGTAATGTAATATTCGTTGTAAATTTTTATATTAATCTAATATCATGAGATCAATTAATATTTTATAAATATTCTTTATTTTTTAATATTTTTAATGACAAAATTTTAAATTTTTATTAAATTTGATATCCTTTAAGTATTTGTTATTTTTAAACAAAAATAAGGTTGTGAAATTATTATATAAATTTTTAATGACTTAGTAATAACATCAATAACCTGAAGTCCCAAAATAAAATTTTATAATTATAATGTATAAATTATAACTTTAAATCGTGTTATAAACTTTACTTTTATAATAAATAAAATAATGATAATCAATATGCTATTATTTTATAATCTACTTATTCTCTTAATAAGAATAAATAACTGAAATTAAATTTTTTACCATTAATACATTTAACAAAATTTGAATTCGAATAACCATTTACTTATAAATAATTAGACTTCTTTTATATATGAGCATACACTACTTTATTTCTTATAAGCATTTTAATATTTCCTTTGCAATTTTTTAGTGATTTATTACAAAATTATTTTTATACTTATCTAATATTTTAACCATAAAATTAATATTTAATTTAATACAGACTACTAAATACATTAAACTATTATAACAAAAACATATAAAATTAATTCTATTTACTTATATTCCACATCATTCCTAAAATATTACATAAAATTAAATTTTTCACCTTTTTAGATAAAAATATTATTAAGTGAACACTTACTTATATTAAAATTTTTTAAATATTTTTTAAATATAACTTTTTAGAGATAATTATTATTCATTATGATTTGTTATAAAAGACTTTTGTTCTCATCATATGAAATTTATCTCTTATATCTTTCGTTACAAAATTTTTTTAAAGGAATTCTTTAATCTCATATAATATATTTAAAATATTAATAGTAAGCAATACATTGTTGATATATAAGACTAAAAAATAAACTTACTCTTACTAATTTTTGACATATATACCAATCAACGATATTCTTTCTTAAAACCAAAAGATGACATGATATTATTAAACTTAATATACCATTGTAAGAAAATTTATTTCATTTCATATATTAACTCCTTTAATTTACATAATATTTAATTTTTACTTTTATTAAATAAAAAAAACTTTTAAATTGATCCATTTAAACTTCTTTTTTAAAAATTTTATTAAAAAATACAATTTTCATATACATTTGGTACAACTTTAAATTACAATGAGCCACTAATGTCATAACTATTTTCAATGAATACTTTTTATGTTATATGAAAATGAAACTAGATTCTTATTAATTTTAATACCAAAATCATCACTCTTGCAAATAAATCACATAATTATTTAAAATAATTAATCTCCTTTTTCATATATTAGTCAATTATAAGTTAATTTTTTTAAAGGGTATCTCTCTATCCAAATATTTTTTAATTTTTAGAATAACATTTAGTGTTATAATGAACAAAGGAATCATTATAAGTAAAGAAATATTTATATTAATTTCTTTTATATCCATATTTTAGCATCTAGTACTTCTATTAATTTAATTATTTTCAATGAATCTTATATCACTAGTTTTATAATTCTTGAACTATTATTATACCTTTTAAATTTTTCTAAGTAATTCATAAAATAATCACTAATTATTTAACAGTTTAATTTCTTTTTACGTAAATTTTTATTTTTATTAAATAACTTCAAATATTTAAGTTTTTTAAATTAAATTTCTTTCTTATCCATGATTTAATAAAAATATTTTAAACTATCTTATTAGGAGTTATATTTAATAAATATTTTATGATTTTGATTATATGCATCCATAAAAATTTTGGTGAAGAGAAATTAGTGATTATGCTCATAATCATATCTATTAATATCTAATTATATTTTTTTATTACTTCTTTTGCTATAACATACTTGACATAGATAATAGTATATATATCTATTATGATTTTCAAGAAATTTTACAAATAAACTAGAATATTACTCTAAATTATTATATTTTTTATAATATTCACCATTCTTATAAAGTTTTATGAAATTGTCTCTAAGTTCTTTGATGAATGCATTGAAAGTCTCAGGTGTGTTGTTAAGGAGGCTATTGCATTGCACCCTTGGATCTCATCCATACTTAACCTAGTCGAGATCTTGCTCATTGCTCTATGAACTATTTTAGTTGTATCATATATCTCTCCGATTGAACCTCGTATATATTAGAGATGGATTGCATATCATGTGCTTCACAATATTTTTTGCTTTCAGTGCATTGTGTATGTTGTTATATTTATGTGGGACAAAATATGTGGCCAACCTCTACAAATCATGCTTGAAAACATGATTAAGTTGTTGTGATTAATAGCCAAATTTTGAATGAGTTCAAATTAGATTAAAAGAGAAATTAACTTAAATATTGCTTACCCTCTTTGGATTTAAAGTAAAAACTCATCTCGACTCCTCCCCACTCTCAGTATCTTTAAGCACAATATCCAAGAACCACCTTGAAGTAGCTGTCTCTTCGGCTTACTGTTGCCAATTCTATTGGAAACGTATTATCATTTGCATCCCTCCCAACATCACAAACATGTTGGCTTTCATACTCCCCTTTTAGAAAGCACTCATAAAACTGATTTACACATTTACATGCTTAAAAACAAACCTTCGTGGCATGCAGACATAATAAGTCTCAAAGCAATCATTTAACGACCTCACATAAAATTTGATCCACATTACTATTCATTACCACCGAGCAATAACTTCTAAACATTATATATTATTGACTTCTTTAGAGATAAAAGGCTCAAGCAAAAAGCCATTCTTAGCATTTAAGATATATATTATTGACTTCTACGAACAAAGATTTGCTGTTACATCGCTTTTTGTTTTTCTTTCTAGTATAAAACTTCTTTTGGTTATAAAGGGAGGAGGGGCAAAGAATAAGAGAGGTAAAAAGCAACCGAGAGAGAGTCGCAAGGGCAGAGTTGCATGTACTGTGCAATGCGAGAGTCTCCTTGGATTTGAGAAGGGTGTACAAGGGATTTGAGATTAGATATATCTAAAGATAATATTCTTATAGAATTATTTTCTCTCATAGAAAAAATTTACCGAACCACATAACTGAGACTGAAATCTGAACAACTGAGAGAAAATGAAATCTAATGCGGAATCTGACTCAACCAAGGCGATTAAAGCTCCAACTGATTCGAGCAAAGAATGTCCTTGCGAAATTGCTCTGATTGTTGGAGAGTTCTAGGAAGAACTCGGGAGAAACTCGTATGACTTGATAGAAAAGTCAACAGGGTGACAGATTGAATTGCTGGGAGACAAGAAGAGGGACGCGTCCTCTCACTTGGATGCATTCCCCACCCCAATATCTATGTAATCCACTAAATGAAAGAGGGAGACAAAAAATTATATTAAAAATATATATATATATATATGTTTTGATTCATGAATGAAAAAAAAAGGAACCCCGGAATATCCACGTTCATGATTTTTCGGAGTTCATCACAGTTTAATTACGTTAACCTGCAAACTCACTTACCCCATCAAAAGTTTTCAGGGTTAGGGCCCAAAATATTATTCAAGAAAACAAACCGGAAAACCAACTATTTAGACAAAAATCAAAGTTGCCTCTGCCAGTACTGTTCTTCACCACTCTCTATGGTCATTGGCCCAACCATCCATAATGGAAATAGTCTCGGGCCCAACCAAAAATTAGCTAGTAAATAGTTTGCCAACTTTTTTTTTTTTTTTTGACAAAAATAAATATTATACTGGCGAGTAATAACTTTGCAGGACGAGTACTTATTTTCACCAAAGCAATGCCATTATCTGCTTTCCATATTCAGCGGGTGAAGTCCCTGTGAGTCCTGGGTTTCTTAAATATCTGGAATTTATTGTGAGGGGGCCATTGCAATTTAAGCAGCGAAATCGAAGACAGAAATGGGAAATGAAGCACTGAAAACTTTGTCGCTGCATGAATTTATAGAGTGGGGCTTGCGTTGAGGCTGCCGCCCAATGCCCTTTCAAAGGTTGGAACATTGTCTGCCCTTAGAGACAGTTTTTGGCTGCCATGGAGCCATACGCGTCACAGTGCCAACAGCTCTTTCTTTTCTTTTCTTTTTTTTTCTTCTTTTTTAATTAAAAATTTCCCCCTTTTTTGTTGAAATTTTTAAAAACCTTCTAGTCCTATATTATATAAATCTGACGCTTAATCACTAGTCATATAGTTCGCTATTTTATCTGTTGCACTTTTAATTCTAGCATTAAGATAATAACCTTGGTCTTTGACAAATGAGAATAATAAATAAATTATCGGATACACCTTAACAAGGACATTTACTTGGAAATTGCACGATAACTTTTTTCCTAACGCTCTTTATTAATTTTTAGCAACGAGTTAACATGTGAGTTATTTTAGGAAATTTCGTGTGGATATTTTAATAGTCAAGAATTTATATTTTAGTCGTGAGATCTTAAGTTATAATTTTCGAAAAAGGGTGTAAAATTTATAGAAGTGGAGGGAGTTATTTATTATATAGCTCAATAATTTAATAAAATTTTTAATAAATTAAAAGAATTAAGAAATTTCATAGTGGGACCAGAAAAGAGAGAAAAAGGAAAACTCAATTTGAGAAAATCAGGGAGACGGATATTAATTTCTTATAGGATTCTCAGAAAGGGGGAAAAAAATTATCAGATTCTTAAAAACTTACGGATGGTAAACAAGACAAGAGGACAACAGTTCGAAAGATTACTAGAGAAGAAAAGCAAGCAACAAGTAAATAGCTATGATTTTGGACAAAAAACAATTTTAAGAAAATTTTTGTTTAATTTTTGGGCTCAACTACATGCACTCTAATTTAATTGACTTGTTTTCATGCGAGAAAGAAAATTTGTTAATAACAAAAAAAAAAAAGAGTCAAATTTGGGTTTATTAATTTCCCACAAAGAAGAATTAATTACATATATTAATCATAATGTAGCGTTACGGTAGATATTAATATATTATACCGAAAGTTATAATTTTATATTATATGACCAACACTTTGTACCAGATAAGATAAAGAGAGAGAATCTCGTGAAGCTATTAAATATTTATATAATTTTGGTAATCTTCTAATGTTGTTCACACTATAGCTAAAAAAGGCAAAAATAAATAGTGATTTTCGTAATATTTATTTTTTAAATTTAAATAGATCCATGAAAATTGATTTTAATAAAAATTTCCCCTTCTTATCAAAGTGTTTGTTTAGCCAATTTTTAAACATAGTAGAAACACTCAACTTTTAAATATATTTCAAGAATAGTTTAAAAGTTTCATAAAATTAAGAATTAATATATAAATAAATTGCTCACGTTAAAAATTAGAACAAATTTAACTTAATTTTTAAAATGTAACAATTTTGTCATTACAAAAAAAAATATATATAATAAATTTATTTTACTATGAGAATTACTAACACTTGTTGTCAATCCAAATGACATACTGAGGTAAAATGTTGAAACCTAATGATATGAATGGTAGAATAAACTTGTTATAAAAATAATTTTAAGATGATAAAATAATCATATTTTAAAAATTAAATTAAACTTGTTATAATCCACAAAGTTGAAAATTTATGTGTACATGAGATCTAAAGTTAACACTTACATCCACCGGTAAGGCGTTGATGTTTGAAATATTAATATCTTCAAGAGTGATCCAATGTAAAATGGGGGGAGATTTTTATTTTTTATTTTTTATTTTTTAATTGTCTAAAATGGGAAAAAGGGGTAACCTCTCGTTCTGTCTCACCGACCACAGTATAAGATTGGAAGCATGGGAACCCAAAACGACAGGGTCCACATCCCACTCACACACTTAACACTGGGGAATCGATGATTGAATACACTTGTTTTTGCTTGGATTACAGTGACATTTGTACGATGATATGGCAAAAAATGAGCTGGCTTTCATCACACCGTGTTAAGGTACTTTTGGTTCATTTATTGGGAGTGCTTGGGGGCAGTCTCTTTACCTTGATTTCTGGGACATTCGTGTTTTCTTTATTGAGGGCTATTCCTGAAGGCGATGCTACCCATGCCCACCGGCCCTTCTCAGCAAATTGAACTTTTTATTTTTTATTTTTTATTTTTTTGTTGTTGTTGTTTCCCTAAAAAATAATAAATTTAAGACCCAACACTCTGTTAATGATTAGTTATAAAGGTCTTTTTATGATTTGCGTGGATTTTTGGAGAAATAAAAAAAGACTTTTGTAATAATTAAATTAAAGACAAATGATCATAACCCCAGGTAGCTCCTTCGAGATTGTTGCTACTCAAAATGTTAAGCACCATCTCCATATCTGCTATTTAAATTTAATTGGCAGCTAGCCACTCAACATTTGTACTGTGTTATATATGTACCCTCTGTAAAATACAAAATCAATTCCATTCTCTCTGGTAATTAGAGGGCAGTGTTTGCCTGATCTCCATTAGAACTAGGAATTTTTATTACTTTTTGTCATTTTTATATTATTTTAAAATTTTTAAAATATAATAATATTCATATTTATCCGTTTTTTGTCTTTTATTTTGTGATTGTATGATTTTGGTTGATATTAAATTTTGAAACATTTATCGCTGTATGTCATAATTGTCATCATGTTATCTGAGTTGTTGAGTTGTCTAATTATAAAATGTATTTTTTCATTTATTTGTACCAACTTGTATATTGTGGTCACGTATCACAATAGTTTTTATGATCTATTAAGAAATAAAGATGTGTATTATATCACAAAAATTATTTAAAAATAATATAATGTTCGCACGTATCGTTGATTTACACACCACTTGATATTACATGTATATTCATTTATTTTTTTTAGAAAAATAATAAATTTCCCAACATAAAACAATAACAAAATAATATATAGTGGGGTTAAGTAATTGATTTATTACAGACAATTACTGCATGTCGATTCTCTCTTTTTTTTTTTTATGCCAAATATATTCATTGGATTTGAATCTCTTGCAATAAAGCATTTTCCATGCCTAAATTTGTGAATGCACGGTATAATTTAATCCAAATTAATTATATATTGTTGGAAAGAGACAATGGTCTAGATCCAGGCACTTTAATTATATTAAATATGCAAGTGCATTAAAAAAAAAGTAAAAACCCAACAAAGGTGTGAATAATGAATGCAATTCAATAATTATGCTTGACGATCGAGACTCAACGTTTATACTTGTTTTTCATTTTCGACCAAACAAAAAATAATTTACAGACATTTTAATTATTATATTTATTAATTGAAATTGAAATTATTTGTCAATATATCTATTCAATTTCTTTTTTTTTTTAAAAACATATAATTTGAATACTATTGAATTGAAGAAATTTTCTCTATACTTAAATCAAATATTAATAAATTAAAACTTTAATATTATATACTCAATATAAATTTTTTTTTTATTTTTAAGAACAAACAAGAAAAAGAAAGACTTATATTTAAATTAATATAAAAAATTAAATTATCAATTACACGATTAATTAAAATGGGAAGTTGATTTTGACTGAAGTGAGGGGTAACTAAGATTCTGCGCGACTATTCCGATCTCCCGAGTCAAGATCTTCACCAAGAACCTTACACGAGAGGGCAAGTCAACTCCACTGGCCGACAGGAAATTGTATGAGCTTGACTATGACTTAATCCGAGATGGGTCTGGTGCAGTCGATCTCTGCCTCTGGGCATCTGAGCTGGTAGACCAAATAATGCTAATTAATCTCCAATAAATATTTTTCAGATACACCAACCACCAAGGTCCAAAAATATAAATTCTCTTGACAAGCCATCTGGGGATTTTGGTCTGCATGTACACATTTCAAACGAGTCTTCGTGCCGAGATTCTTTGTTCTTTCCAAATATGAATAATGTATATATAATCAAATGGGTTTTAATTCTTTTAGAAAATCGAATTTTTATATTTCGAATCTATAGTGCCAATTCTCGGAAAAAGAAAAAAAGAAGAAGAGAAAAAAAATTGAAAATCCACGGAAAGGAAAGTAGAAAAATATTTCATCTTTGAATTGAAAATCTCCTTTTCTTTTGGCTTACTTTTGTATCCAATATGTGGTTACACCTACCAACAATATCATCTATCAAATGCAAGAGTCAACCGTTCAATTATTACTTTTATTTTGTCTTCTTTTTTTTAGGTGATTTTTTCCCATTAATATTAATTAAAATTTAAATTCAAAATTTTTAATCACAACACCAACATAGAGAACGGGCCATGCCGCTGGACGAGACACGGATGTGAAAAAGTTCTCCTACAAGGCGCCATGATTTCATTCTATAATTTCTTTTGTCTCTTTTATATATATATATATATATTTTTTTTTCTTTCTTAATTTGAGAAGGGTAGTTGGATTACGCAGTGGCATTATCTAGGAAAATATGACAGTCAGTTCAATTATATTCATTTTACATTAATTGTAAATCTAGTCATAGGCCTGGGCTCCGGAGTAGACTAGAGTGTGCCGTTGAGTTAATTGAGCAACATTTATTAATGAACTTGTTAATTTGACTAGGTTGCATATCTAGACCAGGATTTCCGGGATGGAGCTAAATTCAAGGACCAAAAAAAAAATAAAAATAAAAAAAAGTGCGGTTATAATGAAGAAAATGGGTTTTTTCTTTTCTTCTATTTTTATAAAAAAAAAAATTTTCAACTACGACTTAAGTACAAGGTAAATAAACAAACATTTTATTTTGATATGTTCAGGAAGAAGGTGGAAGAAAAGGTACGCAATGTAACAAAATGGCGAAAGGGTTGGGGTCTATCGGCAACAAGGCATCGCTTTCCTTCCATGATTCCATTCGTCCCTCCCCCCAAATCCTCCATTCCTACTCGTGCGCAGTAGTTATTTTTCTTCATACTTTCCGGTGAGGTGTCACCGCATGCTTGTCTTGATATCAGAGTTAATGGGTCGATTTTGTTTATTGTTAGAATGATCAAAATTAAATTAATTAACTAAAAATTTACAAATAAATTAAATTACATTTTAGTGAAAGAAATTATCACGAATATTATTGCGTAGGTTATGGCTTTCATCCAAAACAATGAATGACATGTGATGTATATATAAAAATGAATTCATTTATTATCACTCCAAATGTCATAACATATAACTGCTCCTCCATCAAATATATATATATATATATATAACACTTATTTTAAACTTGATTATTTTTTTTTAAAAAAATTATAAAAATACAAGTATAATAATAATAATAATAATAATAATAAATCAAATTACAAAAAAAAATAAAAAAATCAAAGACTTCATGGGAAGCCTCAAACCAAACCTCAGAATCCGGAAAACCACCGCAGAAACTAATTAAAATTTCCCCAGATCAATCCTATTGCTATACTTTTAACACGATTGGTCAAGAAGAGGGACATTGGATTTGATGAGCGAAATGTCACCTGGACCCCGACCGAAGCAATGAAACTGCAGAATTGGGGGGAAAAATTGACAGATCATTGACGTTGACTTTGCTTCATTAAATAAAATGAAGATTGACAGGTGCGGAAAAATTTCTCAAAAAATGTGGGTTTCTGAGTCTTTTGTTTTTTTTGGGGGGGGGGCGCCGGGGCGACAAAAATAGATTAACCATTCGAAATTGAAAATATCTGAATAAATTAAAAAAAATTATATTTAATGATCTACCACAGATGATGTGATTAGGGTTTAACAACAAAAAAAAAAAAGGGGGAAAAAAAAGAAAAAGGGAAAAAAAAATAAAAAAGGAGTACAGTATCCAGGCCAATTGTCCAATGGGTTTTTTTTGGGGGCGGGGGGATGGCTTGCGGAGTTGGCAATGCCGCCTCTGTCTCTCTCACTCTCTCTCTCTCTCTCTCTCTCGTGTGGACGGACGCTCGTGGACGCACACAGAGCGCACTCATTCTCTATTGGCAGTTAAGCTGCTCCAATCTCGCCACCTACTCCCTCCTCTCTCTCGCTCTCTCTCTCTATAGAAGCCGCTACTTTCTCTCTCTAAAACGCATTGTTGGTCGTTCATTTGTTTCATAGCATTCCATTCTATTCTGTTCTCTTCTTAGACCCTCTCAGAGTTGTCTATTATGCTCCTCTTCTCTCTGTAGTTTAGAGTATTTGAGAGAGAGAGAGAGAGAGGGGGGGGGGAAATGCCTCTGGTGAGGTTTGAGGTGAGGAATGAGTACGGGCTGGGTCAGCCGGAGCTCTACAGAGAAGCCGACCGGGAAGATCCCAAGGCGGTCCTCGACGGCCTCGCAGTTGCTGGTCTCGTTGGGATCTTACGCCAGCTTGGCGATCTCGCTGAGTACGTTGGCTTTTCTATCTCTCTCTCTCTCTCTCTCTCTCTGTTTTTTTATTTTTGTTTTTGTTTTTCTTTTACTTTTAGCTGAGGCTTCTATGGAATGCATGCTTGAAAACGGTGGGTGTTGATTGAAGTAAGAAGCACTCTCATCCCATGAAGAGAAAATCTTTTTGTTTCTTGTTTTTTATTTTTTGTTTTTTGTTAACTTAATTGTCTGTTTCTTTACCTAATTTGGTTTAAGAGTAGCATAATCAACTCTATCTCTGTTCCCTTTTTATTGTTTCAATATGATACGCGGCTGTGAAGAAAACTTGAGAAAGCCATAGGTAGAGAAAAAACTAGAATACAGATACTGTTTGATTCATTGAGGGCTTTCCAAGTTTCTAGTCGGGATTCATGGAGTTTAGAAGTTGCTGAAGCACACTTGTTGCTCGGAGAAAGTTTTGGTGATCTAAAAGTTAAAAGTAGATTTCTTTCATGTGCAATATCGAATTTACAGTTGTTTTTGCTCTACGTTTTTTGTTAAGTACTTGACAGAATAGTGATTTTTTGCGGCGAGTTTATGTAACAGATTTTTTTTTTTTTTTTTTTTGTTTTCTTTGTGTAACTATGATTTATCTAGAATTTCGTGGCGCTTATAAAGATTTAATGGCTTTTAAGACTTTGTTACCTGGTACAAAGGCCCTCTGGATGTCGGTTGATGCGGTGACCCTCAACATTGAGTTGAATGCTATGACATTTTGGAAGTTATTTGCAATCCATTGCGCCATTATCATAATGCATGTAGCTATGTCAAACATATAAAATAGTGTCAGACTTGCCCCTTTTTCTGCATCAAACAGAGGAGGCCTTTGGCACCCTACCCTTTGGTTGAAATTTCTGTGTTGGCATATAACATAGTGTGAAGCCACGCTCTCAAATATATAAACTGCACATAAATCTTTGATTGAAATCAGAAATTTATCTTCCCGACTTCGTTCCATCAATTCCTGTGGTGAATCTATTTAAACAAAAAATTGATTCTCCTTTTTCGTTTTTATTAACGTATCTAACTATCTTCATCTTTGACATTTTGTAGATTTGCGGCAGAAGTTTTTCACGGCTTGCAGGAGCAGGTGATGACAACAGCTTCCAGAAGTCACAAATTGGTACTTCGTGTTCAAAAAATTGAAGCTGCTCTGCCTTCACTTGAGAAGGCAGTTCTAGCTCAAACAAGCCACATTCATTTTGCTTACACAGCTGGTATGGGTCATGTTTTGTATAGTAAAGCAATACTCTTCTATGTACCCGAACTCTGGTGTCATAATATCTTGTTCTGGTTTACTTTGCTTGAACATGTTTAATTGTCATATGTGTAGAAGCCAGTTGTAATTATTTGCATCTTCAGATGATAATTAGTCCAGGGCATCTAACATATACAAAGTAGTACTGCCAAACAGATGCCATATTGAACAAGGAACTAATTATTCTTCATGGATTGACGTATTTATGTTTTTACATGTATTCTGATGGTTGAACTGCCATTTTTTTTATTGAAAAAGAATCATGATGATTAAGAACTCGATTCTCAAATCTTTTTTTTTCCCCCTCTCTCCTTCTGTTGAAAAAGTAGACAGAACTATTTGAAATTCCCTGCCAAAACTAGGAAAAAAAAAAAACTCAACCAGAAGTGGGACATGCACATGTAGCCGTGTGAGCAGGATAGACATTAAGAGGAAAAGGTAACAAGTTTGATTACCTTTGGTTGGTGGATTTGGGCACCGAGTTTCAGAAAAGGCCCATGGTGTTGCACAGACCAACTCCTTTAAGAGTGGACAAATATTACTAGCTCTATCAAGTTCTCAGAGTTCTTGAATTGGTCAACTCACGGTGTGAGAAATATAACTAACTCTATAGAGTTTCTCAGATTTCCCTTGCAAAGAATGCTATGATTTGCTGCCTTTAGTGGTCATTTTGTCAAAGTTAACAGACAACAACCTGATAATTGTGCACAATCTATGTAACCAACATTCTTGTTGATCATTCCTATCTCATGTTCTCCTCTGCCTTGGCCTTGGGCCCATTTTGCCTTCCATTCTCTGTGAGATGGTGTTAGCAGTTGCTCACACACATCGTCCAGTCCAGGGTGCACATGTAACGAGTGTCCCTGCTTATAATGTCCAAATTTTTGACATAAGTTCTCTCCATTATAGGATCTAATCTAATTACTAAATTCTTAGTGGTTGACTTGCTCATCTTAAATCTATAAATAAATTACGACCTAACCATGGATTATGTTTTACTGGCAGCAATGGTGAAGAAATCATGTCATGGCACCTACATAAAATATAACACATTAGGAGTTGAACATCCTGCTTGGCTCTTCAATGAATTTTATTTTATTTTTTTTAATTTTAATTTTTTTTCTATTTTCTTTATATTCTAAGTTTGTTCTGCCTGATAATCAAGTTTCCATTGGTTCTGCATAATCCTCCCACCATTTCAATTCCTTTTTTAAAATGTAGCTGCCTTGCAGGTTCTGAATGGCATCCTCGAATTCTAAATGAACAAAATCATTTCATCTACAATGACTTGCCAAGATTTATTATGGATGCTTATGAAGAATGTCGTGATCCTCCGCATCTACATTTGCTTGACAAGTATGGTTATTTCCTCTTATTTCCTCATCTAATGAGTGAGGGGTGTGATTAGCGACGGAGCTATATGTTGCCTCTGTGGTACCAACTTCACTTGCTTTGTCATTCAGATTTGATATCAGTGGCCCAGGATCTTGTTTAAAGAGATACTCAGATCCAACCTTCTTTAGAAGAGTATCTGGGAACTTCAACAAACCAGATGCTGGGATAATCCAAAGAGGCAAAAAGTCTTGTAAAAGCAAGGTATCTCTAAATACAATAGAATTACTATCTTTGTAAGTCTTAATCTTGCTATTAAGTATGATCTAGTGATTCTGCGTTAGGATTCATTTTTGATTATCTAATTGCCCAACAATTAAGAGCCAACTATGTAAACTTTTGCCTCAGAATTATCCACACAAACTTTCTTAATGATGTGGGGCATACTAGTTCTTTACAAAACTTTCCAAATTCAAAACCTTTTTTTTTTTTTTTATTGAAAACCTCTGTGGAGATCTGTGCTATCTTTCACATATACTCTTGAGTCTTGAGTATATTTTGCTGGATAAATTCATTTTCTCCATTTCTGATGAGTATTTGATATTAATAACTAATACATCATTTGACAGAAAAAGAGATCATTCAAACGGAATGAAGACCTCATGAATCATGCATCTATGTCAACTCATAGTGGCAGGTAATGTATCTATATAGGGTGGGTACTTTCTACTGTGTTTATTTAGGATGAATATAACTTCTTATTTGAATCTGCAGAATGCATTTTATGCCTTCAATTGTTAATGGGCAAACGTCTCCGACTCACACAGCCTCTACAATTGACATGACATTAAAATCTGATCTTACTGATCCTTCGGTTTCTTTTGATTCGAGAAATGGGTCAGGCAATAATGAATGTGTTTTCCATCTAAGTTCTTCCTTGCAATGTGAAGAATTGGGGTCTAAGGAATTTTCTTCGAGGTTCATGATGCATAATGATATCGTTGATTCAGGTTTTATTGATGGACAACCTGGGGTTGCACATGACAATTTTCCACAGAGTTCACCACCTCATAAGGAATTCTCTTCAAGCATTGAGCATAATGATATCCTTGATCCAAGTTTTACTAATTCACCTGGGTTTGCTGACGATAATTTTCCACGCAGTTCATCAGCTGAGCAGATTGCTCCTAATACATCTCATGTAACATGGGATGAAAAGGCTGAACTAGTGGAGCCTAATGGTCAGCATTGTAAGGGAGATGAAATGATGGGGATGCTCACAAAGGATTCAGTCCTGCATAAACAGGAGAAAAGAATTGCCAACTTTATAAATTCTGATGAAATAGATGCCATGCTTGTGGAGGGAAATATTCTAAAATCAAGCATCATTGAGGATGAGCTTGATGACGCGGATAGTGAACCAGATAATTATATGGATGCACTTAACACCATAGAATCTGAGTCTGAGCATGATTTTGATTGTCAAACAAAACATGAAGGTGAGCAAGTTTTGTCAAACATTAAGAATGCCGAAGTAGAACGTGGAGTGCATGAGGTCACAATGGGCACTACAACGACTTTTCCATCTAAGGATGAATTTCATACTTCAATAGGCATTTTGCCAAACAAGGGGATTGACTTACCCAAGTTAAGTTCCTTAAAGAGCTTTGTTGATGGACTGATGTCTCATGATGGAGTGCATGAGGTCACAGATCACACGTTGGACCATCATCCTCC
Source organism: Bruguiera parviflora (assembly GCA_019804595.1). Lineage (NCBI taxonomy): Eukaryota > Viridiplantae > Streptophyta > Magnoliopsida > Malpighiales > Rhizophoraceae > Bruguiera > Bruguiera parviflora. Next base: position 2,176,736 of record CM034055.1, read on the forward strand.
TAATCCTGAATTTCATACATCATTTGATATCACCTCAAAGGAGGAAATATCCTTGGAACTTCTTAGTTCAGTTCCCTCAAGAAGTTCTGCCAATGAAATCTCTGGAATATCTTCAAATGTAGACTACTCACCTGTCAGTGAATATTGTACAAGGGCTGATGCTCTTAATGGTATAAGAGCAGCATCTGCTGTTACTTATCCCTTGTCTTCTGGCTCTGGAAGTTCAAATCAACTGGAATCATTGAGTGATAAAACCATAACCAGTTCCAGCAAGTCTCCAGAATCTCAGGCTCAACCTTCTCATCTTCATTCAGTAAGTATCTGGACTAATGGCGGCTTACTGGGTCTTGAGCCATCAAAGCCTCCTGATTTTGCTGCATCAAATAGAGCAAGCCAGACTTCTGTGCCTGGAAGTAATTATGAGGCAGTGGGTTCTTCAAATCATCAGAAACCTAGTGGGCTGGTGAAGGATGCTGGAAGCATAGAAACAGTTTCGAGTTCCTTATGCTCTATATCATTGCATGAGGATCAAAATGGAAGAGTCGAAAAATCCAATGATTCTAGTTTGCCTAATAGATTTAGTCACAATTATTGCAGCAGATTAAACATCTCCAGTGCAGTGACACCAGGGAATGAAGTGTTACCCAATATTGATGTGAAACCTAAACCTCCTGGACCCAGTCAGGAGAACTATGAGATCTCGTCACAGATGTTTGGAACTGGCCACAGGTTATTTGCTAATGGTTTCCGCAGACAGATGCAATCTGTCTCTGATGGACCTGCACCTGCTAGCTTGTTGAAAACTGTTACATTGGAACAGAGGAGTGGGCATTGTAGTGTTATGTGTGAAGCAACACAAGAACAGGCATTTGATAAGCCTTTTGTACATAATAATGTTTTGGATTCTCTGACTTCGTCACCACCACTTGAGCACTTGAAAGTATCTTTCCATCCTATTGATGGCATTGAGGCTTCCAAAATGAGATTGAAATTTCCTGATAGGAGCTACTGTGACCAAAGCATTCGAGATGCATTTCCATCATTTCAGTTGGTCCCAGAATCTTCTATTTCTCTGCGTGAAGTCATTGTCGAATCTGATGATGATACCTTCTGTAGATCCTCTCCTTATATTTCTGATGATTATCTTGACCAACATTCTGTGTTGGACTCTGAGCAATGGGAATCCAGTGAGTCTCCTGAATGTAATGACCATGGGCAACCTGAGGCTTTATCAAGAACATCATTGGTTGGATCTGTTTCACGGTCCCTGCAGCATGCTCAAGTGGGCAACAATGGTGTCCACGATGACACAGATTTTTACAACATATGCACCCAGGACGGTACAGGTCCAGCTCTCTCTACATCTCTGCTAGATATTCCCAGTTTTGATGCTTTGAACTTCATATCACAAGGAGAAACAAAGGATAATTTTGATCAAATAAGTTCCTTGGAGGCACAGTATCCCATGGGCTCCACCCCAATGCCACCACCTCTACCTCCAGTGCAATGGTGCATTTCAAAAACCCACTCGGATATGGGAGAAGACAAACACTATGCTATATCTGCAACTGATGAACGTGGATTTGATCTGAAACTTCTACAATCTGCCTTATCTTGCCAACTTAAGTCATTCCCATCTAATGATAAGCAACCTAATCTGGAGGTTGCATCCAGCCCAAATAGCAAGGTATTATGTTTTTGATAGCCAAACTAGCCTCATTCTTGTATGGTACATTAAGACCATCAGGAAATTGGAAGTTGCCATATCATGAGTTTTTGCCTACAGCAGCAGGACCAGCTGAAGTTGACTCAACGAAAAGAAGGTAATCAGCCTGCAAGAGATATGGGGATGGATGAGAAGGAGGATTTCTTGCAACAAATTAAAACAAAAGTGAGTAAGCTTTCTTTCTCTTTTTTTCTTCTTCCTCTTGATTATGATTGTTTGCTTTTTGTGAGCCAAATAGCATGAAGTAATTAGTTTATCCATTATACTGATTTGCAATTTTAAGCAAAAAGCATGCACACACACAAGAAACAAGATCCATGCTTCAATAATCTTGACAAGAATGGTTATGTATCATGGAAAATTTTGATATTTCTTGTTGTGTATGTTAGAACTCTTAGCACCTTTGTCCATACGAATAAACACAATATGTTCTCTTATTGCTTAGCCATTTTTTGTGTTTATAATTGGTGCTGCTAGTATCATGTCATCCATGTAGATCTCATTATACGTGTTTAATGTTAGTATATACCTAGTAGCCAATAAATTGGTTACTACTTTGTTACATATTTGATATTTTATACATATAATTGATTGATAAAATTTTATTTCTTGTTATTAGTTTTTTTTTTCTCATACATCATATGATCATGTAATAAACATTATATAAAGATCATGAAACAAATATATTTTAGAAAAGTGATTACAACGATGAGTTATATATTGAATCAAAATGTTATTCTTAAATATCTTTTAATCTATGTGCCCTTAAGAAAGGACATTGTTATAGTCACAAGATTAATTAGGCTTCTTTATTGTGAAGTATGCAAATACTTGAATAAATAAATTTATTGAACTAATTAATGGTACAAATTTTTAAATAAAATATTATTTATGTATCTAAAAAATTTTTTATGTGATGATTGAGTAAGTAATTCTTAAATTTGTAATTATTAAAACATTATATATATGTATTAATTTTTTTAATCTAATTTTTAAGTTGTCTTAATTAAAAATTATTTGTGAAAATTATATTAGATATATTATAAATTATATAAAAATAGTTGAGTTATCATTAAAAGATTTGTTATTTTAAATAATTATAAAATAATATACTATTATTCTTTATAAATATTAATTTAAACAAATTCTTGGTGAAAATAGAATAAAGATTTATGAAAAGTTATGATATTATTATTATTTAAAGATTGATATAATAAGATAAAATAAATTAGATATTAATTTTATATTTTATTTTTAATTATAATATTAGTATGTTAAAAAAAAAATTGAATTACTTTGCAAATCAGTACCCAAAAAGGTTAGTCAAACTAGTTTGACATTTTTAGCATTTGAGTAGTTACTTTGTTAGACGTCAATTTTGTTTTGACTTGATCAATTAGAGAAATAATGATAAATTAAAGAATTTAATTTGTCTAATATTTTTAATTTAGAGAGATGTAGAAACCTGGAACCTCGCGGCCTCCAACTTTTATGCACATTTTATGTGTGTTAAAACTCAATATAGAAGCTTTATCATATTGAGCTCATTAGTTTCTGTAATGCCTATTTTCACAGTGATATATGCACCAATTTTGAGGTTTTATCCAATAGCTCAAGTTTTTGGATTATCTTTTCTCAAAAACGGTGCCAGATTTTTATCACCGCATGATTTCCACAAACAAGCTTGCACATGAAGGGATATGTTAGTAATCTGTACATGAGTAATCTTGAGGCCTTGTCTTATAACTTCTTTTGAATCAATTGCCATCCAACTATGGCTGTCAAACCTATTGACCATTTGATGATTCAGTGTGTGACGTGGGTACGTGTGTTTTTTTTTACTTTTGGAATATATATTATGCAGTTTGAGCATGCCTCTTTCTCTTCGGGTTGGTTGCACTGCTAATGGATGTTCTGCGGAATGCAAATTGTGGAATTTTGCTCTTGCTAACTTGGCTTGCTATTGTGTTATGGCAGTCATTCACCCTGAGGTGCACGGGGACAGCAAAGCCAACCTTCTCAACGGGTCCTACTGCAAATAGTAAAGTCAATGCCATCTTAGAAAAGGCAAATGCAATCCGCCAGGTTTGAGTTTCAATCTTCTGATCACCTTTCCATCAATTCAGGCTGACTTTCATTTTCTTCTGTTGACATTTACACTGGATGAATATTTCAGGCGGTTGGAAGTGATGGGGAAGATGATGATGGTTGGAGCGACACTTGATTGCATTAGAGATTGTTGCGCAAGTTCATCAGAAGAAAATAGTATAGTGGGGCCGTATCATATATGTGAATAATAATGTCAGTTTTCCGTGTAATTATCTTTTTAGTTGCTGTGTTTTCCCGCAAAATATTTGCATCGATTGTTCAATTACTAGGAACTAGTTTTAAACAATGATATGAAGCTACTAGGCAGACAATGATGTAGTTTTCCTCTATGAGGTTATCATTTTTATGGGCTGCGCCTGGGAAATGAAAATCTGATAGTTTAATGAGTTTAGTTTTGTCGATCTTTGTTGCCTCAAATTGCTGCAGGAATGATTCAAAGCGTTCCTTTGTTTCCAGTGGAATGAATTCATCATATTCTGACACTCATCACCTTTGTTTTGGTATTTCTCGATGGATTCGATCTGGTATTTATCGGTATAATTTTCTCTATTCAACTATCTTGTCCTATATGAAGTAGTATCAGAACAGGATTTCGGTATCTGCTTCTGTCACATTCTATCCATTCTATCTTGGCACTTCTTCAATGTTTAAGAACCAATGCACCAGACCATGAACATTGTGAAACAAATGCTGTCTGGAGGTAAGCTGTGACATTAGTCTTAAGGGTAGAATACATGGTGTTCAGATTTGTCCCTCGACGAACCAAGTCAAAGCCGAAAATAATAATACTAATAACAATAATAATAATAACAATAGATAGATAAATAAATAAATAAATTGATGGAGCAAGGGGTGAGGGCCGAATAATTGAGAAAAATCCAGAAAGTGGAAAGAATGAAGAAGAATGGAGAGCCTAGGTTTCAATGAAGTTAAAAAGAGGCATTATAAATGGGACTCAGAACTGTTTGGGGCACCCAAAAATATTAGGACGAACTAGGGCCATGGGCATGAGCTTTGGGTCCGTTCGATCTCCTTTCATGAACTGCAACAGCCTCAAGTCATTAGGCTTTAGTCTAAACACAACCAATGAGTTCAGGCTATTACTTCATGAAAATGACGGGAATTTGTTGTCGATTAAGTATAATTGGGTATGACACAGACATTTATAATTAGTAGCAGTTTAGTATCTAGCAATTTTAATGGTTTCATTTGAAAAAAAATGGGAAACTGATCTAAAACATTCAAGATACAGATAGACTGCAGAGTCAATAACGAAGAAAACAATTCAATAATCCCTTAAAAGTCCCAGACGATGAACTATATTAAAAAGGATTACTTGTTATCAAAAGATTTAAGGGTAGAGTTGCAACGATGGCGAAACCCCCCTCTGGCCATTGCATGGTAAACATGTGTAGGCTTAGAGCATAACAGAATGAAAAAAAAAATTAGAAGAAGACTCCTTTTTCTTTTTTTCTTTTTTTTTTTGGTTTTTTCACGAGACAAGGCCACCGGACTCCGTGAATCCAAGCTCTTTGAGCATGTCAATGCACCCTGGGAGAGACTCCTTCCTCAAGAAGCCAAGAGGATTGACTTCGCGGAGTGGGGAAACGACGCCATTGTTGGATGTGAGGCTAACCCTGAAAGCTTTCTTGAGAAACCTTCCCTCGCTAATTCCGCTGCAATCAGGATCGCTAGACTCGACTGGAACGACCTCGCAGATATCCTCCTCATGGTCTCCGTCCACTTGGATGCGGTATGTTCCAGCCTCGTCAGTTTCGGCTTCCTCGCTGAAGGTTATGCTGCCACCTTCGCGGTCCCTGCATTCCAAGCGCACCTTTGCCCCTGCAGAGGACACCATTTTTATGTTGGAGTCAGCAATATTTAATCAATTAAGGGTCAACCACACAATACATAACATAACACACATATGTTGTATTGTGTATATATATATATATATAGAGAGAGAGAGAGAGAGAGAGAGAGAGAGAGATGCACCGTACGTTACCTTTCATGTATTCGCTGAGCTTGGTAACGAACTGGGTGTTGCAGGTGTCGCAGTAGACCCTGCCCTCGAGGGAGATGTGGCCCTGGTCATGGGCGGAGACGAGGAGGGACAAAAGGCAAAGCGCAGCAGAGGCCACGAAGACGACGGTGACCTGCTTTGCCATTTTTGTTCGACTCACTTTCTCGCTTTTCTCCTGCCCTGTCGGGAACTGAATTTATTATATTGGAGGGAGGCACAGTACTTTCGGACAGGACAGGACAGGACGACAGGGCAGGCAGGCATTGGAGGTCCCTCCTCCTCTTTATATTGCGGGATTCATTTGTAACTTCCGCGGCAGTTTTATTGGGTAGTTTCTCTTCAGAGGTCCTCCTCCCCCCTCCTCACTCCACTCCTCCATTTATACGTATGCGCGCGCGCGCGAGTGTGTGTGTGGCTGCAAAAATTTCTCTGACCCGTTCCCCTCTCTCCCGCTCCTGATTAGAAAAAAAGACATGCGAGCGTCTGGTTCTAAATTCTGAATTCCCACTTGTGTTCCCGAGCCGAAATGGTCAATATTTTTAGGACTTCATAGAAAACAGAATTAGTTTGAATATTATTAACATTAACGCTACGAAGAATTCATAGTCAATTATAGAAAAATAAAAAAGTTCGTACTTTCTCTAACTTATCAACGTATCGTCTTCTTTGTAATGCAAGTGGTCAAAAACTCACGCAGTTCACTTAATCTCGATTAAAGGAACCTTCTTAAATTAAACACTACGACCACTTCTGGTTTTGATTGTTGCTCCTTACATTATAACGTCGAGTAGCTCTTCATTGCTCTCTAAAACCATCTCTTGTTGGTCAATCGTCGAAGCGCTTTTGGGCTCCACTAATTCCGGCGTACGTTGAATGGACTTCGTCAAAGACATCTGCTTCGGCACTAAGTGTCTCTTCGGCTGCAACTGTTGAGTTGAGGGCCGTTAGAATATATTCAATGAAAGTTGAAATAATTAGAAACTTAGTTGTGTATTGCCTTCACTGCTTATGATTTTAAACTTTTCATTTTCTCACTCTCATATTATTGATAGATCATTTATGCGAATGTTAAATAATCTCTCAAACTCAGTATATTTGAGCTTGATACCATTGTTTTTCTTTTCCTTTCTTTTTGTTCTTCTTCTTCTTTTTTTTTTTATAGGTTGGTGCTCCAAGCAATATTCGTTGGCCTTTACTGATCTTCCCAGATTTCCAAACATGATTAGTGACTCGGACTCGTTCATAGGGGGATGACATGAGAATATGGAGCACAATAGTTACTATATAATCAAGAAATAGATCGTTTGTCCTTAACTCAGTAACACTCTCAACGTCAACTTGTTCTTTGGCTTGTAGACATCCATAATAAGCGGTTAAATAAGATTGTAAACCTTCTAGACAAAAAAGAACTAAAATGGTCGTCCTAAAAACCTTTCTTTTTCTTCCACACATTTCAATGATCAGGAAACAAAGATAAAATTAGTCGCAACAAAATTACACCATAGGTCTCAAAATTCAAAAAAGACTCGTTGAGCAATTCATCAGTTGAATTCTAATGGGCAGAAACCTGTCTTGGAAATCTATTGGGTTTCTTGCATTATAAAATTTTCATTATTCTTTTCAAAGCTTGCAGATGTGACTCCAGTTAAGAAATGACTTTTTAATAAGGGCTATAAGAACACAAGGACAGTCGACCCCATCGTGTATATATAAATTCAGTACAATGAAAGCACATTTGATAGAAGGTTTACGAGATTTTATCAAGTCTGCTAATGATGCAGTATTTACGGCATCATTATCAGAAGAAATTGAGAAATATATATATATATATATATAAGAGCAAATTATATTCTTGTAAAATAAAATATGTCATCTCATAAATATTACAAGCAGTATGCCTATCATCAAAGAGTCTGCATGCAATCACATAATTTTGTAAATTCCGTTCAAGTATCAGTTCAATGGCATGTGATGTCAAAGTAATAATGAATTTATTGATCACTACAGATATCATAACATATAGATACATGTCCATTAAAAATAAGAAAAAATTTGTAAATTAAAATTTTCTTATTTATAAGAGTTGAGAATTGTTTGTATGAAAGCCGTCCCAGGGATGCGTTTAGCATTAGGATTGAAAATATTTTGACAAGAATGAGTAGAACTTAATTTTTCATCGGAAATAAAAGAAAGGTCCTCAAAGCAATAAACCTAGTCTATCTCTTTTCTGTTTTTTTTTTTCTTCTTTTTTAGCAGAGTTATGCAATAATTCATAAGGGTTAAATGTAGCATATCCGGATGTTGGAGTTCATGATTTATCACTACCTTTTGCCCTTAGATGGTTCGTTTCCACAGACTTCCACAATGGCCTGCATAACTCACTTCTACATGGTGTTAAAAGAGAGAGAGAGAGAGAGAGAGAGAGAGAGATCGGTTTAGTGTTAAAAATTAAATAATGAAAATTCATCGCAAGATAACGATATTTCTACCATCATTTCATGGTGCCAAATGCGTTGGACTCACTTCTGCATGAAATGCAACATTAAATGCTTCGGTACAATACCCAATATGAGTCTCAAAATCAATATGTCTAACTGATATAGTTGTGGTGGTAGATTTAAGGAATAAAGACGGAATTTTTAGCGACGAAGAAGATGATAATAAAAAAAAAAATGGTGAAAATTTGGTGTACAATTTCGATAATGATATTGAATAAAATATATTCTTACTTCAACATAGGTATATATACATATTTATGCGGTAAAAATGGAACCTAAAATATTCAATCAAAGTAGAAAATGATATAAAATGATACTGTGATTTGTTTGCTCATTTCGATGAATTTGATCTATTTATCTCGTTAAATCATATGCAGCCTAAAACAATTAATTTTTCTTTTCTTTTTTTTTTCCTCACTTGTTTTTCTTATAGTTTGTAAGTTATATAGTTCACAAATCACGATGTTTCTCAACAGTGAATGCTTAATTTTCCTTCTTTTATCCATTTATCTTTAAATAAAGTGCTTGATTATTTAAGCAATAATTTAATTTGAACCCAAAGCAAAGTACGCGCGAAAACTCTAGTCCATCACTAGCGAAAATTGGACATTAAGGTTTAAATAAGAACATAATGTTAATATGAGATCATCCATTAATCCAATGTAATTGTAGAGTTTTATTGACTAAATATTCCACAAAAATATGGGTATAATCAGTATACCATTCTCAAATCGGTGCAAGTTAAATGTTAAGCTAGGCGTTTTCTTTTTGTTTTTTTTTTTATTATTTATTTTTCGACCTTTATTAGTATAGATTTTTCGGGCCAATTTGCGTCCATGTTAAGACTAAAATCTTTAGTCAGGTCAATGACCCTTTATTACTAAGTAATTTTCCTTACCAACTCTGCCGATCTCTGTAGATTTATTTTTGGCCGCATTTCTCAGTGATTATGTTATTGGGCCGCATTTTCGGGCCGCGACACAGCCACATTTAAGTTGTGGACGTGAAAGTCGTCGAGCAGAGGAACCGAGTCATCTGCATGGCTTCGAATGGTCCTGTCAATGTTCCCTAAGTTCTCTGTCTTGGCCTGCCCTGACACGTAATCGCTGAGACGAGCAATGAGCAATTGCCTCGCCTTAGCCGTGCGCGTTTTAACTGAATGTGAATGAGATTTGGGGTTTGGCTCATTTGAGTTTCAATTTGCAGCTATAGTTGCTTGGTTGTACGCAAAAATCCAGTGAGAGCTTAGTCTTTGGACAACCATTTTTCCGTCAACGTATCAATTTCCAAGCTTTTGGATTCTCGAGAGCTTTCACAGGCCGGTAAAGAAATCACCAATATGACTGAATTGTTGCTGTTTTAATCGGTGAGGCTGTTCTACAATAATTTGCATCTGCAAGAGTTGAAACTACAGGTGCGCTAACTTCTACCGACTAATACCTACAAGTTAGCAGCAACGGCCGAACAGGACTCTTGCTGCTTCAAACTGTCAGCAACATGAGCGATTACCCCGGCACCAGCATTATGAAGCCACTCATTTTTAACCTGCAGCCAGAGAGAAGTAAAGTCAGAGAAACCGTACATAGGCAAATGCACCGTATTGAAACCTACAATAGGGTCGAGCTGGTACATGAATGTTGTTATGGGCAAAGAAGGGCCAGAATGCCGAGTGGAAGCTAACATCAACTTTTTTCCATCCCAACTGCTGCAGGCCTTGTATCATTTCCTCTGTTAACAAACAGCAAGCAGTCGTTAGACAACTCTCACAGGACAGGACGGTACTCAGAAATCTCATCTGCTCATGAGTCTTATTTGCCACGATGCTACACCTTCTACAATTTCTTGATACTCCACCGTATGTTGCGTGCTGGGTTCATTTTGTGCAGCCTCCTTTGCTTTGGCAGCCTCTGGAGGATAATGGGGGCCCTCAGAGGAGACTGGTGGACAATATTCCACATCCACAACATGCTTGTAACCATCCAGGGATCGCTGAGGGGGCTGCCAGTCAAGATGTTTCCTCATTAAGCAATTTTTCAAGCAGGTGATTCCATTAATTCTTTTTCCTTTTTAAAGATATCCGTTTACTTCTTTCAACTGCTATTTTCAGCTTGACAACCATAACAGTGTTTAGAAGAACTGATTCCTGTAAAACTTATAATGGCAATACTTACTAATGTAGTAGAGCTGAAGCATGGTAAGTTAATTAGAAGCCTACAAATCCAAGCTTCAATGAAATCTTCATTGCCAGCTATAACAGAGATGACCTATTCCAATTTTCAATTATTTCCTCTTTTCTGTCATTAAATGAAAGCTGTCTCCTGAACGATGAAGTCGATGAATGATGAATACTGACAATTAGAATTCAGAGCAATGAGAGAGATGACGATTCTCACCTTGACAAGTTCTTTTTCTCTCCGTATGGATGATGTCCGCCAACCTACCATGTCTAGTTCACGTCAAGCAAACTCATTGAATAGGATAAAAAAACAAGAAGATTTTTAAAAGGTAGATCTATCCAGTTAACTGTGCAAATAGAACTACATTAAGTTGGGGGGATACGATCATAAGATACATTTGCATAAACAATGCGACATCTGAATGCACCAAGGGCGGATCTGCAAATGAAAAATGAAATGAAAAAGTATAGTGACAATGAGAATAAAGGTGAAAATAGCATTGATTCGTTTAATCTGAAAGTACAAATATTCTGAAAGTTTAACTTCTTACATGAATTGTCCGTCTTCACAATCTGATGCCATTCTCAGAAGAAGAGGCGGTTTCTCAGGTTTACCATCAGTAAGAAAAAGTTGGCTACCAGTATGACCCACAAAGAGAGGAGCCATTGGTGGAGCAAGTTTCTCCAAAAAGGGAATGCCCAAGAGAAAAGGAAGCTGACGCAAAACAAAAACCATTAATTGACTGGGTTTTCAGAAGACTAGGCACAAATACTAGATGCATATTAATACAAGCTAATTACACATAACAAAAACACCAATTTCCTACCATTTTGTAAAGGATTTATATACACAAGACAGATCCAAGAAGATTATTGACATGCGATTGAGAAACAGAATATAGTGTATGTAAATTATTAATTACAGCTACAAAGTGGGTCCAATAAAGATTCCTAAGGTGATATTATTTTTTATTCAGGACTTATTAACTTTGAAATATTCCATAAGAGATGATATCCATTGTGCAGTTCAGATGTTGCATATGCTTTCCAGTAGCTAGCCATAAACAGATATCAAAATTTCAGGAAAATGTTGTGGAGGTGCATGTTCCTTTTTTTTTTTTTTGATTTGGCATATGTTTTTGGTGCTTTCTTTTTGGATGCATGGGAGGTGCATACTCTCCATGCTCATAAATGAACCAATAAAATGAGACTTCCTTCTCTGTTTATAGAATCTGTAAGATTCTTTTTATTGTATTGTAAAAATCGTGATGATGATCTTCATTTCTGCAACTCTTACATGGATTTGAGTGACCAACATGCTGGGCCTTTGCATTGCCTTGTGACATCAAGGACCACAAAACCTCAACCAGTCAGCATCTCAACTTACCAAAACTTTTCATTTTTACATGGCTCCTTAGTTGAGAATTTCTCCTCCCAAATGATGACATGTCCCACAGTTACCAGTACTCTGCTACATTAACTAAGGCTCGCCCTTTCTATTCTATGTTAGTTATGATAAACTTTAATTATGACATCAGGTTTGCTAATAAGCATATCATTTCCACGTCACATCAAAGTTCATCATGGTTAGTGCTTTGTGCCAACTGTTTGATTGGATGATGACCTGGACCACCTGGTTGGCGGCATATTATCCAGGTTCTAACAGTGTGTATCAGAGCTTATAGCAGCAGAAGACATTTTACCCTTGAAGATAATGACTGTAGTTTGGCATTCCTAATGTCAGATTAAGCCAAACTATCCTGAGATGATGTGCATCTGAATTAGACAAATGTGTTGCACAAACAAATGTGATTGTAAGATTTAACAGATGACTTCAGATTCCATAGCAAAGCATGAGATGGGTTTTTCTGCACCTTAAAATTAAAGAATACCACATTATTAGTCTTTCTCTAAAAGACCCACAAAAAGGTCTATTATCATATACTGTATATTCCAACAGTATATTTTTGTGAATATGAAAAGCAAATGTAATGTAAAGCATAGCATACACAATAAAATGGATGACATTGCATGCTTCTGAGAATTTCCAAAGACTACAATGCTGAGATGGACTCGAGAGATATCATGCTTTGTCTATGATTTTGACAGCACAGAAGCACTGAGTAGGCAATTTGGACAGTACAGAAGCACCCAGTAAGCAGCACTAACACCTTCCTGATTATGACATTCACTTATTGCTAATTGCACAAAGAAATTTCTTTCCTGTTTACCTCAATTTTTTGTTATATATGTTATTGAGATTCAAAGGCAACAGAATCTAATTTTCCTGTGTAAAATATATTTAATGATTCACTTGATCCCATCCCAGTGATGTGTCGGCTGAGACATACTTTCTTAGCCCATGACTATGAGATAAATAGGCTTCACCTAAAAGTTTGAATGGTTACAGACAGCTAACAAAAGGAACATCTGGCATTTATTACTTTTGTTACCAATAGGTTACTGAATAGAAGTAAAGTAATCCTAGTTACCCATATAAAAGAAAATGAGCATAGCTGCACATGAGAAAAGAAAAAAGCACTATGTGGAAAAGAAAAAAGAAAGGAAAAGTTTTCAAATAAAAGGTTGCATATCAGATGATTGCCTTTAGGTGCAATCAAGCAAATCACTAGGAAATGCCATCCAAAACACACCTGCTTTCTTCCTCTCACTCCAAGATGTGGGGTTGCCAAAGTAATAAAATTCACTGGCTCCAATCCAGCAATCATACCTCGTCTTGAAGAGCATGACACATTCAAATCTGGCAGCTCTGAACCAATGCAGTTGTTGGATTGGCCAATACTTGAGGCATTCTGTGAATACAGGACTGCAATAGCATATCGTGCAAACAAGCCACCAAGAGAGTGGGCTAAAAAGGAAATCCTTTTCAGGCTATCTGTCTTCTGTACAACTTGCATAACCTGCTTATAATTTTGAAAGAAGAATAACAGAGAGTGAACATAATTGACAATGCAACAACTCACTCTGAATAAAACCACAGGACTCATTAAAACACCAGAAGAGAAACTACATGCAGATGGTTGCAAGGATACTCACTTCTTCTGCTAGTCGCTTTCCAGCTCCATCAATCCCAGAGAAGGTTTTGGTATAGCTATTGGATGAACTTGCTGCAAATAGCCATAATGATAAAATTACCACAACCAATGCAAGTCCAGGATCAAATTAATGTGTCTAAAAATTTAAGATGGAAAGCCAGTTTAACCACATCATCAATTGAAAAATGAGATATTATTGTCTATGCTGATTTTATCTTTTGCATCATCCCCAGTTCAACAGTTATGAGTTATGTGATTGATGGGGTGTAATTTCTGCTCCCTGTGGTCATGCCTAATTTTCTCAGTCAGTAACTTCTATCTTCTTCCAAATTTTTGACACCATATATCTCTTAAGGTTTCATATTTTGTTCAAAGTTTTGCATCAATTTGGCACAGTATAGAACAGAATAAAAAGAATAATACAAAATTGCATCAGTTTCCAAGGTACTGCACAGAAATGCACAGAGAAGATGAATTGACCAATATTAAAAAAATACATACCATAGACTAGAAAATTTCTCCCAAGTCGCTTTTTCAACTCTGCTTGTACATATGTCCAGTCACTTGGACTGCATTGTAAAGAAATCCGTTAAATTCAGTTGGAAATAGAAGCTGAAATAAGTGTAAAAAGTAACTTGTGTTCTACATATCCAATTCCAATTTCAAGAGATTTTATCAATGGACGTGCAGGATCAATGTCTCCCTTTGAAATTTTTCACACCTGGTGCAACAAGTAAAAATTATTTGATTACTGTTGCAAGGGCATTTTTGGTACATGGTATAAATGCACGCTAGATGTCTTTCAAGTCCCAAATTATTTCACTCAGGAAACCAACAGCAGTTATGGTTATAAACTGTCAAGAGATGATATGTAATGGTTGATTTAGAACACAATCAAAGACAAGTGTCCACAACACATGCGATAAGCATAGAAAGATAATTATCCATAGTTCTTGGAAAATAGGTTCAAATTCAATATTTAATTGCTTAACATTTGATTGCATCCACATGAAATGAACATCCAAGGGACCCCAAACAATGTGCAATACTTAGGTATGATTCATATTGCTTTAAGTGAAAAGAAAAGGATAAAAGGAAGACAGCAAAAGAAAAACATGGAATAGATTATGGACCAAAATAGAAAAAGAGATGTGTTAGAAATATTATTGGTATTTCTAATAGGCACTATAATACATATATTATGACTAGTCAACATAGTACCTTTTCTCCTTGTTTTCACTAACTTTAACATTTTAAGGGACAAACTACCTTGAGAGTGGCATTTAATAAGCTCATACCTAGCCATAATGCCATGAACAAGAACAAGAAGATGATCAGGTTCACTTTTCCCATTAACGGTACCAGTTGATGATGCAAGGATCCCTTGAGCAGTAGTGTTCATGGCTTGAGATCTACAGCCTTGATGTTTCCAATTACCACTTACACCTACAGGAGATTACATGAAGTTCCCATCAAAGTTAACAAAACATAAATAAATACTCATCTAGCATGCAATTCATAACAAATACATAGATATGCATATAGAAATGTCCATGCAAGTTAGAAGAAAACCAAAGCATGTAGACTACCTATAAACTATCAAAGAGATAGACACAAAATACACCAGTAAAACCACACAAAAAGATGTAAGAGAATAATTTCTATTTGCCATGAACAAATAGATTTCAAGCAAGAGAAAAATTGCACAAATGACAACAAAGTAATAGGGATTGCGGATAGCCCAGCAATATTCCAAGGCTCAGAAAAGGAAGACTGACCTCATTACAATCAAGTTCAACCCAAACAAGTTCAGAAATTCAAGATTCCAATACTTCTAATTGTATCTTAATTTATCCATAATGGCTCATTTCAGGAACAGGATTTGCAGCAACAGGAACACAAGCTGATAAGAAAAAGTAGTGATTTTCTTGCAAAGATTTCAGGAAAAGAAAGCATAGCCATAATACGGTCACCTCAAGCTGATGCCTGCTATTAGGAACTTTAACTTATGCATAGCTCGATGGGTTCGATTAAAATATACCGCATATTTCATTTGTTTGGATTGTCTATGATGCGTAGATGGAAGAATCATTCCATTGTCACCCATCCCAAACCCAGCAAGATAGGAGCCCTTATCGTGTGAATCATTAAAATACATTCTTGATCTTAAAGCAGTTAAAGAATTGATCTTTTTGCATTGCGCAAACCCCAAACCATAAAATTCTCCATAAAACTCGAAGACCCAATTACCAAGAAACGATCAGTCACAGTTCTAAACAGTCACAATCAAAATCTAAACAATTTCCCAATTCCACCAACCACTTCCAATTTCCAAATCATCAGAATCAAATCTTCCATGCCATTCATGTCAAAATTCACCCCAAAAATATATATTTATTTTTTTTAAAAAAAGAACTAAAATTTAAAAGAGTACCAGAAGAGAAAGACGAAGAACTGGAGCAGGAACACGAGGACGACGAATACGAGGTGGTACTCAGCGCTCTTCCACTTCTCGTAATGCTGTTGTTGTTATTGTTGTTGTTGTTGATGTTCTTGTTGTTGTTGTTAATGAATCTTGGAGAATACAGGGATCCAGCTTGTACGAAACAAGCCGTTGCCATCTATGTATATCTATTATGTATGTATGTATGTATGTGTGTATGTATATATGTATGCAGAAAATGACGGCTGGAAGAGAAAGAGAGATTGAGGCAACGTTCCTGAATTGTCGGGGCTTTCGATGATGGGGTTGTCCTTGGCCCTGTCCTCAACACCATCGATGGTGACGATGCTGATGAAGACATCACCATTAGTGATGCCCGCGTGAACCAATTTGCCTATTTTTAGCCTTAAAAAAAAAAAAAAAAACAAATAGAGCTGAAGTTTCAAGAACTTAAATTTAAACAATAAATAAATAAATATATATATATATATATATATATAGAGTACATGGTTAAAAAAAAAACTAGAAAAAGTTTAATATAAAGAATACAGAATTCAGTACGCCTATACATTTTACCAGAATGCACTGTCTTGCGTATCCAAATCATAGTATCGGGTGGCAGAGTTTATTAAGCAATGCAAAGGTACGAGAAAATATTAAAATAATTTTTATATATTTAATTTTATTTATTTGTTGAATTAAGGGCAATATTATTAATTTATTTTTCAATTTTTTGTTATTTTTTAAACATTATTATATAATTTTTATTTTTTAACTTTATTTTTTAAAATACTAAATAGAAAAGTTTTTTTTTGTTGATAAATATGATTAAATATAATGTAATTATAATACATAAATGACATTTATTAGTGTATGATGAAATTAAATAAAGATTTTAAAAAATTAATATAGTATTAACTATTATATTGATATGATGAGGTCATATATTTTATTATATCAAAATATATTTTATACGATGAAGGCTGCCCCACCTGGTCCCATATAAAGACAAAAAACCAAATGATGAAATTGGGGGAGGAAGAGGAAGTTTTGCACGAGGAAAATACTGATGGACTCATCTAAGCATGCCGGAGGCTGCCGACATGCACTTGTCCCAAGGTCAATGCGCAGGGTTTCATGAAATGTCCATTAACTTGGAGACTTTTATTTGTATTCTTGGCCACTTACAAATGTTTGGTTTGCATTACGCTGATGCGGGAGCTCTTTGAATTCTTCTTTAAATCCAGCGTGTGTGTGTGTGTGAGGGAGAGAGGGAGAGGGAGAGAGGGAGAGGGAGAGATGGTGGGGTTTCATTGAAATTGCAAAAGCTTGGAAGAGGGGGAGGACGAGGGGTTCTTTCCAATTGCATAAAAACCACTTCTGAAAACTTCAAAAAGAGAGAGAGAGAGAGAGAGAGGAAGGATTTAAAATTAGTTTTTAGGAATTTAAAACAATTCTTCTTTATTTTTGGAAAATTTAATTTCTTAAAAAAGATTACCGCATCATGTAGAGAAGCTCACGTTGCATGCTTAGCAATTCAAGTTGCTTAGACGACACATGAGAATGTGCCACACGGCATGAGTTTATGATTGATTGACAGTTTAACCTACAGAAAAAGACCTTTTCTAGTCACGGTGAGACGGCGAAGGACCAATTCTAAAACAAAAACATAGTGGTGGGCGTAATTCAACAAACAAACAAACGAACGAAATGAAACAATTCTCGATTTTTGCTTCTTCTTATAACCACGTTTCGAAGTAATACTTTCCTCACATTGATTTCCCATGATGCCATTGCTTTTCATGCAAGGCACCATCCATGTTAAGTAGCCTTAAAAATGACTCCACGGCCAAGTAAAAGCATAATTCCGTCTGAGTCTGAATCGGGTACTCATAAACTGCTGCAACGTTGATTAGAATGCCCATTACGTCAAGTAGGAATTCGGTATTGCACGTAAACTACCACCGGAGCAACCTAAACTACCACCGGAGCATGACAACGACATACACCAAAAGAAATTTCAGTTACTTGAAACGCCAAAATATGGCCAAGACATTTACGTTAAATGTCTCTTTCTCAGGCTTTGGTTGCCGTTTAAAGCCCCACAGGCAGAAAGGTGAAAGCCAAGATAACATGGATAATCCAAAATAATAATCTTTATTTTTTGAAAATTTTTAATGCAGTTTTATTTTTTTTAATATTTAATTCTAAATATTATTAATTTTTTTAATATATATATATTTTTGAAAACAGAAAACAAGTCAGTTATTATATTTGATAATTAACATAAAAAATATATTATTAATATATATTTTAATAGGTATCTTATTCTTGAAAATAAAATATTTGGAATATTTAGAAATATATTTTAGTTGTAAATACATATTTTCATATGTATTTTTATATGTTAATTGTAAAATATAATATTTGATTTGTTTTTTTTTTGTTTCTCTTGGTGTTCAATTGTATCGTATTAGTGATGTTTAGAATTAAATTAAACAAAAAAAGTAAAAAATCTGAAACTATATTGAAAAAGATTAAAAAAAGTTGAAAACTTATGTTTTACCATATTCTCACCATCACATTTTCCGGCACAAAGTGCTGAATCGAAAAGTCTTGCCTTGCAGCAATTGGGAATACCTGGGACATTGCTGAGACTTGGAACAAGGTTCCAAAATTGTTGCACTCAAATTAGCACTTGCAACAAATGTACAAGGCAGGGAATCACTAAATTTGGTTGAAAGGAACCAGAGCTACCGTCGGGGCGTGCATAATTAAATGATAATTTGCTCCTCACTGCATTTCTAACTGCCTTGAACCTAAAAAGGGTTTCATATCTTCTCCTCGTGTATCACTTTTATGACGAAAATAAACATGGATATTTACCAAGATTCATTATATGAAGCTAGAGGCTCAGAGAAGGAAGAACATGGATAACCACAAAAGCTATCGTTGTGAAGTAAGGCTAAAAGATCGACATCTCACCTGAAGGGCGAAAATATAAACTAAAATAATACCTGAGCATGTGACCCTGCTTCTGTTGTCATTTGTTAAGAAGGGTGGCGTAGAAGTGGACTATTGACACAAACACCAAAATCTAAACATGGTAAAACCTAAACAGAATTGCAATTGACTCACAAAATTTGAGACATATTGTCGGGGCCCAAACATCCTAGCTCATCCTAGTGCAAGAGAATATCATCCCCAATTGACACTACAAGCGGACTATTTGGCACAAACCAAATATTAGTACCCGCCAATGATTAGGACTCCAATATTGAAGTTTTATGCATTAAGGGTGTCACCGTGGATCTCTTGATGAGGAGAAAATTTGGTAGACGTGGAAGTGGGGGGCGTGTGTGTATTGTAGTGTGTATATATTGATTTCAGAATTGTCATTAATTATTTTAAGTGTAATTAAGATATTATAAGTAATTAAATTGACTTTTTTTTATGACTTTTTGGGATTCAGAAATCTAGTTACACTTGATAGATGTTGCAATCCATCTAAATATTTATTGCAAATGATGTTACTATAGTTATTTTATTTTTATTTTTAAACTTTTTTTATTGATATTTTATTTATTATTTTTTCTTTTTTTAATTAATTATTATTATTTTTTTAAAAAATTAAGGTAATTTAGGTTTTATAGATTTACTTGAGATATCTTAAATTAATACTATGACTGAAAATTTTGAATTTCTTCTTAATTTTCTTTTCTCCCTTTCCTCCTTTTTTTTTCTTCCTTTTCTTTTTTTTTATTTTCCTTTTCCTGACTTCTTTCTTTCTTTTTTATTTTCTTTCCTTTCTTTCTAGACTTAGCCCCCCTCCCTTTAGTTTCTTTGTTCAACAAAAATCAAAGCTCTTTCCCTCTCCATATAAACCATTTCAATACTCATTTTTTCACAATTTTTTTTAGCTCAAAAACACCTAAATCATAACTTTTAAGTATGATTTTTGGTGGGATAAGCCAAGATTTGGCCTTAGAAGTAGTGTTTTTAGTTGATTTTTGGATTGGGTATTATAGAAAATAAGAGGATGGGAGCCACTGGTGGTGAGATGTTGCTAGTCTTTAACTTATGTATGAAGGGCATTATTAGGTAGATCAAAACCTATTGAGTTCATTGATACTGATTATGTGAGATGATAGTTGTTGTAATTGACATGTGTAGGGTATACAGCAAGTAGTAGTGGCAAGCTTTAAGGTGATAGTCATCGCCACCGAGTGCTTTGTTTGGCGCATGAAGGGCACCAATGAATAGATTAATGCCCAACGCACTAGAAGATACTAACTTCGAGTTGGAATGCCATTTGCTAGTGGCATGTGTAGTGGTGGTGTGGAAACTAATCTTGGGCTATTCATTGGTTCATACACTTCCTAACTTCCTTTCGATGTATGACTTTAGGCAACAACTAAATTGGTGGAAGAGGACTTTATGGGTGGTATCAACGGTATTTTCTGACAACTCTTTGGTGGGCTACCTTAAGATTGAATACGCAATTTTGAGTTTTCTTTTTTACCTCTTTGACTATTTTGTACTTTTTGTTGGTATTTTCTTATTTTTTTCAAATTTCTAAGTATGTTTATGCATAAAAAGAAAAAAAAGGCAAAAAAAAAAGGTGAAATATACTAATTTTTTATGTCTTTTTTTGTGTATGGGCAAATTAGTGACCAAGAGAAGTATGACAACTTAAGATAAGTGTTTTCTTGACCAATTTTAGTAATTAAATGTGTGGTTATGTGCTAAAACTCTTTTGTTTGTGAGTGATTTACTTTTTATAACGATCAATCCATTTTAACCTTGATTGGTGCTTAAGTAAAATACTTTATAATTGTATTTAAATTAATGAGATGTGGTATGTCCTTGCTATCCATATGTATTGTAATTAGTGCCTTACCTAAGAATTCATTTTTTACAACATATGAACCTTTATAATTAGATGTCCATTTGCCTTTTAGTTCACTTTGATTTTCTGGAACTTGTTTTATGACTAAGTTTCATTCTTTGAAATATCTAGGGTGCATTTTATTTTGATGTACTCGCCTTATTAAGTTTTGGTATAATTGTTCACAACAAATAAAAGTTAGCTTTTTTTCTTCGATAGGATTTAGTTGCTTATATCTAATTCTGACCCATTCTTTTTCTTTTAGTTTTGCTTTAATCAGAACTCTTAAAGAAAGAATTTTAACTTTTATTAGTAAGATTGTCTCAGTCCTATAAACTAATGTAAATAGGATTGTTCTTATGAAAATACCCATGGTGATGCAATACACATGCAAGACAAATGACAATATTTTATGCCAATCATTATAGGTAATTGTCACCTTTTCTATGATTTACTTAACATTTATATTAGTTACTTCAATTTCCCTATTTATCTTCTGTTTGAATGGGATAAAGTGGTTAGTCATCATTTTGTTGTTTAGATTGGTGGCGTTATCTGTGATTAGTTGTTTTGGTATACAATAACGACATATAATGTCTTACTTAATGAACTTAATAACCACTTTATATGTGACACTTGGATAAGATTACATTAGTCCTATAAACGAATGCAAATGGGTTGCCTTTATGGAAATATCCATAATGGTGTGATATACATGCAAAGCAAATGACAACATTATATGTCAACCCTTGTAGGTAACTATCATGTTTTCAATGATCTACTTAAAATTTTTATTTGTTATTTCAATTACACCATTCATCTTTGGTTTATATGGGAAAAAGTTATGATACTTGATTTGAAAGTGATTACAAAAGTTAATCATCATTTTGTTGTTTAGATTAATGGTTCATTCTAGTACACAATAACGACATATGATGAACTTAATAATCACCTTATAGGTGACATTTGTATAAGATGTTACTTTAACTCATTTTGTGAAGTAATTAATTGTCATTAGGATAAATCGATTCCTATTGGGTACTTTTAATATAATAGGACCAATTACATTCATATCTCACATGAAGAATGACCACAGGGATCATTACATGCAATAGGTTTGGTGCTGTATGTATTTTATCTACATGTATCTAACATTCATGACATTTTTAAGTATGTCAAAAGTAATTTAATTTCATAGTTAACTAGTAATATTCTACTCTTAAGATTTTTATGATCATGAAAAGGCCATCGACATGCGACCCACATAAAGCCTTATACATTACTTTTATAATCATTTTTACTTTAGTTGCATTTATGTATTACAGTAAGATTAACTTATAATTATACTTGTAGAGTATATCTTTATTGAGGAAGAAATTCATTGCCGACCTTTATAAGGTTCTTTTATCATTTTTATTTACATCATAGGATACTCATGAGCCTTAGGGTAGTGCATTATGCCATGATACCATACTCTGTTATCCACCACCACCATATTTATATGTGTGTAATGAGTTAAGATGTGATGGATATTAAGATGAATCACGTGGGCATTAACTTTAGAATTGACTTTGTGCATTGCCACCAAAATTACCAAAACATTGAGAATTTGATTGTTTTCTCAAAACATATGATGAAAAGTAATATAATCAAATCGCACCATTAGTATATATTTAACTGAGATCTTTGAGAAAAAAAAGATCTTATTTATAATTTAAAGATGTAACATATATTCAAAAATGATATTTTTAATTTTAAATTTATTTTGAAAATCACACAAGTTAATATTTAGAAGTGAAATATATATCATATATTAGATTTTTAATTGTTTATTGGACATAGTAATTCTAATCTTTTATCTTTTCTCACTTTTACTTGTCTTATTGTTTTATTTACTTTTTTGAGTCAAACTAAACAACTTATGATCCAAGTTAACAAAGTTGATCATGTGGGAGAGTGAGCAAATAAAGTGGATAAAATAGAGGTATAACCGGGGTGAAGGATTGTGAAACTCAGTGACTAAATTACAAGTTTAAATAAAATTTAAGATTGAATTATACATTAGACAATGTTTAGGAGTCAAATTGTAATATTTAGTATTTTGAAAAGCATGGCAGCATTGCGATGAAACAAGTCGGACAGATTGGTTAGGATTTAACTGTGCAAATGATTGAAGACTTGCGGTTTTCATGGAAAAGTAATTGGTCGAGCACTCACACTAAGAGTTTATTTATATTACTTCTGTTATTTATATTTTTTAAGCAATGTAATCTTAGGGAAAATATATCGAAAATTGAATTGGACATATTTAATTATTAGTGAAAACTAATTATGTCGTGGCCTTAACCTTTTATTAGAACAAGTTTAAGTTGGTTTATTTTAAAGTCATCCTAGCAAAGCATAGATTAATTCCATGAAATTGTTCAGTAACGTAGGTTAGTCAATTGTTTGGTGTGAAAATATTTTTATTTTATTGAAATTATAGAATATCACTCTTATTTTCTTATTTTTGTAGAAAAAAAAATCATTGAATTGTTTAGCTCAAATACTTGTTTAGTGAGACTAAAAGATCCTTCTGAAGTAACCGCACAAAAAGGTTAAAAAAATTTTTTTAAAAAAAAATCAAAGATACCCTTCCCATTATACAACTCCTCACATTGCTTTTCAGGGTTCTAAACAAATTGTTTTAGATTCTGCCGAAATGAACTTAAATTTACTTATTAAGCTCCTCTGCTTTCTTTTTACTATATTTCTAATTGTTTCTTAGAAGGGATCCGTCACAAGGCATGAGTTTTTTTTTTCTTTTTTTTTCTTTTTCTTTTTTTGCAATGAAGGAATGACGAAGATCATGATGTGATAATATGCATTTTAATCTCGTGATCAAGTACTTAATAATTATAAATATATAATTAACAATCTTAGAAGCATTATCTTAGTAGTAAATCAAAATATTTACCAAAATGTCTAACTAACAATAATAATAAAAATATAATTATGTAAATAGTAAAAATATATACAAGTATGAATTACTTTTAGGAAAAATAAAAGTAAAAATAAGCAAATGTAGAAGGTGTAACCATCTAAATAAATGCATTAAAGTTAAAAAAATATATATATCTATCAAATCCTCTTTACGCAAAAGAGCACTTTTTCGAAAGACCCCTTCTCCCTCAAAGGCTTAAGCCACCGAGAGACACCCCATAATGCCACAATATCTCGACTATATCTATAAATTTCAATTTTGATATATTATAGCAAAATATATAAAAAATTATTTAAAATTATTATTATTTAAACAATATATTTTTTAGAAAAAAATAAATTAATAAATAATTTTAATTTAAATTTATAAAAATAATAATAAATATTTTTATAATACTTATTTTATGTCATTGGAAAACAAAAGAAAAAAAGTTAAAGCAAATTTGTTTGGTTGGAGAAATTACTGGATAAACTTAATCTACACAAAGTGTAATAGACGAGTGTATTAGATTTGTCTCTCAAATCGAAAAATAGGGAAATCGGATAAAAAGAGGGATAGAAAGAGGGAAATTTTGGAAGATATAAACTCGTGGCAAGGCATATAAGGCATATATATACAATAATGACGTCTCAACGATCATTGCTAAGACGACCTTTCAGATGGTGACACGGCCATATTCATGTCAAGACGGCCTTGGCCTGCAAAAAATTATGTATTTTTTGCAAGGGAACTTGCGAAGCAGAATGCTTACAACAACAAATGATGATTGGTAATAACAATAATTAAACAACATATACCCACACAACCTCACAACCACTCGTCCCAGTATTTCCTTTTGCAAAATTTTAATTCCATAAGGGCAAATTATGTAAGGTCTCGCGCAAACCTTCCATGAAAATGAAAGAAGCAGGCCATCATTGGGAACTATTTCCAGTAAGTAAAACTGTTGAACGACCAGAAGCAACAGATGGACAAAGAGCGAACCTTCACAGTGCATCGTAAAAATGGCGTTGGAAATCACTCTTTTTCTAAAAAAAAAAAAAAGAAAAGTGCTTATGTTCTTAAATCAGGGTTAACTGCAAAAGTAAAAAACGCCCACTATTACCATCCAACTAGGGATGAACAGAGTCTCCGTGCCGAATGGGGCATCATTTCTGGCAATCCTTTTTCCGTTATTAACCCTTTAAATTAAACATTCCCATAGAGATAATCAAATGCTTTTTATTTGTAAAACAATTTCGGTGGTTAATACAATGCATGTTACTTTGGTTTCTCCATAAGATTGTCTTATGCATGCTGTCACTCGTATAAATAAAGACATTACCTCAAGTGCCAATCACACAAAACAGCCTTGGTGTGAGTTCTAGCTAAAGAAGCTACAAATCCATCAGCCATGGCCGAGAAGGAAGGAGGAATTGTCAAGAAGGGTCACGATGAAGGACTTAAAATGGCGGTTGCTCTTCTTGAGGAGTTTGGACTTCCTCTTGGACTCCTCCCTCTTGCAGATGTGATCGAAGTTGGCTTTGTCAGGAATTCTGGATACATGTGGATTGGGCAAAAGAAAAAGGTCGAGCACAACTTCAAGATGATCAGCAAGCTCGTGAGCTATGACACTGAAATAACCGGCTATGTCAGCAAAAACAAGATCAAGAAACTCAAGGGAGTGAAGGCTAAGGAACTCATGCTCTGGCCTCCAGTCAGTGAGATAATTGTTGATGACCCACCTACGGGAAAAATTCACTTCAAGAGCCTTGCTGGCATCACGAAAACTTTCCCAGTTCAGGCATTTGCCGCTGGCCAGTAACGCTCACCAGCTGATAGTGGTTAAAGGGTTCACCAAGCATGTGTCTGCAACAACAATACGTGCCTTACCTTTTAGACATATTTATGCTTTTGTCGCATTATATTACTTCCCGTTTTGCTAGTTTCCAATCAAGGATTGGTAAGTTTGTCATAGCAGCATTTGAAAAAATAAAATAAAATTGGTCACAGTATTTAGAAAAATTGTATTTGGAAACTTTTTTATTAATTGCAAAAACTTATGGGCACGAAGTTGTGATTCTTACACGAAAAATCATATGTAAACTCTCTATACATCCAACTATGATTGTCCAGCAAAATAAGAGGAAACACAACAGTTTCCTTTTCAGCCTATTCATCCAGTGATATTGCAGTTGATAAAAAATGACATAAATGTCAAAACAATGCCATAATATTCTAAATTGCAGTCAAATGGAAATTCAAGAACACAATTGGTCCAAGTCCCTGTCCCAACCAAAGAATAATTACTGGACTAATCAACAATGTGCTTGGTTACTTCTCTTCTTCTTGTTGCTTTTGCTTTTTTTGCCCCCTTTTTCGTACAATCTTACTGACTTCTACACACATAGAGCGACCAGGCATTCTAACTACATTCTTGGAATGAAAACCTCAATTAAGTTGTTTTGCAGACCATCAGTTTGACGGAACATTAGTTGTACCTTAACTTCAAATACAAAGAGAGTAAGTTTATCGTAGTTATAAGAAGCAGAAGGAATAGATTAGAAAGCATAGAATAGGAGTCACGCAATTGAATGAACAAGGAACATATATCTTCAAGGGGAAACAAAGACTGTACATATCAAAAATGTGTAATGAAACTTGATCTTTTGAAAATGCAGAAGAGGATATGGCGAGATAATAAAAGAGTCCATGACAGACGAACCTGTTCTTGTTCATTGTTGTACAGGTTTAAACAGGATAACTACTTACAGATAATTTGTTTCTGCAAATATTACGTACAACGCTCCAATGACACCGTGGTGGCCACAGACCTTTCACATAACCCCAGAATTGAGCACATGCAAGTGTTGGTTTATTAGAAGGTGAGCTCACAATTACAACCAGAAAACTTTCTGGTTTAGTGCAGCCAATGTATGCATAAAGACCAGAAATGAGAGAGGCATGTAAAAAGTGGTGTTTTTCTCTGAAATTGCTTAGTATGCAAGCTTCATTATATGTACATGAAGCCTTTTGATTTCGTACATCATTGTAGGATTACATAATTCCTAATTCAAATGCAAAAATTAAAGTTTCAAATACAAATTCAAAATAACTTGAATTTGATCCTAAAGAGTACAAAAGGCCAAATTAGAAAACTTGATTAACAAATCAATGAAGTTATATTTAAACTTTAAACAAAACATTCCATAACATCAAAATAATCTTTGAAAACTTCTTAAAGAAGTTGGTTTGCCTCTTCCTTCTACTGCAAATAATTGTCATTACCAACTTTTAAAAGCTTGAGGGAATTTGCATCAAGACTTCAAATTTGAACTTGGTCAGTAATACTACAGCGCCTTGGTGCTTAGCTTCCTCAAGCTTCAATTCTCCTCCTTAATGCTGAAGGATTGCACCCCCATACTACTTCTTAAGGTTTCAAACTTCTGCTTTGGCAAACATTTAGCGAGAATATTTGCAAATTATTGATTTGAGGGGAAATACATCAACTTGATCTCATTGCTTGCCTGTACTTCCAAGATGAAGTGTAACTTAACCTTAAAATGTTTTGTACTTTTATGTAGCATAAGATTTCTTAAAATGGCTATGGAAGATTGATTGTTGCAAAAAATAGTTGTAGCTTTTATTTGTTGCAAATTGAAATTAAAGAGAAGTTTTTTAATCTAGATTGCTTGATTCACAGTAGAAGTAGTACCTATGTATCCTACTTTTGTTGCAAATTGAAATTAAAGAGAAGTTTTTTAATCTAGATTGCT
Organism: Bruguiera parviflora; assembly: GCA_019804595.1. Classification (NCBI taxonomy): domain Eukaryota; kingdom Viridiplantae; phylum Streptophyta; class Magnoliopsida; order Malpighiales; family Rhizophoraceae; genus Bruguiera; species Bruguiera parviflora. The sequence continues at coordinate 2,204,393 of CM034055.1, forward strand.
TGATTCACAGTAGAAGTAGTACCTATGTATCCTATTGATTGAGCAATTGTGACTTGTTTTTTTGAGCTCCAACTAAAAACTTTAGCACTAAGGGTAAACATAAATCTTAAGGTGTTTTTCATATCTTTAAGAGATTTAGCCCAATCATTATTTGCATATTTAATAAGTGTTTTTTTGTACATCCCAATTTGCAGTCCTTTAAATGTATCTTAAGACTTTTTTAGTTACTTTGAAATGCAATTTACTAGGTGAATGCATAAATCTAGAAATGAGGCTTACTGTATACACAAGATCACCCTGGTAGCTAAGAGATACAATAAATAGCCTATGAGACTTTTGTATCTAGTAGCATTGGTTTTCTCACCATTATTTTCCTTCTATAATTTGTCACCAATAATCAAAGGTGTTTTGATATTCTTACTATTATCTATATGAAATCTTTTAAAAGTTTTTTTAGCATACTTGATTTGACACATAAGGATCTCTTAATTAGATTGCTTGAGTTTCAATACAAGTAAATATGACATCAAACTAAGATTTGTCATATCAAAAACTTCTTTTATTTCAATCTTAAACTTTTGAACAAATTTATAACAATTTTTTATAATCAGTAAGTCATTAACATATAAAGAAATATAAAGAATTTGATCTTCGTGGACCTTGACATATAGAGTGATTTTTATTTTGCTCCTCTGAAACCTAAGGTTCAATAAATGATTATTGATCCTATTATTTCAAGTTCATGGGACTTGTTTTAGTTTATAAAATGCCTTTCTAAGCAAATATACTTTGTCTTCTTACCTTTTTTTGATAAATCTTGAAGTTTACTTAATAAATATTTCTTTTTGGAGAAAACCATTATGGAAAATAGATTTCACATTAAGTTAATGTACCTTTCAACCTTTTTGAGTTACAATTGTTATAAATAATTTAATTGTATCCATTCTAACTACTAATGCAAATATTTCATAATAGTCAATTCTATACTCTTATAAATACCCTTTAGTCACCAATCTAACTTTGTATTTGTTAATTATGCCATCAGAATGACACTTAGTCCTATATATCCACCTCACCTTAATAACTAATTTCCTTTATAGATTAGAAACTAATACCCGAGTTTGGCTCTTTTTTATATATTACAACTCCTCTTACATTACTTTTTTCTAGTTGAGCATTTGTAAAGTTTTTTTATGATTTATTGGTCCCAAAACAATTTCTTGTGTTGTTTCATAATGTCAGTAAGATTTTTTGTTCCTTTAACTAGATAATTTTCATCATTTTTATTAGTTGTCTCAACTTCTGAAACTAGAGCATTAAGAACCAATCCAAATTAAGCATGTGACACCTTAATCTTAGATTTGTCCCAATTCCATTACTCTATCTCACTAAATTTAACATGTTTGGAGGCTAATACTTTCCTATAATGGATATGATAAATCTTATAATTAGATACAATGTTGATGTAACATATAAAGATAACTATAGCCATTTTGGGATCTAGTTTGTCTCCTTTTTACCTAGGTACATGAGCAAAGTATATAAACCCAAGTATTTTTGAGTGATCAAAGGATGGTTTATGTTGGAACTAAACCTTAAAGGAAGTTTGATTTGTAAGTGCTTTAGTTAATAATTTGTTTAGTAAATACACAAAAGTGGCTACACTTTTAGCCCATAACTACTTTAAAAGCTTCCTTTTTGTCCATAAACATCTAGTTATAGACATGATGGTCCTATTTTTTCTCTCGTTTACTTCATTTTATTAAGGTGTATATGGAGCAATGAACTGGTATTAAATTTTAGCATTTATGCAAATTGTTTTAAATGATTTTAAGGTATACTTAAAACCATTATCAAACCCCATAACTTTAATTTTAAGACCTAATTAAGATTCAATCCAAGTCTTAAATCTTTGAGAGATAGATGAGACTTTAACTTTGATACGAACTCTGTTTATATGTAAACGGAACCCAACACCAATGTTGGTATAGGATCGTTCTAACAAAGGTTAAGGGATTTGGAGTTCTGA
>CM034055.1:2211421-2382963 GCA_019804595.1 Bruguiera parviflora
AGAACTAGAGAAAATAGCTCATACACTTATGAAAACGGGTCTGCCTCTCCCAGCCACCCTTTTTGCCCTTTTTATATGCTAATTCCAGAAACCCTAACTAATAAGCTGGTCTTAATAAGGGAATTCGTCCAACCCACTAAATAAGTTGGACTTAATAAGGAATTTCATCTAACCCACTAAATAAGCTGGGCTTAATAAGGAATTTCGTCCAGCCCACTAACTAATAATAAAAACACATGAAAATAACCTACTTAAACGCCCAATTATGGGCTCTCAAATCCAACTTCCTTCCCAAGGCCATGGTTCGCAAATTCCTCCATAGATGACCCATTCGCAAGCCTTGGTGAAGACTCCATCCTCCTTAACTCATACTTGGCAACCTCCTGATAGTAAATGTCGCACAATAGGTTGTTGAGAGCTTCCTTTACTTTCTTTGACCTTGCCCTTGTCATTGGTCCTCCAAGGTTTTGCAATGCATCTACTCCCTTGTCGATTTGAGTTGGTACAATATGGTTTCCATCAAACTTGGTCTTGAGAAAAAATACCTAGCAGAATCTATTACGATCATTTTTGAAGATGATAAAATATTTGTTGTTATTTAAAAACTAAACACTTATAAGTCCAAATAGATTTGAATAAATTAATTAGAGCTTCTCACTACCTCTCTAAGGTTGTTTGATAGTTGATGGGAGTTTAGTTTGTTTACCAAGTTAATAAATATCACATATGTTAGTAAGTGTAGAAATTTTAATTATATCTTTGGCAAGACCTTTCCTATGTAGGATTTGAATTCTAACATAATGAAATTGCCCTCTCTTTCTATACTACATGGTTGACTCATCAATTAAGATAGGCAGTGCCTAATGATGAACATTTTTTAAGTTTAATTGAAAATTTTTTCTTTTCATATAAATAAAAGCAAGTTCAAAGTCATTTACATCATAAATTACACAATTTTTTTTTAAAGGAACACCCATTATCAAGCAATTGGCCAACATTAAAGAGATTTTGGATTATATCAGTTACAAACAAAACATTACAAGTGAGTCTCGTACCTAGATAAGTGGAGATAGCAATAATGCCTCTATCTTTTACTTATTGGAGCTGTCCATTCATAATTCTGACTTTGAAAGTATGTGAACCATCTAAAGATTTGAAACATCAAGGCATAAAGACATGTGGTTTATGTAACAATTATCCATTAGTCAAGTCTTCCTAGAAATGCTTTTGTTAGCTACAAAAATGTTCTTCAAATTATTGCTCATCATTTGCCACTTGTGATTTAGTTTTTATTGGTAGATCATGTTGTGTCTAACTTTATTTCTTTTTGTAGATTCTCCTTGAATAACCTTTTTTCTTGCAAAAGTTGCATACTATATGTATCCTTTTTTAACAAAATTTTCCCAAGTGATTAGATTTGTTGCAATGTTCATAAAGAAGATATTGTTTATTTCCTTCTATTTTACTATCAATTGTTTTCTTCCATACTTTACCCTTTACTTCTTTTTTTTGCTAATATTTTTGCTTTTGCTTAGCTTGGAAGGCTCTTTCATCAATCTTCTTATCTTATAAGTTACCTTTGCTTTTGAACTTGTAATGCATTAATCAAAATTTCCAATGTAATCGTATTTAAGTCTATTAAGTCCTTTAAAATGAGATTTTGGCATTAAACCTTTCTGGGATACTTGCTAAAACCTTTTGAATCACTAGCTTATTAAGAAAATCCTCACCAAGAACTTTAATTTAATTTATAATTTTAAATAATTTGTTACTGTATTTCTTAACAGTTTCAAAATCATTTATCTTCAACAATTCAAATTCTCTTCTAAAATTCAAAAGTTACATATTTATAGTATTCAAGTTACCCTTAAACTTCTCTTTTTATCTTTCTCAGGCCTTTTTAACTGTATTACAAGCCATGATTCTATTAAAATTAATTTTTGCAAAAACATATTATATACATGTTAAGATTTTGTATTACTTAAAAATGTACTCATTATGGTGCTTTATTTATGCCACGATTGGATTAAGAGAAAAAAGAGCAAGTTATGGTCTATTTTTAATAGCTTTCCATCAATCATAGGCCCTTAATTATACTTTCATCATGACAGTTCATTGAGTGTTGTTGTCTACTTTAAATTTTGGTAGAGGCTAAGGCAAATGAGTAAAGCTTAATGAAGCCATTCTAAGATGTTGTAGGCTTTTTGTGAAGGTTGCTCTCAAGTATTTCATGACTTATAAGTACACTTCTTTGCTCTTCTAATCATAATTTACAAGTCATTTATTAGACTTAATTGCTCTAATACTAAATGTTAGTTTATTAAAAGCTAAATTTTCAATTACAATTATAAAACTTTTTGGTTTATTGCGACAAATGTATGTTGCTAGAAATGAAAGATAGGCACATAAAAGGTGGAGTTTTTCTTTGAAATTACTTAGTATGCAAGCATCATTATATGTATATGAAGCCTTTTGATTTAGTACATCATTGTAGAATTACATCATTTTTAATTCAAATACAAAAATTGATATTTCAAATACAAATGCAAACTAATTTAAATTTGATCATTGAGAGTCTAAAAGGTTAAATAGGAAAACTTGATTAACAAGTCAATTGAGTTATATTTAAACTTTAAATACAACATTCCATGACATCAAAATAAGCTTTAAAAGCTTTTTAAAGAAGTTGGTTTGCCTTTTCTTTCTAATACAATTGTCATAACCAATTTTAAAAAACTTGAGGGAGTTTGCATCAAAGCTTCAAATTTAGACTTGGTATTTTAACACCTTAGTGCTTAGCTTCCTTGAGCTTTAGCAAGTCTAATAAAGAATTATAATGTCCTTTCTTGATTTTTACCTCTTTCACCTGATAAAGCAATAGCAACTTCAAAATCTTCCTAATCAAGATTATTTGCCTTTATTTTCTTTTCCTCTTTTAAATACGTGCATCTTCAAAAAATTGAATACTACCAACATGAGTGGAAGCATCATTCTAAAGACACATTAAGTTCGTCAATGTGCAACTTGGCAACATATATCTTTGTTATCCTCCTCTTAATGGCCTTAAAACATTAGCAAAATATAGGGGCATGGGGTTCAATTCCACATCTCTTTCTAATATTTGATTGAGAAAAATCTTTTTGCCTAATTCTAATTTCTCATTCTATCAATTTATTTCATAAAGCTTTAAAGTTCGATTTCTTCCCTTCTCATGGATCATTCTATACAAATGAAAGAGCCAAATTGTTGAGTAGTTAGTGTAGAAAAAAGAATGAATTAAACTCCGATACTTGTTAAACATTCCTTAAAACTTTACATCTATTTAAAAACTTAAACTTATAGGGAAACTTATAAATATTATAAATCACATTAAAGGATTATCTGAATAATTTTCTGTTGGGTCTTTTAGACTATTATTGGAAATGATATTTACACACATCATGCATATATATGCATAAATCTATGATGCTACCACCAGTAATGAGTTGAAAATAAGAGTTGACAAGCTTGAAAGGCAATAAATGAGTATCAGATATGGGGTCTCATCATCTAATTCGTATACTTAATTTATTGGGCAAGCTACGCATATGCTTTTTTATTTAATAAGCTACCCGTTTGATTCCTTTATTACTTTTAGACTCACCATAATAAGTCAATATACTGAACTTCAAAATTAAATAAATAAAAAGGAGCAACTCAAGTTGATTGTTGTAACATTAAGCACCATGTCTAAGAGTGATATACTAGATATTAAGTATGCATAAAATAATGAGTGTCTTAAGGCCGCAAACCACTTGTTTTCCCTTTTGAAAAATATGATATATTGCCTTAGCAATTAAGATTATTTATAATGTCACTATACACATTTTGGCATTACTATAATAACGAATAATTATCATGCAAGTAATGAATGAGCATAACTCATTTAAAAAAATAAATATACTCAATCTAATATGATAAGGATGCAACTTTGATGCACGATTGTTATGCTATCCTTGGTTATTCACATATGGTGTGTATCATGATCAAAATTAATTTTAAACATTTGAGCAAATATAACTAAACTCTACATCATATCATGTGATATAAGTTACTACCATCATAAAAAGTATAAGATGGTAAGTTAGTAGCAAACTTGTAAAACCCCATTATTATTGAAGCAGTTTTTGCCTTCCTAGCACTCATTGAACTATCTTAGGGTCACCTATAGTGATCTAATATAAAATATTTGGCCACTCAGCCCGGTGAGTTGAAAATGGGATTGGTTAGTACCTAGATATGCGCTGCAGTACCCTTAGAGAGCTTATCGGAGTATCGTAGGTTATCATTGAACTACCCTTTGCTGTTGTTGATCACCGAGCTGCTGGAGCTACTGAATGGCACCATTTTTGAGATCACCAAGGCCCAATCCATGGCACTGACGTGCTGGTAAGAGGCATAGAGAGCATAAAATATGCTTGAAAAACACTATATACTCGAGTGAGGTAGCCATTTTCCAATCAGAGGCATCCAACCGGTGGCAGTGGTTAAAACACTCCAAAGTCATTGTTCCCTCAACGCGCCAACTCCGGTGGGGTTGCCACTCAATACCCATACTGAACAACTCAAAAACCACTGATCTGTGCACCCATGCTATCCACGAGCTAAAGGGAAATCTTTTGGCTAAAGAAGACGCAAGAAGATTCCTCTGTGCTCTACTACAACTATTTCTTCCACAAACCAAATTTCATTAGTGTCATCGTTTGATGGATCCATCAATCGATTCGTAAGCCTCTGTTCTACTCGTCTATACTGTTGACATGCCACTTCATCGGGCAGAATGAGTGGTACAAGTGACACCTCTCTTTCCTCACTTTCTAAACTTTCTGGCGCATTAGTGTTTGCTACAGAAAGAGTTCTCTGGATTCTTTTTTCGTTCTTTTTTTTTTCGATATTTTTTGTGTGTACAAGTGCAGATTTGAAATAGATCAAGAATTTATGGGTGAAAATTTAGGGTTTTTAGGTGAAAAGAATGAATGAGAGAGACATACAACAAATGGTTCTTATAAATAATGTCAAATGATAATGGGCTTTCTAGTAAAAGCTCGAGATTTAGTACCTACAAGACAAAAGGAATCTAAGGAATACTAAGATAATACATAAAAAGTTAGAGAGGGTGTGAGAAGCATATCTTATGAAGTATAGGACCCCTCTTATTTATAGAGTTAGAGGAACACCCAACTTGATAGATTTCATTGCCTATTTAGATGCTAACAAAATGGGTCCTAGGGCTTGTGGAAGGCTATGGCTAGGTTTAGTAAGCCTAACTAGAAGGTATTATGCTCAAGTTTGACTCGAAGGTAAGGGACCTAAAGGAATTAAGCCCGGAGGCCTAAAAGGCCTAATTTGGTCTTTATCATCTCCTTCTCTCTCAATCTTTTTCTCTCTCTCTCTCTCTCTCTCTCTCTCTCTCTAAAGGAAAAATATTCTCATTTTTGCGGAAAATGACATAGTTATTATAGCCATGAGTTATTTTTTATACTTTCCACTAGTGACTCTATTAAGTGTTTGAGTGTTGGAAAAAGAGAGAGGAGGAGGGAGGGAGGCATGAAAGAAAGAAATGGTAAGATATAAATATAAAAGAGAGAGAGATAGATGAGAGTGAGGAAGAAATAGAGGAAAGAGAGAGGATAAAGAGATGGAAGACAAAAAAAAAGAAAAAGACAAAGGGATGCAAGAGAGAGAAAGAGAGAAAAAAAAAAGACAAAAATAAAGAAAAAGATGAAAGAGAAAGAAAAAGAGGAATATAAAAGAAATGAAGGGAGGGATGAAAGATAGAGAGAGATAGAAAGAGAGAAGAGCGATATGAGAGAGGGAAAAAGAAAGAAAGAGACAGAGGGTGAGAAAAGAACATATGATTAAAAAAAAAAAGGTAGAGAAATATATGAGAATGAGGGAGAGAGATGAAAAAGAGATTGGAGGAGCACTGTGACAATAAAAGAGGAGGTTGTATCTACTTTTAATGACATGTTTAATAAAAATCTTTTTATTTATTTCATATTTGTTATTGCCCTTAAATTGTTTAAAATTATTTTTAATTTAAAAAAAAAAACAGAAATTAATTTTTTACAAAAAGACTGACTTTCTCTTTCGGCTGAATTTTATTTTTTTATTGACTACACTTTTTCGATCTTTTAAACATTGAAATATATAAAAAGTGTTTTATAAAAAATGATCTTTGTGAAAGAAATAGAGTTCTGAGAGCACTTAATTTCACTTTGTCCAGAAAAAGTAACAATCACAAGAAAGAAACGTTCGATGAGCTTTTTGATAGTGCCATTTTCTTTGTTTTTCCTTTTCATTTGCCTTCTCCTCGGAATGTAGAATATTACAGAGAAAATTAAAAAAAAAAAAAAAAAAACCTGTCAACATATCGTTGTCCCATGCATCATTCTCGTGTCTAATATGCGTACAAAAAGGTTTTTAAATTTTTTTACGGATAGGTTTAACCGTGTTGGACACATGTTAATTCTATGTTAAATGTGTGTTTGTATCCAACACGACATATCTCTTCTCAATGCCAACACGTGTCTGTAGCTGCCACGCCCCCAAGGTTCCAATGGAAATTTTGACAACCTAGTTGAATACAAGAAAAGTCTACTTTGTTGAATACAAGATTCTAGGTCAGGGCTTGCTCGTCCTGCAACAATGGCCCGAGGCTACCAGAAACCTGATTTGTTTCCATTGCTGTGGGAGTAGCTGGAAACACGCTCTATTGCGTTAGCCAAAGCTGCTTTAAGCCGCCGTGACTTGCACCCACTCCAGGCAAGCATGGTTCAGAAAACAGCACAAAGAATCTCAAGCTCCAATGGCAGCCATAACATTTTCAATGCAGTCACACTTTTGACTCGTTATACTGATAATAAGCACAAACAGATATAAGGAATTGGGACTGACCTCTAGCAATAGAAAATTAAAAAACAAAAGCTTACACCCACCAAAGAGTATACCTACAGGTTGAATCTTTTTTATTTAAATTGTAACCTTTTTCTCCTTGGATAAAATATTGGGGAAAAAGAAGAAAAAGCAACACAAGAAAAGCGTAATGTTCAGGCTCCCTAGTGGCCAAATCAAGAAGATAGTGGATGTATGCTCAAACTTAAGAGCTCAAGGGCACAGGAAAAAAGGAGCACAAATAATAACCAGGAATTCCATTATATCCAGAGTGGCAAGAACCTTTTGATGAAAGAGTGTCTCAATTATGTCTCCAAAAGTCATCCAAGAACACTACAATTCTATAACTTAGGTGTGGTATCTGAAATAGACAATTGGCAGGACTTAATCAACAGAGGCACTGATCATATCTGGCATTCATCTAATCTGCTCTTGTGCAGCTGAAAAGCAGGGTTCACCCAAGTTCCGCAGTTGCACTGCATGCCTGCCCAATTGAAAGAACCCAAGCGTGCATTGCAGCCGACGCACTGAAGTTTCTCACCCACGAAACCTTCTTGAACTGGCCAAATCAGAAATAAAACCTAGCTCAGCATTTTATCAATCACAAACTAGCATGTGAGCATGCACACGTGTGCACACACAAGCAATTGCAAAGTACAGTAAAGGTTTTACATTTACCTGTTTGCATCCATTTCATGGGCTCTACAAATATGGAGGAGCATTCAGCTGCATCCTTTTCCCGGGGATTGCGGCTTCTCCTTTTCCATTTGAAGGATTGTTCTCCCTTCCCACGCTCATGGGGAACTATGTTCTCCTCTGATGCAACAATTCTGCGACATCTTCTGCAGCGGTAAATGACCTGGGGCTTGGAATTAGGTTTCAAATCAAGGTTATTGGTAGCTGCAGCTGCATGAACAAGTTCTGAATCAATCTCATTGATTGTTGCCATTGTTCAGTCCTCTTGACCACTTAATTCCTGACAATAACATAAAGAACAGAGAATGGAAGGTTAGCAAAATCATTGTTCCACTGTTCTCATTCACAGAAAGAATACCATTTTTTTTTTTCTTAAAAAAAAGAATAATCACATCAAATGCATTATTATTTTTATTTATTTATTTATTTTTTAAAAAGACCTAAATAAATTCAATAGACAGAGAGGCATTGTTCTATCTGGCTTTCTCTGTGAAGAATTACCTGACAATCGAAAATTTCTTTTTCTATTTTTCATTTTATTTTACTTTTGGGTATGAATAGACAAATGAAGCTATGAAGAACTTTGAATCTCAAATAGTCTCTTAAACTGAAACTAACAATCTCCATACATTCTTCATCAAGCTTTTCTCTTTTTCTTCCCCTTAGAATAAAAAAATAAAAAAACAAATCTCACCAACTGGCTCCAACTGGGAAGTGAATCTCAGCGCCACTGAGTCCAAACTCATTCATTGAGACTGTATCATTATCTTATAGAAGCCAGCACACAACTCCTACTTCTAAAGCATAAACAGCAAAACGAGCCGACTTGCAAAAACCCTAACTATTGACCACGAAATTCCGATGCTAACACTCGTCCATACGATTATATAAGCATTGCAGAAAAAGCTGGTGTGGAAGTTCTTCACCTGGATTTGATCGATCGATCGATTGATTGCCTCGCTCGCGCTGTTGTTGATATTCTCTCTTCCCCCTGTTCTTCTTCTAATTTATACTGGTCTGTTGGTTCGTGGCTTCCAAGGCAACTGGGAAGGCCGTTGTGCCCTTGAAGCGACGTCGTCCTTTACTAAAACGACTCCGTATGGTTGGTACAAGAGGCCCATTTGGCCTTTTTTTTTTTTTTTTCTCTCTTTATGTGTTTTTGTCTTTGTTTTAACTTATTTATTTTAAGTCTGCATATTTTCGCAGTAAATTTTGTTACTTCTGGCCCAGATTCCGCCACAAAGAGTCCTTTTTCTATGTCAATCTTCGACTGACAGAAGCTTTGCATAATTTTGAGAGAGTCATAAACAACGAAGACCCTTTTAGTTTATCATCTATGTACTTCCTAAATATTTGGTTTTCAATGATCAACCAGACAGACGGAAATTACCAATAATCGATACAAGAGCACGAGCCTTTGTCAAAATGATGGAAACGCTTCCTGTCCCTAACAATTATTTTGCGATTGTATATCTTGGATATTAGTTTCATACAAGAATGACAGTCTTCACAGATACGCAGGTTCTTCACAATCCGAAGTGGGGTTCCGGCGCTGGTACTGATTAGGCCGAAGGCAATTGCAATCTTCTCACTGTGATGGTACAATGCACTCTCCTTTTCTTCCTCGTCATTCGTGTTGAGCAACACTTGAGTGGTTTTTGGCCTGTGGCCTACAGCCCTCAGCCTTTCCGAAATTTCTTCCAACATTGAATGAATTTCTTTAGCTCTAGGATGGGAATCATCTTCCACAAGAAATTCATGAATCGTCCCACCAACCTCAATCCAACTACATCCGGGGTCCTTCCTTATGTCAAGTTCCTTCATCTTTAGTCTCACCGCCGCAACTTCTTCCCAGTTTCTACTAGAGGCAAACATGTTGGAGAGGGCCACATAAGACCCACTATCATGAGGAAATGAAGCCATCAAAATCTTTGCAATCCGTTTGCCCATCTCTACGTTCCCATGCATTTTACAAGCACCAAGCAAGGCTTTCCATATCACATCGTCAGGTTTTATTGGCATATTTAGTATAAATTGTTCAGCCTCCTCTAATAGTCCAGCACGCCCCAATAGATCAACCATGCAGCCATAATGTTCAATCCTGGGTTCTACGCCAATGACTTTAACCATATGACTAAAAATTGACCGGCCATCTTCAACTAAGCCGGCATGGCTGCAAGCGCTCAATAGACCGATGTAGACAACATCACTGGGTGTCACACCAGCTTGTTGCATCCTCCGAAAATAATCAAGAGCACCCCTTGCCAGACCGTGGACAGCAAGCCCGCCAATCATAGCACTCCAAGTAACAGCATTCTTCTTATTACGCATTCTATCGAATAACTGAACTGCATTCTCGATGCTTCCACACTTCGAGTACATGTCGATTAAAGCAGAACCGAGTACATCATCAATCTCGATTTCATTCTTGTCTGCATACAAATGCACCCATTTACCCAATTCGAGTGCCCCCATGTGCGAAATTGCAGGAAGGACGCTAACCAAAGTCACGTAATTTGGTTGCACATCTCCTCCCAATTGCATGTCACGAAACAAATCCACTGCCTCCTTGAAATGTGCATTTTGTGCATAACCAGAAATCATCACGTTCCACGAAGCAACACTTCTTTGAAGCATATCATCAAACAACATCCTAGCAGCGTTGAGGTCCCCATACCTTACGTGCCCGTCGATCATTACATTCCATAGAACCACATTACCCTCTTCCCTCCTCTTTTTATCTCTAACCAATTTATTAGTATCATAAATGTGGTTGAAAAACAATGCATGAGCATCGACCATGAGCCCGCACACAACATACATCCTCACAAGATTGCTAGCAACAAACTCATCACCATCCAATCCCAATTTTACAACCTTCCCATGAACCTGCCTCCCTTCTTCAGCCCTTGCCAAGTTAGCACAGGCTTTCAACACTGAAGGGAAAGTGAATTGGTTGGGTTCCACGGAATTGTTGTTGCACATCTGGGAAAAGAGCAACAGTGCCTGAAAAGGGTCATCATCAGTTTCGGCAAAGGCTCTGATGATAGTGTTCCAAGAGAAGCAGTTGGGTTCACCCATTTGGCTGAAGAACTTGCGGGCATATTTGAGATCACGATGACCAGAGAGGGAGAGAAATTTGAGGATTTCAGCTGCAGCCAGAGGGTCGCGGTTGAAGCCAGTTTTGATGAAGTGGGCATGGATTTGTCTTAGCTCCCTTATGGTTCTGCATCTTGTGATCTGGGGAAAGTGCGTCGACGGTCGATCAATTGTAGTCGTCGTCGCCTTCAACATTGTTAGATTCATCGCTTGGCTCTAGCGAAAACTACAACGGGTTCACGCAGTTCTACGAATCGTCGTTGGACTTCTGCATATGCACATGTAGGTCCAAGCCATCTGTACCTGGAAGAAAAATACATACATACATACATACATACATACATATATATATATATATATATATATATTCCCTACAAGTAAAATGAAGAGATAATATCTAAAAAAATTTAAAAAAAAAATTATTGACTTTTACGTGAACTAATAAATATAGCACATTTTAAAAAAAAATTAACAATTTAGATATTTTAAAATTTTTTTTATAACAGATTTATCACATAATAAACAAGTGAATGAAAATTGTGAAAAATGATAAGGTAATATGTTAATAGGACAAATATGATAAACTGTATTGAAAAAAAAAAAATTTAATGAATTATGAATTGACGGGGTTTTTTTAGATTTTTTGAGTCTAATTCATTTATTATTATATAATTAAAATTATAAATAAATAATTTCTAAAGTGAGAAAATTATTTTTAGTTTAGTTAACTAAAACATAAAATTACTTAAAAAAATAAAAGATAAAATAAAAAAGTAAAACCTAACTTAATCATAATTAAAATCAAAGGTAAAATAACAAGCCTCAACTGCCACAAACATTCAACAAAACTGTATGATGGTAAGGTCTTCCCAGCACCCTTGAAGATCCAAACTGTTATAAGCTTCCTCCTCAATATGATCATTACTTAACTGGCGTAACTGGAGCAAAATGGTGACATCAGAGTTCACAGAAAAGTTCAGAATTAGTAGTAATGGATCTCTGTCAGTCCCAGCCATATCCCAAAGCATAAGTCTTAGAAAAGCATGTGACCCCACAAAATACACCAATACAAGCAATAAATGCCTGTTTGCCAGAATTGAGCCATGCAAATTTGTTAACATTAGCTAAACAATAGCAGCCACCCCTCTTTTGGTTTATACACCATGACTTCCAAAATAAGAACATGAAACTTTTTCGGTAGGGGTAGCATGATTCTACGAAAAGGTCTCCTCACTTGTGTCCAAGCGTTTTGAAAACTGCTTCAAACTTCATGTGATTGTGAAACTCAACAAATTGGCAACCTATTGTGGCCCCCCATCATTGCCATCTCTGACTAGCAGTGGCTGGTATTGAAGTCAAGTGATAGCTTATCTAGCATACAATGTATAATATTTGTAGTAAATTTCCTCCTATAAGAACCAATAGGCAAAATGCTTGTATGGGTAGCTAGTACTCCCTTGGCCCTTACTCCATATGGTTGAGAACGTATTACTAGCAGAAAGGAAAGGTTTGAAACTATGTCCATTAGCTGTAAGCAATCATCACGATCATTTGACCTACTGCCATTTAGAATTCCTTTGCCCATCTTAATCTTCAAGAATTTATTGATAGGGCGAGGTACAACTACAGATTGTGCATCCTCTTCCATGCTGATTGAGTAAGGTATACCATTCTCAACCCTTCTTGAATTCCCATTATTTAGTTCTATCACTCCTTGGACTGTGGGTAACACTGCTAAGTCCCCATCATGAAACTTAAGCCTCTCTTTATCAACATAAGCCACAAGTGCAGGGTCATCATTACTAATAGGTGCTATTATGCCAGTATGAGGACTTTCTCCTTCAACATCTAGCACCCTAATAAATTTAGAATCAAAGTCACAAATTGCATCGCCTAAAAGATCTTGCACTTCAGATGTGGTGACGGTAGTCTCATATTGATGATTATGGCAACAATAGATATCAAATTCAATTACTTTCTCTAAGAAAATGTCAATAAACAAGGAGTCAAAGAGCTGTTTCTTAGTCAGCTCATTTGGCAAGATAAAAATCACCAGAGAGTTATTCAGTTGTTGCCACTTTTGGATATAAGCAGAATTTCTCTTTTATCTTGACCTGAGGTTTCGAATTGTCAACAAAATCGATGGCACCAGACCACCTATAATTGTTCACACCAAAAGATTCCCAGTAAGTCCAGGTATTAGATTGCTCATCCAATAGAGGAAGAGCCATTCAAGATACTATAGTCAAATTGCTAATGCAATTAACCACAAAATTCATGTTAAGGTCCACAGCTATTTTAATATCAACTACGCATTCTTCAACCGTATCACAATTCCCTTTTTTAATAAGAAAACCCACGTCTGAGTTCATAACTAAACATGATTCAAGACATTCCCTAAACAATTTCCACAATCTAACTTGGAATTTCTATCAGACAATCGAGGGGTAGGAGGGAAGCCCAAAATAGCCTTATGGAGCATGGACTATCCTGCAAAACTCGAACAAACAACTTCCCACTATGTCCATTAGTAACCTAAATTATGTTAAGGACCAGGCAAAACAAAGAGAGCAGAATCTTTCCATTAGTAGTAGTAGTAGTGTCATTAGCACCAGAAATAGCCAATTTCTACAAAATCCAAGATGCCACAGTAATAAGAGACAGAGGAAGCACCTAGTTATAAATTAGACATCACGTTTGTTTGATGGAGAATCTCGTTGTTTCCATAATCGTTAGCAATAGGTTTGCCGACAGTACATATGATGCGCAGACTTTCCCTGTAAGTGCCACCAATGGCATCGAGGAAGCTGAGCCCACAGTTTGCGAAGACTACAATGCACGGGCCAATCCTACAAAAGCGCATGTAGCAGGTGTTGAGCTTGTTGCAGCACCTAACAATATTGAGCCCTGATTCTGGGATCAAGTGGTACAGGAGAGTGAGGTTAAAGTCACCGGGGATTGAGAAAACATTGATCACGCCAATCTAGACGAGGCGCCTGACGATGTGATGACTCAAAGTTGATTCCGACGAGTTGAAAACGGAGGGTGGGACAATGCACCGGATGGTCGAAATGGCACTGTTAGCTAGGTTGCACTTGTCATTGTATGCCAACTTGCACGCGTACAGCGCTCCTATTTTGGTTTCCACGATAAAAACCAAAGTTGACAAGGAATTGAACAATTAAAAGCACTGTTATCCCCCCCCGAAGAAACGTCGATAACCATGGAAGTCATATCCTTTAGCTTTTGTTTCACACCAGAGAGAAGAATTATGGCTGGAAGCTGTTGAAATTGAAACTACGGCCTTTCTCTCTGCTCCTCAAGCACACACTCCCGGTGCTCTACTTTATGGATCTCTCCCATGTTACCTTTAACATCGCCGGCCACCCTATAGCAATTCTAGTTCCGACGAAATTTAAACTTGGCACGAGGCTTAAATGATACGGTTCCAATGGTGATATAATTTTTCTTCATCTTGACCCGTGGCCTGGGAGCGGAGCCAAGAACGTTGGTTGGAAAGTTTTTAAGCGAACCATGAAGTCTCAAATTCCTGGTCATCAAATAAAAATGGCTTTACAGTAGCTTCTTTTGCCGTAGGAATATTGACTAGTCTCGTCACAGAAGGCCTATCCATGCTGCTCTCTCCAACTTCTATGGTGAGGGAGCAGGACAAAGGAAGCAACCCATACGCACTGGGTGTGAGCAGTGCCTTCGGCATCAGGTTTTTTGTCTTTAGGTGTTGTAACAGCCTTATCTGCTACCACGATTTCACTGCAACCACTAGCTTCGCTCCAGTTCTGATTTCAGACCTTCATTGGGAGAATTAGTCGCGATCTCAAGAGTAGCGACTATAAAAGAAGTCTCTGTAACAGCACCATTGTCCTGCACCTCCAGGTTATAGTGTTGATGCAACAATTTGAAGATCTGCTTAAATGAAGCCTTGATTTCGGCATGAAAGCTGTCCAAGGTTTGAATCATGTCTATGTTCAAGGCCTGTAACTGCTTCAAAATCAACTCCGGCGGTTGCAGCCTCTCCATTATGGAATGGAGTTGTTGGTGGTACTTCTGGACCTGGACTTCTAGCATCTCAAGATGTGTAATATCATTGAAACTTAGAGTACTGGCCATTATTATTATTATTATTATTTTGTTAGAAGAATAGTATGAATTTGAGAATTGAAGGAGGAAGAACAAGGAAGCGGAAATTGATAAGAGAAGAAGAAGCAATCCAAGGATGACCGCTATGATACGAAATGTTAGGATCCAAAGAGAATTGGAGGGATTTAAGTAGAGAAGAAGAAGAAACAGAGACGAAAGAGTGTGGAACAAAGGATAAAAGCAAAAATTTTATTGAGAGAGATAGGACGCAGACTAGCATTCAACTACAATTCTCATAACATGACTCTTCTAGACACTCTCATCTCTAATATACACTAAGCTATAGAAGAATTTGGTGAGACAGCTCCAGGATACAGTGAAATGCAAAGCAGAATTTGGAATCCCATATATGGTGCAATAGTCTGTCTATCTGCAATCGACACTTTATTAATTGGGCCATACAACTAGGCTTCATACTATTGGATTGGGCTTCTTTCCAAACCGGTTCTTGACATAGACTGAGACAAGGGGGGCTGCAAAGTGAGAGACCAAATGGTTCCTATAACACTAAATTTGAGGTGTTTTGTAAGAGATAGATACACAAACTTCGTTTGATACCCATTTTAGGGATACCCATTTTAGGGATAGAGAGTGATTCACAATAACTCAAAATACAAGGAGCGAGAAAGGTCTTAGAGACAAAGATTGTCTAATTTGAACTGAAAAGGTTGTAATTTGTATATAGATTCTTTACATTACATTAGACAAATCTTAATTTTTTTATTTTAGATATAAGTTAGTCTTGTAAATTAATGAGTTTTATGAATTTTAAAAATATTATAATAATTCATAAACATGAAAAGGTGGTTGTAATAATTTAATTGAGAGAAAAAGTTAAATTAAAAAATGAATATTATTATTAAAGATTCTCAAATATAAACTTTTGTCTAAATTAAGATTTCTTATTTTTAAAATTGTATATATTATGACCTATTGACTACACCATAACATTATAACTTAAATGTGATTAGGATTTTTGAAATTCTATTTGCACTAACTGAATTAGGTATAGGTGTTACCTAACTTTTCAAAAATTGAAATATTACAATCTTTGTTATTGTGCAAAATGTTAATAAATTTAAATTTTTATCATAATGTGATTTTGAAAATAAAACTTAAGGTTTTATATGTAAAAGGAAAGAGTTACGTTCTTGAAGCCATTATAACTAACAATCTGTCAATGTTGGCTATACGAGCTTCTACAATAAAGTTTAGTTACACAAATGTAAAAGGTTAAGTGTATAAACTACTTGCCAATCTTTTGATAGAAGACACTTAGTAAAACACTTAATAAACTTTATTAGAAATGACAGATAAAATGGTTGCAATAAAAGAGTACCTTGCATAAGTGTATTTTTTGTATTAGGTTGACAATCCTATACTAGTTGAAACACTGATGCAGTTCATAATAATGGTGGTGGAGATAATGTAAAGGCTAAATAGATTAAAGCACAAGTAAATGGAATTAACACTCAAAATAATGTTTTCATTGATGTCACTAATTATATTAATCAAATGCAAATGGAAGGGCCTATGGCAACTTAGAATAGAGTTCTCAATAATATTAAATTATGTAAATATAATGAAAATATAAGACTAAAAGATACAGAGAAGATACTATAGTTAGACAAGGGACTATGTTTGAGGATTTAGGGCATCAAAAGGCTAAATGTATTGCTATTAAGGGTGCTAATAATATGATCCAATAACAAGGTGAAAAGACTATGAGAGTATTATTATAAAAGCGATACTAATGAGAGTGATGAAGACCTTAATCTTGGATAAACCAATATTGAGGGTAAATGGTAAAGTAAGTACAAAGATTCTTATATTAATGTCGACAAACTTATGACTTACAAAAAAATAAAAAATAAAAATCCAAGTAAAGTAAAAGAAAATAAAGAAGAAGTACAAAAAAATATGATCCCTTTTATAATCACAAAACAATAAAATTTATTATGAAGATGAGGTTTAAAAGAGATGACTAATTTAAAAATTGCACCTAGAAATATGTTATTGTTAATAGCTATCTAATAAAATAATGCAAATATAGAGAAAAGATGATAAAGATAAAGATTATATATACTACTTATTATTCTTAGAAAGTCTTTTCTAGTTAGGGTAGAAAGGAGTTGATTTTCATAGTCAAATTTATGTATGACACCTATACTTATTGTTATGTGATAAGGAATAAACAAGTAATAGTTGAGTGAATAGATAAAGAATACTTAAGAAAATTCAAAAGAAATCCCAATTGGGCAATGAAGTATATTAAGATTAACATTAGTGAGGCATATGCACTCATTATCATATAAATGCATTACTAAAAGGTTAAAAAGAAAGCAAAGAAAATACTCACAAAATTTATGGAAGAAAACAATAACAAACTTAAATTTTATAAAGCAAAGCTAAAATTAAGAAATTTAAACAATATTTTCAAGTTAGACATAAATGATTCTTAAGCTAGTCTTAAACTTGTATTTCATAAGTTTTACATTAGTTTTAAAGTATTAAAGGAAGGTTTTAAAACTAGGTGTAGGCCAATATAGGACTTGATGGTTGTTTTTTGAAAAGTGTTCTAGGAGAAGCCTTGTTGAATGCAATAGTTAAAGATGAGAACAACCAAATGTATTACATTGGTTAGGCAATTGTAAAAAAAGAAAAGAAAAGAAAAGAAAAAAAACACCTAACTAATTGGCAATATTTGTTGAAATTACTTATAGAAGATTTTGACCTCTTAACTAGTTTAGAGTGGACAATCACAAGTGACTAATAAAAGGTATACTTATTAGATTTAATGATATTCATTTAATAATATGTTTAATCTTGTATTCACATTGTAATTGAATTAATGGTTTGTTGTTGCAAGTTATCCTTGACACTATAAAGGAGTTATTGCCATATATTGAGCATAGAAATTATACTATACATATTTATACATACTAGCATAAGAAATTTAGAGATATTCATTTGAAGTGTCTTGTAATGATGATAGGTCTATTATAGATATTGATTCAAAATCATATACCTACAAAGGTTGGGATTTAATACGGATTCCTTGTAAACATGTTGTGTCATGTATTAATAATCTAAGGTGAAACTTAGATAATTGTGTTAATACTTGTTATAAGTGGACAATATATATTAGTAGCATATTGCAATTCATTAAACCTCTAAATGGATGTAATATATGGCTTATAGTTAAAAATTGCATAACGTTGTCTCCTCTATTCAAAACCATGCCTAGCAAACTAAAGAGGGCAAAGAGAAAAGATAAAGTTGAATCTCTTAAAAATCATGAACATATGTCAAGGGCAAGGATTGAGATACAATAATACAAATGCAAATAATTTGGATATAATAGGAAGGACTATCTAAGTACTAATATTTAGCTTTAAATAAAATAATAGTAAGTTATACAATTTATGGTACACTTATTGCTAGTTTTTATGTTACCAAAGTCTTATATTTTGACAATAATTATTTATCATTACAACTTAAGAAGATAAGAGATAAAGGACTTTCAATCAAAAATTATATACAAGCTTAACACAGCCATTAAAAAAGGGTTAACTCAAATGAAAAAATTTCACAGACAAAATAATATGGTCATTATTTTCATTTCTTATTGGCATTTTATTTATGACTTTAATTATTGTTATAACCCAAGAAAAGTGGGAGACCAAGGAATGAAGCCACAATAAATCAACATGTTAAAGCTATTGGTTCACAGCCAAGTAGGGCACATCTAAGGTAAATATGTTTAAGTTAAATGAGTGTTACTTATCATTTAGGAAGATTATCAATTTTGTTATTAAGGTAGGTCATTAGTTGACAGTCATCAATGTTATAGGCCAAAAAGAAAGGTAAACTAAAGGACCACATGTAGCAAAGAGAGGGCAAACCAATCATTAAAAGCTAGATCTATATTTGTTATAATGAAAAAAAAAAAGGGTTACAATAAAGAAAAGACAAATGCGAACTAAATTTAGGATTATTTTTTCAACAAAAACTAGAAATACATACTTAAGGGTATGCGAACTATACATATTTAATTGATAATTGATAATAAAATGTATTTTTATGAAAGCCTTTTCAAATGCTTATTTCATTTTATAAGAGCCTCTCTTTTATTCATAAACACTTGTTTTTGAACCCTATTAAAAGAACGTGGCTTCTCAAGTTTTTAGAGAATTAAATGTAATTGTTGGCAATCACAATAATGGGCCTTAACCATCTAGCACATGTTATTAAATTAAGCAATTAATGTTAGAATACTTTTGGTATATATAGTCTATTTGTCAAAACCTAGAACTTTGATGACCAATTTATTGCTTAGCATGATGTTGACTAGGTTGTTGTCTTTAGAGCTTGATAATGGTATTTTGTGCACCATATCCACCATCTAGCATAGTATTTAAACATATAAAGTGGCATTCATACCATTTCCACATTTCAATAGGTAACTTTTGAATGAATATTATTATACTTTCTTATTTAAATACTATTAGATTGAATTTTAATTAAAAATTCTTAATATCTCAAATAATATTCATATTTCATAATTATAACAATTTGGCAAGCATATATAACCAAAGGCAAAAACTCATTCACAAATCTATTATTTAACACTATGACAAAATTTCCCTTCCTTAGTATTCTATGAATATGACTAATTAAGATAAAAAACACAAAGAAACATAATACAAGTGCTCCTCCTAAACACCTTATAACAACTTATAACAACTTTAAAACAAGTATTTTCTTTGAATAAGATTATGTTCACCCTTTTAGTTTAACATAATCAACATTCAATTAACTCAATTCCTTACCCATTAATTAGATTTCATCTTTCTTTGAATCAATATCTTTTTCTAGTAATTAAACCCAATTCATATTGAGATTAATATGCTCGTCAACACCTTAACTTTAGCCTTTAACTCTTTATTTTTGCTCTTTAGTGACTTAATCACGCCCTTATAAACTTTATCGACTTCTAGATCAAATTATTTAAAGAATTAGTAATTGTCTTACTTCTAATAATGACATCCCAAAAAATGGCATATAAGATTAATTTGATTTTATGAAATATACATTTAAGCAATTACTTCATAATTGCAATAAATGTGATCTACTTTTATATTTATAAATAATGATGACCTACTTGTAACTTTCACTTTCCTTTATCTTTATAATCTTCACACAATCAACATTTCAACCTCCAATGGTGCCTCTCGCTCTCTCTAGCTCAAAATTTCTCATACTTTCATTTGCACACTCTATCTCTCTTTTGTGTTTCCCTCCTAATAATTAGTATTTTATGAAAAATGCGGGACTAATAAGAGGAATGAATAATTGAAAGTCTACTTTTATAGAAAAGAAGTTACGATTATGGTTTAATTTTTTTTTATAAAAAAAATTTATTAAGTCGTGAATTATATAATAAGAATAATTATTTTAATTTATGTAAATTTTTTATTTTTTTAAATTAAAATTTAAAATTTTTAAAATAAAAATAAAAAATTTTAATTATTAAATTATATTTTAAAAAATAAAATCAAATAAATATATAAAATATTATTCTATTAATGGTGCTTGTTGTTGTATTTAAAGTTGAAGAGGGTAAGTAAACAACCAAGTGCTCTTGTTTGGTATAAAAGGTCAAAGATTACGTTTAAAGGATATAAAATATTATTTCCTTATTTTAATGTATACGTTGGATGCTGATTTTTATTTGTTGATTAGGTTTTCTTTTTTTTTTTTTTTTTGAAAACATCAACAGCCTTCCTCGAAGTTTCCTTTTGACATTTTTCTTTCATCATCATGGTGTATTCAATTCATCATCTATAAAGTTGTTTAAATCTCCTCTTTTTTATTTTGTCTTGTAATTATTATTATTATTATTTTGGCCACCATTATCTCTTTCTTTCCCAGTGTCTTCGAGTCGCCGCACATTTCAATTATCCGATGATCTCTAAGTCCCTTTTCCTTTTTCTTATAAACAGAGTGTTTAAGTTCAACAGACTCATTCATAATTCATTAGCCTGGCCAAGAAGGTACAAACCTTTGCGACGGTCACTAGCTAGACAGCCAAATTAACACAATCCGGAAACGTACCGCTTGCATTAGTAAATCTCACAGACACAAAAAGTTAGAACATGTGACTCCGAAATAACACTATCTTAATATCATCCCCTGTAATTTTATAATACAACGAAGATATGTATGGTCGGATATTGATAAGGGGCAGGTGATATGCAAACAGAAATACAACTCATAATTGATGTTAATTTAATTAGTATGACTTTAAACAAATTGAATCTATACACTTAAGCCTCATATTAGAAACACCCATTTCTGTCCTTGTCAGTTAGAGAGTGTGATTGTAATAAAGAAAGAGGTGGGCATATCAGAGGGGCAGATGAGGACGGGGAATGACCCCATTAGCCACTTAAATAGGCTCTTCAAATAAAAGGTTTTGACATTTGTGAAGCAAGCTTTGTTTTCGGTTTTGTTGTCTAATCAACAGTTGGAATCTTAATGTCAATGGAAGAGTTGTATCAGAGTACCCCAATTGCCCTTATAAAACGACGAAGCAACTCTTGTACGCCTCCAACTTTTTTTCTTTTTTTTTTTTTGTCTTTTGGCCTCATCTGAGAAGATAATTTCAAATCCAACAATATATTAAAATGCAATAGATGTTAATTGCTATAATTAAAATTAAAAAAAAAAAAACAAAAGAAGCTCACTGTCCAAGATTAAACACCTAAAATGGAAACACTACAGCCAAATAGACTGATTTTAGAGAAACGTGTCACATAATCAAATTTAAAGTCGCCCATGTTAAGTTCAAGAAAATGAAGATTCCTCTACTTCTTCGTCTTCTTCTTCTTCTTTTTTTTTTCTCTCTTCTTTTAATCTTTCTTTTTGGGTGCTTTGAGCACACTGACATCGAAGATTTTCAACAAACCAACAAAACAAATTAACCGCACACCAAAAACCACAGCCAATTAGAAGAAAAACGAGGCATAAGAAGTTAAACCGGATCGATCAAAATGCAACAAGGGAAACCGATGAAAGGAGTGGCAAAGGAATATCGAATGTGCATAGTTAGGGTGTCTGCATGGGAAATAAGCCCTAGGCCTAATGTTGGGGCAATAAGCAAGTGAGCATCAATTAATATCAGAATAGATACATGTATTGGTTCATGGAAACATAAGCTTGTAATTCAATATTAGCTCATCTAATTGCTGGCACATGATAGACTTAACTTAAAAACTTCTAGCTTGGCGATGAGAGTTATTCGAGAAGAGTATTAATATAAGGGTTCTGTTAACTGGTACACCTGGTGCACTCTTTAGCGGTAAATAATCCCTTAGTTACGATTTAATTCATTTATTTATAAGGGTATTTTCTTAAATATCACCTTTGAACAAGGAAAGTTTGTAACCATCACGTTAAGCATTTATGACATATATACAAGTCAACATATCAATTCCAAATTTTTTTGTTGCCATTCAAACCAAGAAAGAAATATGACTTTTAATATCCAAAAAAAAAAAATCATAATTTTCATAAAAATTAATTGGTTTAATTTTATAGAAACTAATTACTATTCAAATCATAGTAACATTCAGAAAATCGAATAATATTACCGTAATATCAAATAGGAATAAAAAATACGAAAAAAAAAAATACATTGGGTCGGAATTCGGTCGTGAATCTTACACCTTGTGCACAGAGAATTGAGATTATAGATTTTGTAATTTTTGAAGTGAGAAAAAAAAAAGTAATAGTTAATAAAAAGATTATGCCAATATGGAAGAAGTAACGATTTTATGGATATGATGGGAAGAAAACCAAAAGAGTAAAAGAGAAAGAGAAATAGTATTAGAGAACTAAATATGAGTGGTTCTATAATTTTATTGGTAAAATTTTCTTTTTTAATACAACTAAATTATTAACCCTTATATAGATATGAATGATAATGAAAGCAAATAAAGATAAATCATTTATTAATATAACTATACTACCACTTTTTTACTAGGTTTTTATATTATGATACGACAAGTGAAATAGCACAAATGATAAATGAATATTTATTTAATGCGATGGCTTGAAGGACCTTAATAACAACTAATGAAAACTCTGTGCCTCATAAATTTTTGTTGCAAGGCATTAATGTGGCTTTATATATATTTTCCTTTTCCTTTGTTTAATTTTTACTTATAATATCTAGTGAATATAAAATATAGGTGGATAAATATGCCGCTTCACGTATGTACCAAAAAATTAAATGTGTAATGCCATTAGTACCCTAAATGTTTAATAAGGCATAAAAAAGTCTAATATTATTTGAATTTAACATTTTTTTATTTTATTTTTGTAATTTAAACAAGTTATTCGATATTTTTTAAAAAAATAAAATAATTAGATTTGAATAAAAAATATTCAATTTAAATAATTTTTTAGAGTATTTTATATAATTTTGGTGATTTAAGTTACATGTCACTTAAAATATAAAATTATATAAATTATGTTAAATTAGAATAAAATTCGACTAATTTAAATAATTACAAAAATAAATTTTAATATTATTCAAATTTCAACTATTTTTACATAATTTTGGCAACTAAAGTAACATATTACCTTAACTATTAGATTATATAAAATAAAATATATTTCAATAAACATTAATTGATTTAAATAACTACAAAAATTAATCTTAATATTAATTAAATTTAGAGTAACTTTATATAATTTTGATTACTTAAGTAGTATGACATTTAGAATATAAAATTACATAAAATAGATATAATAGTTCGGATTTGAATACAAATCAATTAATTTTGAGAAATTGTAAAAATTATTTTTAATATTATTTAAATTTAGAATATTATACTTTATATATAAAGTAAATAAAAATTATATGATAGAATATAATACTTTATATGATAGAATATTAAGCAAAGTTTTACGAAAAATTAAAAAAGTAAATAAAAAATTCTCCATTTGAATTAAAAAACTCTCAATTTGTGTAATTATCCAAATAAATTGTGTTATTAAATTATTTAATCTTTGTATAAAATATAAAGGTGACCATATATATTTTTTATAAAAACTATTCAACTTAAGATTTTAAATTTTTTGATGCCATTAATTTTCTACAATCATTTTTACACAATAAGCAATTATCAATGGATGATAAGAGAAAAAAAAAGAATGAGTAAGTGAAATATAAATAGTTTCATGACCAAATTTGTGAAAAGAATTAAATATTTATAAAAAATTAACAAAAAAAAATAAAAGTATAATTTTTTCAGTTTATTTTTTTTTTGAACTTATGCATATAACAAATACATTTATATTTTTAAAAATTTAAATTAAACCAAGTAAAAACTTACAATTTATTTTAATAATTAAAAGTAAATTTTTTACTATTAATAACATGGTTTGGTGGTATAATTATTAAAATAATAATTATAATAATAAATATTCATATTGTTAGATTTATTAATGAAAAAAGAAAATTATCTTTAATTTTCAATGTTATATATTGGATTTTTCATATAAATGACTTAGCACTATACCTTTATATCACTTGATCGTTTTTATTGTCGCAAAAAATACCCAAGTTGCATGATTTCATGTTAGGGGAGAACTTTGGTTAATGAGAAACAATAATAATTGAAATATAATGGGAGGGGTGTTTTGGTAAACTTATAAAAGGGGTAGAATTAGAATATTTTGATTTGGAATGGGAGGGGTGTTTTGGTAAACTTATAAAAGGGGTAGAATTAGAATATTTTGATTTGGATTGGGAACCGGCTGCTCGAAAAAAGCACCAGGTTTCCCCTTAGACGTCTCCGTTTTTTTTTTTTTTTTTTTTTTTTTGTTTTGTTTTCAAGGTTTTTATGTCTCAACCAGTTCGCGTATATAAGAAATTCATTTTTAGATTTATAAAATTTTATAATTAAATTTTAGATTTTTTTTAATTTTTATAAATGAGTTATATGTCTTTTAAATTTATTTTAAATTAATTTTTTAAACAAAAAATAGTCAAAATTATTATAAATTACATATTAATTAAATGAAAATTATTAATAATTCGAATGATTTTTTTAAATAATCAATTTAAAGTAAATTTTAAATAAAAATATAAAAAAGGTTAAGAATTCATTTATAAAAATCTATAAAAGTTTAAGATGAATTTTTTTTTAATTTTTTTTTTGTGTAAGATAGGAAATTAAATTAGAAAATTTCTTCTTTAATACAGCTAATGAAAAGTCAACGTTTCATAAATTCCTAATGCAAGGCATTGATGTCGGCTAACAAACGAATAAAAAAAAAAAACGAGAAGAAAGAAAGAGGTAGTGTCTTTTAATCTGCCCTTCGCACGAGTGATGTAACAATAGGCGGGAAGCATGCATGCATCTGGCCAACCAGTGCACAGATGTCAGCCCAGCTCCTAGTCAAGTAGTGGGGGCTGGCGCTGACTTTGCCAATAACATGATCGGAGACCTACTAATAAAGTGGCACCTTCCACGCCGGATATCCACTCCAGAGCTACCAAAACACACATCGATGATCCAATAATATCGATCTTCGATCTATGGGATTGCTTAGATTACTCTCGTTGACCTTGCAGCTTCTAGTGGAGGCTTTAAGTTGAAACCCCCCTATTTATACTGCTTCGCGTAGTTTGCCAATTGCAAGAGCATTACAAAAGTCTTTTAAAAGTCTCTCTGTTTTGCTTCGTCTTCCCTCTCTGCCCCTTGTTCTTATTAACAATTGGTTCCTTTATCGTTTTGTCCAGTATTCATTCAGTTTCTAAACCCCCCCTCTCTCTCTCTCTCTCTGTCTCTCTCGCTGTCTGAAAGAGCAAAGCTCCTCCGGTCCCAAAAGAATCTCACGCATACCAAAGAGAAATAATGGTCTTCAAGACAAGCAAGAAGAAAATGTGGATGTTTTTACATTGACCCGTCTTCTGTGCCTCTTGAACCCAAGACTTGTCTTTTTTGCGTTATGGAAGGAAAGATCACACCTGGACCTAGGAGTACTATTTGCAAAGGCAAAGCTGTTGAACAACAAAACTTCCCTCTCCAAAAGCTCTCCTTCTGGTTTGCTCCCACCACTCGTCCACCAGGCCTACTCTCCTCCACCTTTGGCTCATAACCATAGATCAATAACTGATTGCTTACGGTACACAGAGCAAAAGGATAAAAGAAAAACGAAAAAAAGCCTTTTGCCCTTTGTCTTCTAACCGTTAACCGATGGTTGGTTACCATTTTGATCCTCAGTCTTCATTTGGGAACACATATCCTCACACTTTGGACCCCTCTCCGACTGGTGTAGAGGGTTTTAGTGGGGATTTGAGAGATGGGCCTCCGATGGTGTCTCAGGCTTTGGTGTTGGATAGCCAAAAAGGAGAGCTGGTGAAGGCTCCGGCGAGGACAGGGAAGAAGGGGATTTCTGAGGCCAAGGCTTTGGCTGCTTTGAAGAGCCATAGCGAGGCAGAAAGAAGAAGAAGAGAAAGGATCAATTCCCATCTCGCCACTCTCCGTGGTCTTGTGCCCTGCACTGAAAAGGTTACTAAAACATCTTCTCTGTTCTCTCTCTCTCTCTCTCTCTCTCTCTCTCTCTCTCGATCTCTCTCTTTTTCTCACTTTTTCTATCGCTTTGCTTGTCCATTGATCATTATGATGTTTTGCATACGCCAGACTTAGTAGCAGTCAGTTTATCAGAATTTTAGCAGTTTCAAAACCCCTTTTGACTACGGTTAGCGGAGGTAGGTAGGGCCTTAATTAGATTCATTCAGGGGTTTGATAGTTGACTATGGTTTTATAATTATGAAAGGGATATCTCTTCTGTTATCCTGTTGGTAAATCCAATTTTCTAGTGTAGATTTATGAATAAAATGTTTGGTGTCTGAATGCATTGAGTTTATTGTTTTGAAACCTAAAACTAAATATGAGACTAATTATTTCAAGGCCTTAGTAGATGAAGATTGAATCTGAACTTTTGGTTTAAATCCACACAGAGAGACAGAGAGAGTACAAGATTAAGCCTTCAAAATTTCATGAGTTTAAAGTAAGTGGTTCATTTTTTCAGAAACCAATAACTGATTGATTACGCAATCTCCATTTGTTTTGCACCTAACATGATACTGAAAGGGAAGCTTAAGACAAATTGTTGAAAATCCATAGTAAGTGCTGTGGGGAGTAGATAAAAGCATTCTTCTTCAAACTGTCGATCGTTAAATTAGAGTCACAGCCACATACTGCAAAGTTCAGAATACTGATAGTTGAAAAGGCTGGCCTTCCGATTCCCAATTCGATTAACATCTACTGCTCTTTTTAGGACTTTTGGTCTTTAAGGTATCATCCTGTTTCGTAAGGCTTAAGGATGTATCTATGTGATTTCAACCTTTAACGTGATTTATGCCTTTGCTTATGTAAGAACATCAACAACATAGTTTATAGCATATCATCTAAATTATACGTTTAGTGGATTCGAGAGTTGGATGGATTTTCAATAAAACAGGATGAAAGGAGTCAACAAGCTGGGAGGTTTTACATAGGTAATATGGAGCCTGCTGATTGAGATTAGAAGTGTGATTATCTTTCTTTCTGGACAAAATGGAAGATATTTTGTGAATGTAGCGAGAAGTTATCCTTAAGGATAAAGTGGCAATATAAAACGTAACACAGACAATGTGACTTAAACACAACACAAGGTAAGTTGGTTCTAGGTTGACCTCAATTTTTCTTGTGTCATAGACCCAATTATAATCCATTACTGAATTGCAGGAACTCTATTACTAAAGGTATGAAACTGCATAAAAATGGAATTCTACCTTGATTATTTCTTCATTTAGTCAGTTGGGTGTTCACTCTCCTGGTTAAATAACCTAGACTGTGCTCAAATCAAGCTTGACGTTTGGTAGAATTTACCAGGGATTGCTTGCTGCGAGCTTAATTGAGAAAAACTCACAGGATTGTTTGGGAAAGAAAAAGAAGCATGATCCTGCGAGTGACTTAAAGCTATTTATCCTCTTGAAAAGCATAATTTAGCAACAGCCTAGAAAGATTTCCGATCTTATTCTTTTATTTTACTTAGTCAAAGGCACATTATTTTGAGGTCGGCACCCACGGTTTTTTCCTTGATTCTGTAGTTGTTTAACTATAATTCTGTATGAGAATTTTAGACCATATCATATTGATATTTCACAAACTCAAAACAGCTATCGTAGGATGGACTACTTCAGTGTTTATTCTTTAGTCGATTATTGTGATTTGGATGGCGGGACATTATCTATACTATATTCTATTATTGATCTCTCCATGAGACCCCTTCTTACTTCTATAAACAAATATTTTAATGGTAACTGATATTACACGGATGATAGACCATATGCTATTAATGTTTGAAGCAGTAAGCACGAAACGAATGTTCATGATTATAAAACCATTCCTTTTTTCAATTTTCTTGCTCAGAACAAGACTATGTTAAGGGTATGACATGAGATTTTATTTTAGGTTATTGTTATTTTTTTATGCTCCTGTTACTGTCATCTGATAAAAGCTGAATCTAAAAAGTCAAACAAAGGTTAGCTAACTTACTCTATCCTTACTCGCGCATTTCAACTTTTTCTGTAAGGAGTATTGGTGGGCCTGTCTTTTGTCTAGGAATGGATGGGTCATTCTTCCCTTAACCAACTTGCTTTTGCAGGTAGCATTGATATATGAAGACATATCTTGCTGGTATGTTGCCATGAAAATAATTAAGTATGGCGTTGGCCACAGACGCAGTTCAGTTAGACAACATCTCTCCTTTTGAGTCAACGGAATCGAATTACCATTCGGGGATAACTGTAATTGCCAGTTTTAACTTGAATTATTTGTCTTGATTTGATCCTCAGATGGACAAGGCCACATTGCTTGCTGAAGTTATAAACCAAGTGAAAGAACTGAAGAAGACCGCAATTGAAGCCTGTAAAGGACTTCTCATTCCTGTGGCTGATGATGAAGTCAAAGTTGAGCCTCATGAAGATGCATCGGGAGATGGAGCTTTATGCTTTTTGGCTTCTCTCTGCTGCGACTATCGACCTGAGCTTCTGTCCGACATCAGACTGGCAATCAATGACCTTCAATTGAAAATAGTGAATGCTGAAGTATCAACCTTGATAGACCGGTTGAAAATTGAGCTTGTTTGCACCAGCGGCAGAAACATGAATGCCGTCAATGATGACGGTGAGGCAAAGCAGAATCTTCAAAATTCTATCCACCAGGCCTTGATTTCTATATTGGAGAAAGGGTCCGTCTTGCCCGAGTACTCACCCAGAACGACACTGCAAAACAAGAGAAAGAGGATGACTCTCTTCGATTCCTCTAGCTCGTCTTCTTGAGAGCAAAAACTCTTGTTGCTACCGTCTTTGACGCTAATGTGCATATTGCTACATGCACAGCATACCTCTTTTTTGCCTGTCCAGGCAGAAGTGTATGACATAAATTTCGAAGAGTTGTGTGAAACTGCTATACAGATCAATGTTTATATATAAGAAATCACCCTGGACTAGTTAACGACAGAGCTGCCCCTGCCTGAAGTATTGTAAGCATTGCATTGCCGATGGCTGCACGTTAATGTCTAAAACTCCTAAGAATCAGTCTGTCTCGTATCATATCACATGTCTTGTCAATGTCGGTGTGCTTTGGACTTCATTCCAAGGGTACTGAGAATTGTCACCCATCTTGTCCCCATTGTAGACTGAAGCTGCTTAAAACATTCTAATATGCTGATATATTAAAATGGTCTCCTTGTGAGTCGTGACATTTAACTTTATGATATGATATCACAAATTCATAATTAAAAAAAAGTATTTGAAATAAGCGGTTCGTTATTATCAAATTGTCCTATTGAACTTAAAGAAAAAATTGCATAAGAGATGGTATTCGATTGAATGCATTATAATTTATATGTTAGATTGATAGTGCTGCTTAAGCCGTTCCTAGCCAAGCTTCGATGTGGCAGTTGGACCCGAAATCTGAACCAATTTAGTTTGATTCTCTCGTCAAGTTGATCTAAACAGCATGAATAGTAAATCAGACACGTTTTTGTTTAATTTTTTTTTTATTTCTTGTTTTTTTAAAAAATATAATTATATTATTTTATTAAAAATGTTTGTAGATAGATATTTAAATTTTATTTTAATAATATTTTTTTATATAATATAAAAATATTAATTAGTTCTTTTTTTTTTTAAATAACAACAATAGATTCATCGGTTCGACCATTGCATTAGACTAATAATTTATTTAACTAAATTTTAAACCGAGTTAAAATCTGGTTCGAGGTTTAAAACTATGATCACAATTCTATTTGGTACCCTCCAACCAAACCAGCACTGTTGTCTTTTGTGTACAACTTCTAATACGAGCCCTCAAATAGTTATATAATTTGACTTAATGAAATTTGTTTGTCGAAGAAAAACCCCAAACATGCATTTGAACTTATCAAGTCACGCATTGGAGGGATAGTGAAGAAGAAAGAGTATGAGTTTCGGAGAAAAAAATCCCAAATAATGAGTTTTAGTAGATTTTTTTTTTCATATATATATATATATATATGAAGTTTGAATTAGTTTGAATTAGTTTTTATTATCAGTTAATGAAGGGTTTCAATTCAATATATGTAATTGTACCTACAAACAACTATGGAGCATGCTTACGCCTATTCTCATGCATTAATTAACAATACTAATAATAATAATAATAATAATAGAATAATTACTAAATAAAGTACGTTTGTATTAAAATTTTTAATATGAAGGTATGAGTTGAAGAAAGTATAAAAAATTAAATAGCATATAAATAAAAATGATATATAAACTCAGTTTCTTGAAATTTTATGTAGAAATATAACGTCAAATTTATAAATTTGTCAATTATTTGTCAAAACAGAGTAGTAATATTGGTTAAAATACACTGCAGGATCAAACAAAATAATGTTAGCTCTCAAATAGACTTGGTGAAATGGAAATCAACTCTTGACGCATCGAAGAAGAGTAGATTTAATATAAAACTCAGACTAACACGAGAGAAGTTTACACTTGCTTTCACGCATTAATTTAAAAAAATAAAAAAATAATTACTTAATAAACTATTTTTATATGAAAATTTTGAATATAAATTATATAATTAAAAAATCTCAAATTAAAAAAAAAGAATAAATAATATATAATAAGAAATAATTTATAAATTTAATATTTTAATATTTTAAATTAAAATATAATATTAATTATATGAATTTATAATTTACTACTCTTTTTTATAATTTTGATTTCTCTAGGTTGCTAAAGAAGAGTGGTATTGACAAACACACAATTTGGTATTAGGTGAAATAATATTAAATTGCAAATATAATTGGTAAAGTTGTAATGACGTAGAAAAAACTAATATTTAAAGAGACTAACAAATAAAATTGATAAAATAATAATAAAAGAAACTCACATTTAAAGAAAAAATTATTAAAATTTTAAATATAAGTCTATAAATAATAAATTTTAAAAAATAAATTTAATATAAAAAATATAATTAAAAAGATATTTCGTAAATAAAAAATAAATTAATATATAAGAGTAATATAATTAAGATTTTATATTAAAAATAAATAAAATATAAATAAAAGATTTATAAATATAATATTTTAAAATTTTAAATTAAAATATGATATTAAATTTATAAATTTACTATTTACTTAAAAAAGTTTTCAACTTTTTTCTACTTTATTTTTTTCTGTTTTTTAAATGACTCATTGGATCTTGAGTTTTCTTTCTTTTCACTTAACATCTTAGACGTTGACTTTCTTCTCAATTCTGGATTCTTCATTTTCCCCCGATATCATGGATCTGGGGGGTAATTATTATTATTATTATTATTATTATTATTAACACAGAATTTTAAGGCAATCGAGAGGCCAGTGATTGCAAATGGCAAGTATGCCTCCAAATAATGTTCATATTCGATAACAAGGAAGCACAGGGTAATGATGATCAAGTAAACAACAAGCAAAGTCACTTAATCGAATGGTGCAAAATTGGTTTATCATTTCTTCATCACATGGAAATTGACAGACAGGATGAAAGTCTTCCGCAGAGAATCCAATCCGGCAGGAATCTCAAAAGAGAAAAAAGAGAAACAGAAAATAATTTGATTTTTCAAGAAAACCAAAATCAACAAATATTAACACTATAAAATGATGGAAGACAAAATTAAAATAGAAATTTCCCAATCTGGCATGAAAACAAAGAGCGAATTAGGTTATCGATTAAATGCGATTTTAATCATATTTCCGTGAGACAGAAAGAGAAGCAAGGAAGAAGAAGAAGAAGAAGAAGAAGAAGAAGAAGAAGAAAACAATGGCAAGACGAGAGGAAGAGAGTGGATCTATACTGCAATTCGCGCCGTTTCAGAGCTCGGTCGACGAGGGTTTCTGGCACAGATTGTCTTCTTTGAAGCTCAACAAGCTCGGCATCGACGATTCTCCCATACCCATCACTGGTAGGTAACCCCTGGCAGGCCTTCTTATTTGCAATGAAATCTCGTTTGTTTGCCGAGAAAGCTTTAGTTTTGTGCCTCACCCTTTGTTTCTCTCTTCCTTTTCTTGGTGGGTTTTGATTAATTTTTTGGATTTTTGATTCTGTCATGCCAAATTGTTATTTTGATTCGGTAGATTTCACCATTATCGATTATTTGATACGGTTTAGGCATTTTACTTAGCAAAGTAACTGATTAATTCACGTCGTTCTGGAAATTTTAAAGTGAAAACCGATAGATTTTGTGTGTTAGCTACATCTGATTGGAAAATTTTTAATAGTTTTCCATTATAAAACTTGTCCGCTTGTAGGTTTCTATGCGCCTTGCTCGCATTCGCAAGTATCAAATCACTTGACGCTTCTAGCTGAATCGTTGCCGCCTGATGAAAATGAGGTTTCTTCTGTGTCATCAACCAGTCGCAGCAACAGGAACAGGTGCTCTGTCCCTGGCCTACTTTACAATACAAATACGCTGGAAGCCTACCATTCCCTGGATAAAAAGGGCTTGCTGAAGGAAGAAGCAAATAAGGTACTTTTTGATGTATTGGTTAATGAATTTCTGGCGTTGAATTGGTGATATTTGCCTGACCGAGCAATGGTAATATGCTTGATAGTGGGTTGACTTGACTCAGTGAAAAATTGGTTGCCTAAGATTGTTGCTTTCATTGATAAGTAGATTTGGGAAGACATTCAAACGGGGAAAGCTGTGGCTGATAGTGCACTGTTATCAAGGTTCCTACTTATCTCATATGCAGACTTGAAAAAGTGGAGCTTTCATTATTGGTTTGCTTTCCCGGCTCTGGTGCTTGATCCACCTGCAAAATTGGTTGAGCTAAAGCCTGCTTCGGAATTGTTTACATTAGAAGAGGTTCTTACTTGCTACTAAGTGTTGATCTACCAATCTAAGTTTATTGTTCTGCGCATAATTGTCACTTCATAAATGTTAAGGTTTCATTCATAATGTGCAGGCTGAATCTGTCTCAGCAGCTTGTAATGATTGGCGTAACTCAAGCTTAACTGCAGGTAAATTGTTGTCTATATTTTCAGTTCATGTGAAATCTATGCTTTTTATTCCTTTTTCCCTTGTTTTTATTCGACTTTAAGCGGAGGGTCTAAATTCCTTAGCTCTTGAATCTGCTGCAGATGTGCCATTCTTCTTGGTCAGTATTGCATCCAATTCCCATGCCATGATTAGGCATCTAAAGGACTGGGAAGTCTGCCAGGGTGATGGTCAAAAGGTCAGTCTTCAGAACTTGCCATACTGTTTGCATTTTGGAATACGAATGGCTTGCGCCAACAGACAGGAACACCAACATGAGATGGTATGAGCAAGCAAAAATATACAATTACAGATGTCTGTCCTTAAGAATATGTTCTTTTGTTTAGCAGGTGCTATTTGGTTTTTATGACCCATGTCACCTTCCAAGTAACCCTGGTTGGCCTCTTCGCAACTTCCTAGCATTGATTTGGTCAAGATGGAATCTCAGGAGTATGAACTTTTTGTGCTATAGAGAGAGTCGTGGTTTTGCTGATCTACGATTGTCCCTTGTTGGTGAAGTCTTAATTATGGATCCCCAAGGTAGAGCGGCAGAAATTGGGTAACAGCTCTATTCTGAGTGTGGGCTTTGACTTCCTACAATTTGTGTTGAATTATAATCCTGGATTCTTAACTTGAAAACTATATTTATTTAGGATGGAGTGAACGGCAATCTATACCCAATGCAGTAGGATGGGAACTCAACAGAGGCAGATCTATATCCCGGTGTGTTAACCTTGCGAAATCCATGGATCCAACTAGGTATGCTGTCCACATACTACATCCTGAGTCATTACACTATTGTTCTGCTCACCTTATCATTTCGATATTGCGGCTGTAGGCTTGCCATATCTGCTGCAGATTTGAATCTAAAACTAATGAGATGGCGTGCTTTGCCGTCCCTTGACTTGGATAAATTATCTTCAATCAAGTGTCTTCTCTTGGGAGCAGGAACTCTTGGATGCCAAGTTGCTCGCATGCTCATGGTAAGTGGCTAAAAGGTTTACACTCTTGAATTGCATTCTTTATGTTGGGTTCTCTTACAGTGTTTAAGCTGCAGTCTTGGGGGGTCAGGAAAATTACTCTACTTGACAATGGCAGAGTGGCTATGTCTAATCCATTGAGGCAGTCCTTGTATACATTGGATGACTGCCTTAATGGAGGTGATTTTAAAGCCATGGCAGCTGTTAAGAGCCTCAAGCGAATATTTCCAGCTGTGGTAATATTTTTCTATTAAAATTGCTATGCATGAGGCTTGGCTCAATAGCTGAACTTTTCTGACTCTGTACCTGTTGTGTAATCACTTTAGGAGGCGGAAGGTATTGTGATGGCTATACCAATGCCTGGGCATCCAGTTACCAGCCAAGAAGAGGAAAGCGTCATCGCTGACTGTAGAAGACTGCATGACTTGGTAGATTCTCATGATGCAGTTTTCTTGTTGACTGATACAAGAGAGAGCCGATGGCTCCCTACCCTCCTTTGTGCAAATGCTAACAAGGTTGCTTTTCTTCATCTGCTTCATGTACCTTCTGCAATATTATAATGTCTAGCCGATTCTCTTTATTGATCAGAGGCATCTGTTAACTTGATTCTAAGTTGGCATGCTTTATGAGTTAAACTGATGTTTGCTCCTGTTTTCAACATCCTTCTGCAGATTACTATGACTGCAGCTCTTGGGTTTGACAGCTTCTTGGTAATGCGGCATGGACCTGGTCCCTTTAGCTCTACCATTGACTTGAAGACTGAAGCTGCAAATGTGTTATCAGCTGATATGGACAACCTCACTCTGATTGATAGAGGAGAGCAGAGATTAGGCTGTTACTTCTGCAATGATGTGGTTGCGCCAACAGATGTAATATACTAAAATGCAATGGACATGCTCTTTGGTCTGTTTTATTTATATAAGCTCAAGCAATTTCACCGTGTTCTTTTGCAGTCAACTGCTAACCGCACATTAGATCAGCAATGCACTGTTACGCGTCCAGGACTGGCTCCTATAGCTTCTTCTCTAGCAGTTGAACTTTTTGTTAGTATCTTGCATCATCCTAATGGGTAAGTGGGTAAGCCTGAAAAGCCATGCATGAAAGGTTCAGACTATGAACAATTTATGACATAGAAATAAATAACCTCAAGCTGTCAATGCTTCTTAAAAGCATCACTTACTTTTCTTCAACGCATTGTGCTTTCGGTTTGCATGTACACAGGATATTTGCTGAAGGTGAGGTCACAAAACCCTGTAGTGGAAGCAGTGAGCATCCTCTTGGAATTTTACCTCACCAGATTCGAGGTTCTCTCTCACAGTTTTCGCAAATGACGCTTGTAGGCCACTCCTCTAATAGTTGCACTGCTTGCTGCAGCACTGTGAGTTTGCTGATATGCTAGCATCTTTCAACTTCACTAATATACCTTTTTAACGTCAGTATAAGCATGTACTAAATTCAGTCCACGGCACAAATTGTTGGGCGTTCGCTATTTTGTACTGCAAGTTTAAGTTATTATCAAATGGGCTGTTCAGGTGGTGTTGGAATATCGAAAAAGAGGCATGGACTTTGTGCTTCAAGCCATTAATCATCCTACTTATCTCGAGGACGTCACTGGACTCACGGAGTTGATGAGGTCTGCCAACTCTTTTAAATTGGACTGGGATGATGAAGGGGATGATGATGACGACGACATTTCAGCTGAACTATAATGTTCCTCCGTCTCTAATTATTTTCAGACATGCAACGCTGGTTGTACAAAAAGTTAGAAAGTCAAGAAAGTAAATGCCAGATTCATTTCCATCAACTTGGATCTGGTGTCAAAGATGGAGAAATGATCATAGTTGTTTGGAAGTTCAAAACTATAACCGTCTTCTGTCTCTAATTATTTTCAGACATGCGTGGCTAATTGTACAAAAAGTTACAGCTGTTCTGTTAGTTTTGCTCAAAATGTAAATACAGTAGGTTTTTTTAAACAGAGAGGGTTGCAGGATATATAGTTAGAATGAAAAAATAAATAAATAAATAATATATATATATATATATATATATATATTTTTTTTTATTTTAATATACCATGACAAATCTATAATTTATTTTAAAAGAAAATTAATTTCTTTAATTAAATAAATTATAATGTAATTTAAATTTAATTTATTTGAATATTATTTAAATAATAAGTTTTTAATTTTTTTAAAAATAAAATATATTAGATTTAAATAAAAATAATTAATTTAAATAAATGGTAAATGAATTTTAATATTATTTAAGTTCCAATTTTTTCACATAATGTACATAATATAATTAATAAATTATTTAAAATTTTTTAAAAATAAAAATACTTTAAGTTTAATAAAAAAATATGTGATTCGAATAAATATTTAAATTAATTTTAATATTATTTAAATTTAAAAATTTTTTATCTAATTTTTATAATTTAAATAATAAATTATTTTAAATTTAAAAATAAAAAAAAAGATTATATTTAAATAAAAAATATTTAATTTAAATAATTTGTCTTCGACTTTCATCTGCCGTCAAAATGGGATGATGAGTAGGAACATTATCGCCATAGTGCTGCTGCTTCACGTTGCGCGATAGCTTTTTGTTTTGAGTTT
This sequence comes from Bruguiera parviflora, assembly GCA_019804595.1. NCBI lineage: Eukaryota > Viridiplantae > Streptophyta > Magnoliopsida > Malpighiales > Rhizophoraceae > Bruguiera > Bruguiera parviflora. The sequence continues at coordinate 2,248,535 of CM034055.1, forward strand.
TTTATTATAAAAAAAAAAACAAAAAAACAAAAAACAAAAAAATTGTATGACGAAGCCAAAGGCTGGATATGGAACCAACAAGTTCCCAAGTCGATTATGCTACAAAGCTCTAAGCAGAAGTCAAGAGGGTCAGTATTTGTTACTCGAAGCGGACTCCTCGAGCTTTGGGGCATCCATTCGGCAGCTTTCTAGTAGCAGAACTGTAATGCCTGGGTGAAAAAACATTCCACTTTTGAAGAACCTAGCCAGAGAAGGTAGCCTTTTGGAAAATTTGTGGGACTACAGAAGACAAAGAGCACCCGAACCAAAAACGAAATTGGATTGGATTGCCCAATCGATCCTGGTCCCATGGATTACCTACCGTATACGCGAGTGAAATCTGACCAGACAATAACGATCCAAATCTGTAATAGGCATAAGTTGGCAAAGAACCACTCTTTGCATTGAACCCACACAATCTTTTATTATTCAATGATGGACTTCAAAGTGGCCAAAAAGAAAAAGTCAATATTCTTTACAAATTAGCTCATTTGCCCGTGGATTGCGCTATGAGCTTGGTCCCAGTCAAATGTTTACAAATCATAGATAGAGGGTTGCTATGTATTGTCAATCGTGATAACTAAAAAAATATGACATCATGCCCACATCAAGCAATAAAACGGTATGTATGCTGCAAACAGAACATGGGATTGAGAAGAAGCTCCAGCTTTCAGGTACGCCAACCCCCCCTCCCCCCGATCTGTCACCCTCGTAGTCTTGTGAAAGGTTCAAGCCTAAATTGGCTTAGTGGGTCTTAAGACTTTTTTGACACGTAAGTATCCCAAGATTAAAAGTGCCATTAGAGATGTGCTACTTTCGATGTGGATGATACAATCATCCAATTAGTTCAGTGTTGTATTGGCAGTGAAGTTGTTGGCCGGGGATACGAAACCTTTATCAGTATATATGATAACGTCAATCTCTTTCTTTTCACAAGTGGATGGCCGTTTAGAGTTTCAGATTGCTTTCTTTCTTTTATTTTTTATTTTATTTTATTTTATTTATTTTTTTTGAGCAGGAGGTCCAGATTTCATTGAATCACGAGTTAGGAATTGCACTTGGCCAGGTGCTACACGAGGCAAAACATGGAATTTTCCTAAAATATGCTCATTCTTAATCTCCTACTCGGTTTTGTTCACGTCCTTTGCATACGCCACCCTTGAAGAGAAGGGCAATCAGGGGATCTTTAACGCTTCTAGCATCATTCCTATATTTTGGTTTTCCAATTGACGTTTCAGCATTGTGACATCTCTGTGGATGTATTCGCAAGTCGGGGCCCTGTGTCCTCCAATGCAATTATGCAAAACAGTCAACCATTCCCCTGATATCTGATACAGAGGCCAAACCAAACGATGAATGCATGGCGGCGCACCTCATACATGCACCCATATATTTGTAGCTTTTGGAATCGAATACTTCCTCTCTCCCGTCAACCACAAACCAAGCTCGGCTCCCGGGCCTATTTTACTCGTGAGGATTTTCGAATGGATAAAATTTCATTAGTGGGATCTGTCATGGAACTATCACTCCTTCACCAGTCCAACGGTGCCGGCCCACCAAAAATTTCCAAGGAGACATCGAGAGAGAGAGAGAGAGAGAGAGAGTCAATTTTGGTGATTAATCAGTGTGGGCTAACAAGCATTTGAGTGAAGTAGACTGTTGACAAACAATAGGGAAGGCATGGCCAGAGTTCTCAGCTGCTTGTCCCATCATTCTTTTTGTTTTTCCTGTGCGTTGCACGTGTTTTGCAAACCGTAATGCACCCACTTTTAGAACTTGTGAATGCCGTGTAAACCAAGTTAGTAAGGACAATTATATGCAAAACGGCGATCAGATCCTTGAAGACAACCTTGCGACCGTTCCACTAATATGTGAACTAGTTCAAAAATTTCTCTTCGAAAAAAAACAGAAAAAAGAGATGAGCTACGCTCAACAGATGTCCTACAAGTAACTAAGTGCAGGTGTTATATCTGGTTATAAGGCAATTCAATCAGCTACATTTCAATATTTTTGTTATTCCTAACAAAGGTTAGCTTAGTAACACACTTATTTGGTGATTGGTCCACATATCAAGTGTAATAGGCCGCTCGATCTTTCATTGAACATACACATAATTGGGTCATTTCCAACATTATTTTTCAGTAATTGAAAAATTGAACAATTACCTTTAATTTATTGCGCTTGAATTTTTTACTCAAGGTATGTTCTCGAGCAGTCACTCGAGTCCCAGTTCTCCGCTAGAATGCATGGGTTCAATTTCCTAACCTTTTTTAGTTTCGGCTTATATAACTATATTTGACCGATAAAGGAATTGTTAAGGTATATGTAATCTGGGTTGGATTCCTCGTAACCCTAAAATCGTAATAAAATAAAGGATTATTTATTCTTATATTTATGATATTAACATATGAGTTTTTGTTAGGTAGGGTAGAGGTGACAAACTACTGGGGATAATATCATCTTGCACCTCAAATTTAGGGAATAATTATTCTTTGTATCTCGTGTATTTTTAACTTTTTTTTATCGTAGGTTAAAAAAATAATAATAGATTTTAATTTAATTATAATTTTTTAATAATTATTTAATTTTTATTATTTATAATTTTTCTATTAATTGTTAAATTTTTGTTATTTATAATTTATTTCTTAATTATTTAATTTTTAGTTATAATTTCTCCATTAATTATTTATTAATCAAAATTAATTTTTTTTAGAAAGAAAAAATTATTTACAATCTTGTTAATAATTACTCATCAATTAAAATTAATTCTTTTCAAAAAAAATTATAATTATATCTCATATTAATAATATAAACTTAATTTGTACTATAAAAAAATGTCACACTACATAACTAATGTATGAATAAAAGTATATACTAAATTTTATTAATGAAATACAAATTACTTATTGACAATTGCCACTCAATCTCGTCTTATTAGTTTATTGTTTTTTACATAGTATTAGAGTTATCCTTTACAAAAGTATAAATGCCAAACCAATCAAATTCACCTACTACTTTATCTTTCTCAAACGTAGTTATTACCAATCAATTGTCGAGTAACTCAATTTCAAATATTACTAAACTAACAAATCTCATTAAAAATATTGTCCTACTATGTCCTTTCATTCCTTTTACGATAAGTTTATCCAAATTAATCATGTCTTATAGTTGATATCAAATTAATTAGAGATAATTACATCATATGTAAGACATATTTCCTCCCCTTTCTTAGGGTTAGTCAACTTTTGTCAATTGTAGATGAAATTGAACCATGTTCTTTTCACATTATCATTAAAATTAATAAAAATAATGTCACCGAAAGTTTGTCAAATCCTATATATAAAATATGATTTACCCAAGATCAAACTACCTTAGGATAAATTCTTAATTCTATTATTTATAACATTATTACACAACTCTTTAATTTAAACTTTTCAGGCTTTTCAATAGTCGTGCAGTACTTCTTAACTTAATCATATGTAACACGTAATAGTACTTGTATTATACATCTATGAATGCAATTTCAGATTTTTCGCAAGAGAAATCAAATAATGACAGATTATTTTCAACAGGTAGTCTTCATTATTAATTAACTTTACTCAATTGGTAAGAATACTAAACTTGTTTAAATGAGTCAGAGCAAACTATCAAAATTTAGCAATATCGATCTCCATTTAAAATCAATACCAATCTTTTACATATGAGTCTCTACACAGACTACTTTTGACTTATAAGGCACGTTTTGATTTGCTTAACCTAATTACTTCTACTCTAATAGCATTTATGATGCAAACATCAGACCAAGCACATAGATCATTGTAACTATTTTTTTTCTAATATGGATAGGTCACCATGACTTAGGTAACAAATTCCATAAAGTGAGTGGCACTTTGGCCCATGAAATTTAACTCTAAATTGCTTACTAGATGTAAGCAATTATAAAAATTAAAGAAGGGGTAGTATTCAATGTCAACTTTGCAATTGTTTTGGCCACTAAGCCAATGTATGTAATGATTGTGGCCCTTCACCATAATCTTTAGGTTTGGCACCACAATTCCATGTTATTGAAATTCCACTACCATCATCAATATTTTTTGACCCATGATATCTAAATTTCAATACCATACACTATATCGTAAACAATGTGTCATAATTGTCTTCTCTTTAGCCTTACATAGGCAACCAACATCTTAGCATAAGGAATGAGTTTAGCTTCTCGATAACCTATATAGGTACTCTTATTTCTCAAAATCTTTACTCTCTAATGTCCTAGTTGTTCCCTTTATAAGGAAAACTTACTTTTGGCATGTCAATTTTCATATGAAAATAATTATGATTTTATCTTCTCTTCTAATTGTTTTTCTATAAAGTGCCACAATATGAACAAAATTCTCTTCCAATAGAATCTTAATTGAGGGCTTTATCAATTGTCAAATCAACCTAAGTTTTTTCTTTTAGCTTATTACCTATCTTAATCTAACTTTCTCATTCATTAGTACCATCATTTAGGTTATGCTGCATATTCAACTATTTTTTATATGTTTAACAAGTTGTTAGTTACACAGCTAACTTACTTAGTGCGTGTATTTAGTAAGAGTCATTGTTATCCTTATCCTACTATTTCTCTTAAGTCTATGACTCCCTTAGAATTTATTTATTTTGACATTTGGAGGCTAGCTCTTATAACGTTTTATTAAAATAATAAATATTATATTTGTTTTATTGATGATTATTTCAAATCTTCTTAACTTTAGGTGTTTAATTTTTGTGATCAATTTTTATATATCTTTATGATTTTTCTAAATTTTGTTGAAAACTAACTTAATATCTGAGTTGAAATTATTCAAAGTGATTACACTAAAGAATTTATGTTTGCATTTTTTACTAAACTATTGCAAGAGTGTGACATTTATAAACAAACATCTTATCCTTATTTAGCCTTTCAAAATGGTTTAACAAAGTGTAAACATAGACATGTGGTTGAAATGAGTCTAACAATTATATATCATGCATCTATTCTCTTTCAATTTTGAGATTTTGTTTTTAAGAGTGTAGTTTATATTATTAATTGATTTCTTACTCTAGTTCTGCAACAACACAATCCTTGGAAAGTACTTTTTTCTACCGTACCATCCATTAAACATCTCCAAATTTTTGCTGCACTGTATACCTCATCTTACGACTCTATACTAAGTACAAATTAAAGATTAGGTCACATTGGTATATTTTTTTGAGATATCTCTTAGGTTTCAAGGGTTATTGATGCTATTTCCTATAATAATGATAATTCTATATAGTTACAAATGCAATCTTTAATAAGACTATTTTTACATCTGCTGCTCCCATCATTAGTATACCATTAATTATGTCTCCACTAGTGTCATTGGAGTTGCTCCTTTATGCTCCTCTATTAATGTATTTGCATCATGATAATTCACATATGCAAGAATCAAGGACTAATACACCTTATGTATTAACATATATACAAAGTAGTTCTACCACTTTTCACTTAATATCTCCTTAATTACTACCTACAATGCCCTCTCTTGCTACTGAAATTATCTCACAGACCATCATCTCACAAGCTATAGGCTTGTCCTTACAATAAACACTACTAGCCCACCCTATGGTGACCAAACTTTGAGATGACACCAATCCTTACCACCATGTACAAAAAGATCACACTTATACACTTACCACTTTAGTAGTAATCCCATCCACCCATCTTGTTATAATAGATAGTAAAAGATCTGAATTGGTGAGCAGTTACTAATGAAGAGTATGCTACACTTTTGAAAAATCAAACACAACACTTTGTTCAATCTCTTCTAACTTGCAAGCTCATTGGTTGCAAATGGGTCTTTCGTGTCAAGTTTTATGCAAATAACTCTTTTGTATAATACAAGGGTAAATTAGTTGTAAAGGACTTTTATCAACATTAAAGAATTAACTGTAATGAAACCTTTAGTCTAGTGGTTAAACATTTCATGTTTTGTACAATCCTCGTGATTGCATTCTATAAGGGTTAGCAATTCTAACAGCTTAATGTTCAGAATGTCTTTTTCTATGGTTATTTATTGAAGAAATATTCATGGATTAACCACTAGGTTTTATTGATCCTTATCATTCTTAACATGTCTATCGTCTAAAATGGTCTCTCTATGGCCTAAAATAGACACCTTGTGTTTCACATTAACTTCTTAGTAATTTTCTTATCTCTATTTATTTTGTAACTTCTTCAACTGACTCATTATTATTTTTATTGCATACAGTACAATATAATATCTTCTTACTCATTTATGCCAATGACCTAATTCTTATAGGATTGCTTACAATACCATTGTTACTCTCTTAGAAACTCTATAGAAGGAATTTGTTATCAAAAATTTCAGTGAACTTAGTTATTTTCTTGGGATTGAACTATAACACATTTTAGATGGTATTTTTCTTTATTAAACAAAATATGTAGCAGATTTTCTTACACGAGTAAAAATGTAAGATGTAAAACCTGTCTCATACCTTGTGTCATTAGCTTGGATACTTCATTTATCCATTGTGGTGAGCTATTTTTAGATTTAACACTTTATCATAACACTATGAAAGTATTGAAGTATCTTACTTTTACTTGGCTTAACATTGCCTATCCTGTTAACATTAGCTGTTAGTTCATGCATACACCCATAAAGGCCCATTAGCAATTTGTCAAATGCATATAGTGTTTTGTTTGCGACATATAGCACTATAACACCCTTTTTACCCATAGTAACAATTTCCACCTTTATAATAGGCTAGAAACCATGAAACTAGACAATTAGTTGACGGCTTTGGCAAATTCATTGGCTTTAATCTAATTTTATGGAGTTTTATAAGTAACAGATGGTGACTCAATCTAGCACAGAGGTTTAATTCTAAAATTTAGCTGACACAATTGTTGAAATCATTTGGATTAAGTTTTCTTATATGATCTTGGTGTCTTTTGGCAAGGTCCTTTAGTTCTTTAATGTGACAACATCTATTTGATAAGGAATCTCATCTTTCATACTCGAACAAAACACGTAGAAATTAATTATCACTTTATATGAGAAGGAATCACCAAAAATCAATTACATGTTTAGTAAATCTTTATTATAGATGAACTTACTGATATCTTCACCTAAGGGCTTTCCACGCCTTGCTTTCAACTTTTACAATCTAAGCTTATTATGTATTCTGCCATAGCAATTTATGAGTGATGTCAAATAAAATGATAATGTGTCGTAATTTAACTATAATTTCTTCACTAATTACTTAATCTTTGTCAATTACAATATTTCTATTAAATACTTAATTTCTTTCAACTACAATCTCTCCACTAATTGTTCAATTTTTGTTAGCTATAATCTCTCCATTAATTACTTAATCTTTATCAACAACAATCTCGCCATTAATTGTTTAATCTCTATCATTTACAATTTCTTTACCAATTAATCATAAATCAAAATTAACTTTTCAAAGAGAAGAGATCATTTACAGCCCCTTCAACAGTTATTTATTAATCAAAATTACAGAATAATTAGTGGAGAGATTGTAGTTGAAAGAAATTAAGTATTTAATAGAAAGATTGGTAAAGATTAAGTACTTAATCTTTCTAAAGAGAAGAGATCATGATTATGTACTACATCAATGATGTAATCTTAACTTGTACTATACAAAGATATCACACTACATAACTAATGTATGACTCAAAATATATACAAAATCTATCAATGAAATATAATTATTTATTGGTAATTATCATCTAATTTTATCTTGTTGGTTTATTGTTTTTTTCGCCTTAAATGCTCTTTCATTTTAGGAAAAATTTAACAAGATGTTATGCATTTAATTTAAAAAATTTGTATAATGACTATTTAATAAGAGAGAAATGGATTGACATAAAGAAGTCTAAGACCCTACGAGAAAGGCTTCAGTGGTTCCACCACATAAAATGCATCAACTGCCTTTATAAATGTCACCACCTTATCCATTAGTACCTTAACTCCACTCTCAGCATCAACTAAGATAAGGACCCACCTTGTCTTCCTCTATGGTTCTTTTGCCTTCTCTCTCTCCCTCTATCTATCTCGTTTAAATGTTAGGAAAATTAAAGTTGCATTTCTAAAAAACCATTGAAATTTTATTGTGTGCTTTTCAAAAGTTTGTTTTGCTAATTGATTCTTTGAATTAGGTCTAAAGGTAGAGATAGTTAGGTTTGAGTAAACAACTCATTTGTCTCTCATTTGCTTTATAATAACATACTTTTAAATTCTTGACTAACTCATTAAAATATAAATTTATCATAAAAGATGCATTTTGAGATCTATTTGACTCAATTATTTAAAATTCTTATGTTTCCTAAAAGAGTAATCTATATTTTTTATTTAGTATGTTTTTATTTGGAACGTAGAGAAAATGATAGTAATTGGTTAATTATCACAAGACAAAGGCCAAAAAGTGTATAAGAGTATCACATGTCTTGAAAGAGAAATTTTTGGATTTAATATTAATGAGAGTTGAACTTGTCTTTTGTTTTAGATTTCAATTCATGAATTATTTTGTAGATCTCCAGTTTGTAACCTCTAAGCTTTCTTCTACATTAATTTCATATTGTCTACTATTGTGGTGTGATTTTGTGTAGTGACAAGGTTGATAAGGGTGTTTACTATGGTTAAGTAGAGAGTGGTGTTGTGCTGATTTTGTTGTTTTAGTGGGTCCTGGGTTTGTTGTTGGCTTTTTTTTTTTTTTTGTGCATACTTAGTTTTGGAATTGTATAGAAGATTGTTATGTTTATCAATGGTCCAAGAATTATGGGATTATGTTGCTCTTTTTGGTTGTTATTGATAGATCAATAATGGGTGTTTTAGTTCTTTCATTGTTAGGATTTCCTAATTTTTTGCAATCTAGTGCTTTTACAATGTGTTGGCTACTGAATTATTGGGAGGGTGATTTAGTGCCTTATTGTTTTGCTGGAAAATAATTTGGTGGGTTGCAATCTTCAAAACTAGAGTTTGAGGGCATTTAACGGTGATGTGTTGGAGTAAGAACTCTTGTTTAAGAAGATATTTGTATATTTAGATTACATTATCCTGTATGGTGTTATGCTAAGAGCAAGGCATTATATGATTGGATACAATAAAATTATGAGGTGTCTTTTATTGGCCTAGCAAGAGCCTCGGTGGTGTTAATCAAGTTTAAATAATATCTTTGTATAGGCATTTTTGGGTCACACAGGGATTGTTATATTTTTATTACCCTTTTTTGTATATTTTCAGTAATTAATGATACTTATTTTGTTGTTCAAAATAAATAAATAAAAATAATAAGATTTTGGCTATTTTTGGTTGCAGTGTTGCAAAGCATTTGGAATCCACAAATACAATGTTTCTATTCCTTTAGTAGATCATTAGCAAAATGAAAGACAATAACTGAATAGTGGTAGAGAATTTTTAAGTTTATGCTGAAAGCAAGGTAAATATGTGGTTTTTGAATGGAAAACCAACATATAGAATGAGCTTGCCTCTGTTTGGGATAAGTTATAAATAGTTCTCAACTTTTTTAATTTTTTTTAATGTAGTCTTATGCCTTTTATTTATTTATTTTTTTCATTTCAATTATAAATGTTATTAATTCTATTCAATGTAGTACAATCAAGGATAAAAGAAAAAAGTCAAACGTTAATTTTCATGATCAATGCATGAAAATATGTACAAAATATTTTCTTTATGGTTTTTTTTTTGACAAAATACATATAAAATAATAAATATATGCGTGTTTACATATTGTTTAGATATTGTTTGCCAAATTAGGGTTTTTCTAACCTAATTTAAAAATGGCACTCATCAATATTTGGCCTCTCTCTTGGATGCTTAGACTTATCTTGATGCTTAACACAAAAAAAAAAAAAAAAAAAAAAAACGAAAAAGAAGAAAACACTCAGATAAAGATACAACCTTCATTACTACATTTAATTGTTGGAACTCTTCAATGAATATGTAAGTTTATGTTGCTATGGTTGATTTTTGTGTCTCCAAAATGATATAATTGTTTTTATTTTTCTCAATGTTCAATTTTTAGCGTTTCACTGTGTACGATTATGCATAAATCCTTTGGGTAATTGCCTTTTTATTGGTTTTTTTCCTTGTCTTTGTACATACATGAGTATTTGTCTAGTTAAGGTTTTTATCCTTCATTATCCTTGTATATGCATGAAAAATTCTCCATTTAGGGTTTTTGTCCTTCCAGTATAGGTATAGAACGTCCATATAGAATGCCATTTTGAGACCCAGAAATCCTCGGGCCACAAATTTAGCACCCATTAATTAAATGAAAATGATATTGGATCTGCATTAAAATAATGAATTTTTTATAAAATTTGTATTTTGCTTAACAAAAATCGTAAATATGTATGAATACTAATAAAATATTTAAAAACAAAATAAAATGTAATAATTCACGGTATTCTATTTTTTATGTATATTTGATTATATATTTTATTAATCTTTATACACCTCGTATAATTTTTTTAAAAAATATAGAGTTTAAAACAAATAATATTATTTTAACACAATTGGAGCCACCCAAACTTCACTCAGGTGAAGACTGCATCTCTCTAAATGAAATTAACTCAAGAAGATTCATTGAAGACAAGAAAGAAAAAAACCCACCAAAGGGTGAAGAAAACGTCTTAGCAATAAATGTTATCTCCAAGAAACTTCTTCAATATGAAGTTGTGTGACAATATAATCGTAATTCCAATAACAGCACCGTTTAATGTCAAGAATTTGATAATAATTAGTGTATTTATTTTTATATCAATTTGAATTTGAAGTTCTAAAATTACGCTTTTCTCTAATAAATAACGATTTATAGACCAATGCCCATATGATTTAAATTTAAGACTCAAAATAGGGTGATCGTATCGAGGGAGGGACTCATGTATGGTTGTCACTCACTAAATGGTGCATTCTCCACCTACTAGAGATTGAATCAAAACATTAGCTGGTGGCCTTTGACCTGTCATAGGACTGCGAGGGTGTGACCCTTTTTCTTTTTTATCATTAAAAAAAATTAAAAAAAAAAAAAAGAAAATTCCCACTCACAGCCCAATCTGTGAATCTTAATTATATTCCTTTTAAGCCATACATGCCGTCGCCAGTATTTTGTAAAATGAACTGGTAATTAAAACACAAAAAACCATGAATCATATAGGCATCTAGACAGTAAGATATATGGGGTCTTTAAATATATCTGACATGGGTTTGCGTTTACGTTGAAAGGGTCACCACTGTTCCTTCTACACATGCCCTGTCCTACCCTTTTTTGGCTCTCCGTCGTTCTCTCCCTCCTCCTCGTCCTCAGAGATCAAGATTTACAGTCAGATTCATATAAACAAACGAAGCCAACCCAAAAACGATTTATCAAAATTTTTTTTTTTTAAATTACATGCTTCAAGCACAAGGACAACAAATGCCGAAGTCTCTGCCTGCTTCCTCTTCTTCTTCTTCTTCTTCTTCTTCTTCTTCTTCATGGCTGCTCTGCTATATCAAACTCCAATTATGTGGTCACATCAGGCAGTTGTTACGGCCCAGAACAACACGGAAGGGTAAATCAAGAACCAAAGTCGTGATGGTAAGGAATGAACCGCTACAAGAAGTTGCTGTACTGGATGATCATCGAGAGATTAAAATTGATCAAGATGATTCTGTGATGCTACAACGGTCGGTAAAAAGACTTCTCTTTGGAAGCCGGGAAGAGAAGGAGATTGCGGCTATGGAGATAAAGAGATTGGCTAAAGAAGATTTGAAAACAAGAAAGTTGGTGGCTGAGCTCGGTGTTATTCCGGCCTTGGTCGGGATGGTTACGAAGGAAGTGGGCGGCCGCCGGCTGGTGGCCGTCAAGGCTCTAATAGAGCTTGCTAATGGAACCTACACGTAAGTTTTTGCTTCACAGCCTTGTTTTTTCTCCCCGGAGCAACATTTGTTTTAAAATTACCAATCCATGTTCATCTAATTGACTTCTAACAGTGATATTAAAATCAATCTACATCTTTTCTATTTGGCGTTAGTAAAATGCATGGAAAGAAAGAAATTTTATTATTAGTGCAATGTTTTGTATGCTTATTCATTCTGCAATGAACGGATAATTGATCTTCCAATTGTTTCTTTGCTTCAGTCCTAGAAAGGAAAAAGAAAAAAATAAAAACACAAATACCAGGCCTTTTGACTGACCCTTGTTAAACTCTAAGATAATTCAATTTTCTTTATTATTATATTTATTTTTTCTTTCAATCATTTGTGGGAATGCATTGAATTGAAAGAAACGAGAGTTGTTTCAACGGGATTTGTGGGATTGGATGGTTTTCAACGGTCTTTGACATATTGGAGCTGGGTTTTTTGGAACCACATGGACTTTTGAGTGTGTCACGTGTCATTTTATGGCTACAGGATTTTAAGGGTGGTTGGGGAAATACAAGGTGGACCATGTACCACAAATTTGTCACCTAGATTAACGAGCAGTTCGCAATCGGTTGAATAAATAAAGAGCAACCAGGCAGCCGTATTAGACCTTAATAATAATATGCTGATTCGGAGATCAGATAGCAAATTTTGAAAATGTTGATGACCTTTTGATATTCAAGTCTTCTAATGTTTCCCATATATTTTTTTCTAATTACTTGACAAATGCCTTTTGTTTTTTATAATTGTAGAGCATTAAGAACTTGATACGGATGGATCCTTGCATTTTGGGAACTGGCAATTTTTGACAATTAAGTAATAAAGGAGTAAATTTTAGTAGCCAAGCCACTCACACGGTAGTTGGTCTTGGCAGATTTGGGTTTTCAATGCCATATTTTGAACCCAGACGCTGAACTATTATTGACCCCTCTCATTGAAAGACATGCCATGATAAAGGGACCTCTGGTGCCATAGAAAGATATCTACCTCTGGTCTGTGTACCATTTTAGGTCTCAATGCACTGTGTTGGTACTCGGTACAAGTTTTTAGGTGGTGCTATTAAGGGTCATTTTCTTGGTCCTGTTTTGGCATTACAAAAATTTATCCTATCTCGGGCCCAAGAGCTTTTCATTTCCAGGGAAAAAAGACGAAAAGTTTGTCCGTTTGCAGGGTCTCTATTGTTCTGATGGGGCATATACCTTCCCGCCAGAAGTAATTACAATTTTTCTGCATTAATTCATGTTTGTTTCAATCTAAAGAAACGCATTAAAGAGAACATAAAAAGTCATATTTGGTGCTGTTTTAGCAAGATTCCAGCTTAATGGCTAAACAAAGTTAAAACTTGAAGAGCAATAATTTACCACTGGTGTTTGGTGCTGTTTCGCATTGAATCTGTTTTAGTGGATTAGAATATATAAATGTAGTGTTTATTGTCCTAAAAATTACCAAACAAAAGTCACCCGACGTGGAAGTTAGCTTGGTGATAATTCAGGTGTGTCTCTTCCTTTATTGACCTGGGTTAGAATCCCTGAGATGGTGACTTTCCTCAAATAAACGGGAATTTATAGACAAGTGCAACAATAGATTACAGATTTAATATGCCACGACTGTCAGCAGATGACTCTGGTCTGAATCTGTAGAGAGGATGATTAACATCTCTACAATATCCTTGTTGATAAAGAAAAAGAGCCAAACAAAAATAAAAATTAGGTTGGCGATGCGTGTGCTGTTGAGTGTCCAATGAGCGGGGAGCAATAGGAGGGGAGACATGTTGTAGTGACAATGTTTCCCTTACGAGAAAGACTTGGGAAAGGTACCCATCTCCTCAATAATCCATTCAACAATAAGAAGTTTTTGGTTTTTTTTTTTTCTTTTTTTTTTTTACGTTTATTAGCTCAGCTCCAATTTAGAGCACTCTTTCAAAGTCGAGACTTAATTGGATTGTGTATGATCCTACAAAATATGAAATTTGTACTGCTGTTTTTCCCCAACTATAATGGCATGTTAACGTATAAATTATTCATCAGGAACAAGGCTCTCACGGTGGAAACAGGACTCTTCTCAAAACTGCCACTGAACATAAGTGAGTTACATGAACCAACAATGCAAGGATTTGCAGAATTGATTTTATCATTGTCTTTTTTGGCAAATACCCAGTTCCCACTTTGTTCATCAGAAGTTGTTCCATTTCTCGTTGGAATTCTGGATGCAAGCCCAAGTTTTGAGACGAAGGAGTATTGTTTAGGTAGTTTGTACAACCTCTCGGCTGCTTTGGACAATGCAGGGGTTCTGGTCTCTAATGGGGCTGTTCAATCTCTCTTGAGGCTAATATCTGTAGAGAAACTCTCGGAGAAAGCCCTTGCAACACTAGGGAACTTAGTGGTGACCCTAGTGGGAAAGAGAGCAATGGAAAATAGTGCACTTGTGCCAGAGAGCTTGATAGAGATATTGACGTGGGAGGAGAAACCCAAATGCCAAGAGTTTGCAGCTTATATTTTGATGATTCTGGCCCATCAAAGTTCTGCTCATCGTGAAAAAATGGAAAAATCTGGGATTGTTCCTGTGCTTCTTGAAGTGGCATTGTTGGGGAGTCCCCTGGCTCAAAAGAGATCATTCAAACTGTTGCAATGGTTTAAAGATGGAAGGCAAACAACGATGGGCCCACATTCTGAGCCTCAAACAAGAAGGGTTGCAATGGGGTCACCTATAAGCCAGAGGGAGGCTGAAGAAGGGAAGAAAATGATGAGGAATTTAGTGAAGCAAAGTCTACATAAGAACATGGAGCTGATAACAAGGAGAGCCAATGCTGGTGGGAAGTCTTGTAAACTCGTATCTTTGGCTGTTAGCGCAAGTTCTGACAGCTTGCCTTACTAAAGGCTTTCATGCACAGCTTGCCAAAACTTTATGAGGCTTCTTTGTAGGAATGCAGGTCTTAATCACCGGTCTTCATTGGGCACAAAGTGACATTTGCTGCTCGGAGGAGGGGAGTCTGTGACGACCCTTTACAGGGGACAAACGAACTTGTCACCAAGGAATGCATATCTTGTGCAGTAGAGAGGTTGTTATGTTAATTAGATATTGTTAACCATAAAAACAAAAAAGGTTTCTACGTGGGGTCACCATCATTTGACATAAGATCGTTTCGAAACTAGAATTTATCATTAAAATGAAAATGCTTTGACTGTAAATAAAAATGAAAATGATTTGTATGCTAGAAACTCGATCAAACTATTTTGAGCGACAGCCGACAGCTAGAATTCACAACGCGGCCGACAGCTTCGAATCGACTCTTCTTTTATCTTATTATTGTGGACTCCTACTTTCTCACGTTTCCTAGTTGCTTACTTGGCCAAGGAACCCCCCCCTCCCCCTCCCAAACAAACAGAAGGGGCAGTAGTCGGTGGGTCTACGCGTTTCGTTCGCGGGGGGCATCATTTACACCAAAACGAGACGGGGCTACAAATACGAGTAAAACCCCCACCCCACCCCACACACCCACCCCCCCCTCCCCCAAAACTGCTCGCCTACCCTGTCATGCCATAGCCTTATAGGGATAAGCACAGAAAAGACTCGTCGGTTACTAAACAGACAAGTCTGTGAGTTTCTCTTCTCTTATTCAATAACCAACTCATTGTCGTAGTTTTACCATTCGCTCTTCTTAATTAGCTAGTTTGAGATGTTAACCCCTAAGTCGCTGTCTGAAAATTAGTCTTTGGTGGATACAAACCCATTAATGAAATGGATTGACGGTTTCCATTAAGTGCTTATGGGATCATTAAATAAAATACATATTATATGTTTTGACTTTTAAGTAAGCGATGCACCATACCGAGAGACACGAAGATCATATTGCCAAGAACGAAATCTTAAAGAGCATAAAATGAAGAAATATAGTTATGTACCGTGTTTTGAAACTTCAAGTAAAGGCGACGTAGGACACGGGGAGCTGAAATTAATGCTCTGAAATTAAGCTTTTAGGAAAAACTATTCTTGGTTTAGGAAAAAAAAAAAATTATAAAGTCTCATATCTTAAAAATATAAAAATTTGATATAACTTATAATGCCTATAGATTTTTTTACTATTAGTTTAAATTTTTAAATAAGTTTAAAATTTCTTAATACTATTTAATAAGAAAAAATAACGAGTTAATCTGTGGGTTAACCTAACCTAAAACTTTAAAATTAGGGTTTAGTATGTATGGCTCGCACATACATGAATCAATTTTCAACTCTCATTACTTATATTTACAAAGTGTCGAGGATTTGTCAAATGACTTTCATGAGTGTTAGTGTTCTTTCTACTGAATTTTCGTTGCCACTTTGCTTCTCGTCCAAGTTAATAACCAGACCGAGATTTGATGGCCAATGTTCAAAATACGATAATGTTCAAAATCACCCAAACCTAAATGACCCTTCTGCAATTCAATTCAATTAAAACTCAAGTTTCTCAAGACATGATGAACCCAAATTGCAAATAATTGGAAACCAATGTTCTAAAAATTAAACCGGAATCACTAGTTGGACTGAAATTGGGAGCTCGTCGAGTTTTTCATTCAATTCAATCTAAAATAAGTTCAAGAATTTGGTTGAATTGGCACATAACACAAGACGGCGTACTAGTTCAAGGTTTCAAAAAATTGTTGTTTAAGCTTTGGAGTTTATCTAAATTTGTAATTCGGTACCTAAATGCATCTAAATTTATAATTAAATCCTACCCTTTATTTGAACTTGTACTTAAGCCTTTCAAAATAATATTTATGACAATCATGTAATTATTTATAATAACTATGCAAGAAATATATGTAATTTAATTCAAGATTGATCCTGATCTAACGTAATTGGTCAACCTTTGACCTTGACTTTTTGGATTCGGTGACGAATTTAGTTTTCAAAACATCGCCTGAGATCTAACATCTGAAAATCTTGAAACTTACAATAAATTAATTTGAAAAGTATTTAAAAAAATCTAAAAATTCAAAAAGCTAGAAAAATTCTAAAATTTCTCTCTGTCCCCTCTCGTCTCTCCCTTGCTCTCTCTCTTCTTTTCATCTCAATCATCTCTCTATTTCACTTGTAATATAAAAATGCAGAATTTTCGTTACTCTTCCCATCAATTTGCCTCTACAACGTAATGCACAGAGACAGAGAATGCGAAAGAGCAATACAAAGAGAAAAAAAAAATAGATTTTTAAAAATTTTGAATTTTTTAAGATTGAGAGAGAAATAGAAAGAGGATTTTTTTTTTCAAAATTTTCGAGTTGTTTTCAATTTTTTTAAAGAATTTTCGAATTTTTTTCATTTTAAGACTTTTCCTAAAATCTTCATTTTTGGTCATATTTTTTTGATTTTTGGAAATTTCTTGTTGTTCATTTTTTTTTTCAAAATTTTGGCTTTATTAATAAATTTTTTTCTCTTTTAATTTTTATATTTTTTTTGAAAATTAATCAGATTTTAATTTTTTAAAATTTATTTGATTTTTCAGATTCTTTTAATATTTGGACTTTTAAAAATTTTTTATTTCTATGATTTTTTTGGATTTTTTTAACATTTTTCATATTATTTATGATTTTCTAATTTCTTCATTTTTCATATTTGTTAAATTTTCAAAATTTTTAAAAGTACATGATTTTTTTTAATTTTGATTTTTTTTGAATTTTTGAAGTTTTTTAATTTTTTTAAAATATTTATATTTTTTCTAAAACAATTTTCATAGCATTAAAAAATGATGACATGACATCTAGCAAAAAAAAAAAAAAAAGTTATCGTGGTGGACCTCGTGGCAAAATTAATAGCGAATTAACAGAAAAAGGCCTATTCTATTGATAGCAACCATATAATGGGTGTATTTGAAATAAAAAAAAAAAAGTTGGCATGATTTAAAAATCATGTATGCTTGAAAAGACAAGTCGTTTTTTTTTTTTTGCCAAATTTTTATGTGCTATATGTTGCTATGATAAAATTAAAATGACAAAAAAAATATTTTAATAAAGGTAATTAATTAAAATATTAAACTATTTAATTTTTATTGTTTTATTATAAATATGTGATATATAATTCAAAAAATGAAGTTATTAAACTTATTCTGAACACTAAACCATTTTTCAATTATTTTTAAAATAATTTATAAATACCTATTAAATACAATTTAGTATCTACTAAAATTAAAATTTGAGGTAAAATTTAGATTTAAATTTTCAAATTTTATTGATAATTATTCCTTAAGCACTCTAACTAAAAAAAATAAATAAATCTTGATATTATATTATTATTTTTACAACATAAGTGGCATACTTCTTTTTTTTAATTTTTAGTTCACTTTAATATCATCTAACAAGGGATTTTTTTTTTCTTCTGTCTAATAATCGATGAGTTACTATCATGAGATTATAGACTTTTCATCTTCTTTTCACAATTTTAATTTAAGATGAAGTCTGTTGAAATTTTAGTATAATGACTTATTAATTAATCTTGAAAAGACTAGTAGGTCATTTCAATTTATTATTCTTAATATTCTTAAATAGTGAAAACACCATGGTTGGGCTCTTAATTGAACAAAGAAAAGTAAAAGGGGGGGCTTTGGGTTTTTAGCCAATATCATTTCCACCATATTTATATAGGACCAACCAAAAAAAAAAAAAAAAGCTTTATCTTTTACTTTTCTTTTCCTTCACATAATTATTTCGAGGAAATATCAAGTTGTTGATTATTTTTCGAGTGATGTATTAAAGTATTTATAGTTCCGTAAACTATAAATAACTTTTATCTATTCTCTAGTGTAATTGTCCATTTATTCGTCTCCATTCTATATTGAAATTAAAAGACAATTTATAATTACAGATTAGTAAAAGAAGGATGAATATACTGTTTAATAAATATTGTGATTTCTTTTCTCCACCGTTTCATCAAATAGAAAATATTTTTTTCATTTCTCCACTCCTCTAATCCTCCTTTTTTTTTTCATTTCTTCTTTTTCCCAATTATGTAACTTTTTAAATATATTTTTGTTTAGATTTAATTGATATATATATATATATATATATATATATATATATATATATTATTTTTTTTTATTTTTTATTTTTTAAAATATACAATGAGGTCTCTTTTTCTTAATTCTTATTGGAAGTCACTCGGCAGGTTTATAAAAAATGCACGTCGTGGTACGCGTTCTTCTTCTTCTTTTTTTTTTTTTTTCCATTAATTGGTAATCTATTACATAAATTTAATTTCTTAATTTCTTTACTTGTGTCCTGATTTATGTTATTTCCTATTTTACTGTACAATTATGTAAATTTTTTCCTTAAATAAGTGAAAGATCCAGTAACACTTGTGTATACTTTACCGATATATTACTTATAAAGTCCTATAATTAGTACTGTTTAACTTTAGAAAAATAAATTCAACTTATAAAAAAATAGATTCAACTTATCACTTGAGCATTTCCTTATTCATCATCACATCTCACTGTTTTTTTTTTTTAAAGTAAATAGTGCCTCTAACATTACAGGCACAGTTGCTTGAGCACATCCGGTTGCACACAATTCAACAAGGCGTGGCACACGAAATCCCACAACTCTCGCCAATGCTGCAAACGGCGATCAAATCGCCAAAGCAAGCAATATCTCAATCACTCTGGCCAAAGTCAATCACTTGCTGCATGGGGGTTTGTAAGGGAAATCTCAACTGATCAACCCAAGGTACATGATTTTTCTAATATACTCTTTTTGGCCGTTAGAGAGTAGACAGAGATATGCGTTTCTGAGTTTAAAAATATTGGCTTGATGGGTTTCTGCAAGTGGATTTTGCCCCAAAAATGTATTCGTGAAGGATTTTGCGTAATTGCCTCAAAATTTAATGAATGGATTACCGGAGGGGTTGTAGTGGTTGCTTTCTTTGAAGTTAGAACCTTTATAACTTCTCTGTTGGAGTGTAGACAGATTTATGCATTCCTAAGGTTAAAATTATTGTCTAGATGGGTTTCTGCAAATGGGTTTTGCTTGAATGTCTTTTTGAAAGGTTTTGCGTAATTGCCTCAAAAATTAACTAATGGATTATATGAAAGGTGGGGTTCTTCGGTTACTTTCTTTAAAGTTGTAACCTTTATCATGTGGGTAACAATTTTGGGATTTTTTTTTTTTGGTTATTTCCGGTTTAAAGTTGAATTTCTTTATCTTTTGTCAAGCATTCAAAAGAGAGCTATATGTACTTATTCTCAAAACAAGAAAGAAGTTCTTTTTTTTGTTATTATTATTTGATTTATCAATTTGAACTAAGCCATCATCTTTCACTATTTTCATGTCTAACATGTTAAATGCAGGGATTAGAAGAACTACAACCCCCATGGTCAGCAGGTACTGATGGAATCTTGAGATTGCCTCCATTCGTAATCTACCAAATCATGTCTTACCTTTCAACGAAGGAGGTGGCGTAGAATAGTGTATCGTCCAAGACATGGTATCACTTGTGGGAATCATTTCCCATTTTGGATTTTGATCAAACCTACTCCGTAGGTGAAGATTGAGCATTTAGAAGTCTCTGCATATTTTTTGAGTGACAATGTCAACAATTTTATAGATCCATAGGGAACTTCACAAAATTTGTGGATGCCTCAATTTAGCAAGCTGAAGTTTTGCATTCCGAAATTTTGGCTTTTCATTAGCTTGGTTGGTTCTGAGTTGTGCTATATTGTTGACAAATGGATAGAATTGGCCACTAAGAGTGGAGTCAAAGGGTTTTGTATATCCATCAAGGCAGATAGAAATATAAGTTACACTTTGCCTCAGATAATACTTTCTGCTAGATGCATAAGCACTTCAAAGATGCATGATTGTAGTTTGATGTAGTCCTTTGACCTACATTTGTGCTGTATGGAAAAATTAGCTTTCTATCATGTCAATGTAAATGAGGAGATGATCCAGAAGCTTTCTAATGGCTGCCCTTTGCTTGAGGATTCTGCTTTAAACCACTGCTGGGGTTTGAAATTCTTTGACGTTCCTAAACTTTGCAAATTCAAGACTATCCACTTGGTTGTGGAAGATTTTGAAAGCGTCAAAATAACAGCTTTAACTCTCCAATATTTTAGTCCTCGCACTACTGGAACCATACCCTGTATGATTGACATGGTAGGCTGCAAAGATTTGAAAAAGTTCAACTTCTCATTCATTAAGATATGCAACCAAGAATTTCGGAGGCTCCTATCTTCATTTCCTTTACTAGAAGAGTTGTTTGTGGATTACTGTGCTTGCCTAAGGAGTGTTAAGATTTCAAGTAAATGACTATAGATATTGGACCTTCTCTTTAATCCCATGTTGGAGGCAACTGAGATTGATACTCCAAACCTACTGGAATTTTTTTTATTCCAGCGGTGAATGCCTTCCCACTTACTCTATGCACGGTCAAAGTCAGTGGCATGTTGATCTTGTATTTGATGACGAACGTAGCACTGATAGGTACTTGGGGTTAAAGAATTTTTCTTGGACCAGCTAATCAAATTATTTGGTTGTGTTTATATATTGCAGTAAGCAAGGTATGTTTTATGCCTATCTAATGATTAATAATATGAGATTTTGTTTCTCAAAAGAATTTTTTTAAATTATTTTCTTTGGACCTGTTGCTGGCCATTTAGGATCTATTCAATCTTCAAGAATTATCGGAAGACTCACCATCTTCCCCTTGTGGAGTTTAGAGTTTGGAAACTTCTGTAGTGATGTCACCAGTTTCAAATGATCTTGCTCCATTGGAATTCCTTCTTTGGGTTTGTTGTCCAAAGATTTTGTGTATGCGCGTACATCCTGCTGATGAGGTCCATTTCTACAAGGCATGAGCATGCGGCATTACTAGAAAGGTATCAAATTCTGGAAATTTATCAGAGATGGTAAACATGGTACAGAACCCCTGAGCTTAGATACCTTGCTCTACTTTTGACTAGGATGGTGTCACTCTCTGCCCACCGGGGTTGTTTAAGTTAGCCAATTTCACTCACGTAGATAGATCTGTGGTGTTGGTACAATACAATAGTACTCATGTTTAGGGTGTGGAGGTTGAGTTTTGTTCCAGATTGCATGTTTTACTAACTTCTATCAGACTAGTCTTGTGTGTGTGTATATATATATATATATATATATATATATATATATAAATATAAACGTGATAAATTTACTATACTTATAAAAAAGGCGAGTTAGTGTGGCAGGTACATTCATTAAAATCTGACCAAGGAAAAAAAAATCTCATAATAGAATATTATATGCAAAAAGAAAGAAAATTTAAAGTAGAATATAATCAAAATAAAATAAAATAAAATATAGGCGATAAATTTGTCATGAAAAAAGGTGAGTTAATGTAGTGAGTGCATGCATCGAATCCCACCAAGAAAAAAAAAAAAAGAAAAAGAGAAGAAAAATCTCACTAGTGACCATTGTACATTGGCTGGATGACCTATCCGATGCCATATTTAATGGGATCTTCCCATTTTGCATTTGGCAATTTTTATTTTCAGGACTGTGTCTAAGTTCTTGCATCTAATTATCACTACAAGATTATAAGAGATGAAACCAAGTAAACTAGTCGGGTCGGTGACAAGAGCAAAGCTACTGGAAACATACCTTTACGCAAATTCCACAAACCGTAAGCTTTAATTCCAATGTAACCAAATGAAGCCAAACCAGAGAGCTAGCGTGTACCCCTAAAAATAAGAAAAGAGACGTAGTAGTATACTCTCTCTGTTGGGAAGCAGCATGCGCACAAAGAGCCGAAAGGATGTTAATGTATTTTTTTTTTTTTGTTTCGTTTTGTTTTGTTTTTCGTTTTGTATTTTGTTTTTTCTTTCTTTTTTTTTTTTTTTTTTGGAGGTGGTACGCAAAGGATGTGACATCTTGCTTATGCGGTGCAGTATGCAAATACGCTTTGCCTGCCATTAAAGTGGGCCTCCACTTTGTTTTAGATGCTGCCGACGAAAATTATAAATGTATTTATTGAATAAATATATATAAAAAATTATAATTTATATGTCGATTTTCAAAAGTAAATTAATTATTTATTAAATATAATAATAATTTAGTTTGCAAGATAAAATAATTATGGGTAATATTTAATTATTTTTTATTTCAAATTTTGCAAATCATCGCTAAAAGAGTAATACTCACGACTCAAAATCTCTTTAGAGAGAGAGAGAGAGAGAGAGAGAGAGAGAGAGAGAGAAAGAAGAAGAAGAAGAAGAATAGTAATTTTAATATATTATATATGCAATATTTGATTATTTTGTAAGGTATTTATAAAAATTTTAATTTTAAAATTTTTTTAGGTGATTTTTGTTAATTTTTAATAAATTACACTTTTGTTTTTATATTTTTAAATATTATATATCTAACTTTATAAAATTTTAACATTTTTTAATTAATTCTAATTTTATTTCAATTTTATAAATTTTTCGATCATTTTTATATGTATGAACCATTAAAATTCTAACATATTAATAGTAAATATACATTATAATTTCAAAAAATTAGATAAATTATTTTTTTTTAAATTATCATTAATTTTATAATTAATTAATTTATCTTTATATATTAAAATTAATATGTAACTATGTATCATGTATTATGATTACTTAAATATTATAATTGTCAAAATAATTTAATTAATTATTTCAATATATAATTTTTCATTATATTAATATTTTAATTAAATATAAAGTATAAAATTAATATCTATTATATATTGTTTAATTTTATTAGTTATCTTTGATTTTATAAATGTTATCATAATTATTTATAAATTATCATTTTAACTTACATAAAGATTTATTGAATCAAAACTTGTTGAAAATAAATGAAATATTTATTTATGATTATTTTAAGGTAACAGATTTTTTATTAATCATTCAATTATTTTTTATATAATTCATAATATGACCAATTTTACTATATAAGTAATTTTCAATTAAGATAATTTAAAAGTAAAATTAAAATATATTAATTTTTATATAAGATACTTTAATAATTTTAAATTTAAGAATTAATTGCATGATTGATATAAAAAAAGTTTTTTCATATATGAAAATAGTATTTCATTTGAAAATTCTTATAATACATCAATTCAGTTAATTTGTTTGATTAAAAAATATCTAAATATTTATTTAATTATCTTTATACTTTAATTTTTTTTATAAAATAATAATATACTATATTCTAATTCTGTAATTTTTTTAATGTTATATTTTGATTATATATTAATTAATAATATTTTAAAACAATAATTTAATATAATAAATATTTTATAATTATAATTTTATCATAATTATTTTTATAAAATATATTTATTTTATAAATTTTATTTTAAAAATTTATTACATCGTTGTATAAATAATAATAAATATAAAAAATAACTTTAATTGACATATAATATACATAAAAATATACTTATAATATTAACATAACCCTCTTAATCGGAGGTGGGTTTTCAATCCTGAGCGTGCGCGTTTAAACCAGCTGCCATTTCCCCGGTATCATCATTGCCCCGCATCCAACCTTGTAAGTGGAGCCTCGCGTATGGGCTCTACGACAATGAGGGGTGCAGTGGAAAGGCAACGACCCCAAGTTCTGAGGTCTGAAGATGCTTGTGGGTATCACGTAAATGAGTTGTTGGATTATCTTAGGCTGCCTTTAGGCATGAATATGATAGGGAGAAACATGTGAGGTGAAGCTATATCCAGGCGTAGCCGTCAAATAGTGTAAGTGGTGACAAATGAGGAGGCTTTGGGAGTCAAACAAAATGAAAGTGACTTGTCATTTATGACAAAAGCTTTGTGATCATGTGACGAGAATATCAAATTCAGTGAATCTAAACGAAACAAATTTCCTTTTCTTTCTTTTTATTGGGCATTTGAGACCAATTGCTTTTACACGAAGATTCTTTTAACAATTACATACCCCATGCAGATATCATTGTCGTTTGATGTGCTCTCTCAACTGCCATTCTAGAGGTTTTTGTTTTTATCACATTAGAAGAATTCTATGGTGTGCAAGTCGCAAAAGAGTTCTTGTCAAAAGAAGCCACTAAGGGTCCCTTGGCTCCAATTATAGTCCATTTTGCCAAGACAATCAAAACGGCTAATCAATAAAGCTATGAAGGGAAGCTTTCTGGTTTTATATATATATATGTATAAAAAAAAAAAAAGTTAGAATCGTTTCTCTCTCTCTTTTTCTTTCTTTCTCTAACGATTTCACATGTATATCTTCCCGAGAAAATTTTATGGGTAAGATTTCTTTAGCTTAAAATTACTTGTAGCATATGGCGTCTTGAGATTATTAAATGAGACTAGTGGCAAAAGCAACTAATGTTTGGAAGTTGGTTGAAACCGAAAGCATAGGACAGCTAGCCGCTATATAATTAGTTAATGATTAGATGTTCTATGGCTTATTTATTATTGAAAGAACGAGGATATATTGTAGAATAATTAGTTTCTTTTGTGAATCATCTGGTTCCCTCTCTCGTCTTCAAAATTTCATTGGTCAAGTGACCCACATGGTTTTCTAGTGTTTGATCCTCCTTGTTACACGCGGATCGGACAGCCGAAAAAATGACCAGACCTTTGTGAAAAAGTAAAATTTGCAGTCTATATAAATTAAGGCAGCGGCATAGGTCTAAAGCTCTAGGCCTCGCCTTATATTTGAGAAGCGGAAAATGGCATGGGCTATTCAATCTACACACACACACACACACACACACACACACAAATTCTATGCAATTTGCATACCAAGTATCGTTCTTCTTCATTTCTGTCTCATTTTGCATCAAATTATCAACTTCTAACTCCTTTTAATTTCACTAATTAAGCTGTTGATTCTTACAATTCCCATATTACTTATGGGATCAAATTTAATAACACTGTTTATGATATTTGGTAGAGGAAGAGACAATTAAGCAATTATGGACCCTTTTACTCCCCATATTCTGCCGTTTCTTTTACCAACCTCTTAAATTCCCTAAGAATCAAGTGTTATTTGGGAAAGGTAAAGACTATATTAAATAAAAAAGTTGAACCGTTTTAGATTTCTTTTACTCCTAATATGTTGTTTCTTCTTCTAATTTCTAAAACTTCTTAAGGTCTAAAATTCATTTCTTTCCCAGTCAAGATGCCATCTTCTACACTGTTGGATTTCTTAAGAAGAAGCAAGAAAGTGTCTTGGACAATGCTCTTTGTCTTCGGCCCTCTTCTTCGACAATGCTCACAGAATGGTTGTTTCCTTTCCCGACATACATAGTATACTCTCTCTCTTATTACAATTCGATGCCCCACATCCATGGGGGCGTCGCCTTTTGAAGTTACTCTGTAGATTTTATCCATTTTTCTTTTGGCCTTGGCAAGAGAAGCGTGTATGCGTTATGGTGGGATCAAAAACTACATCAATGTGTTTCTATCACTTTTGCAGTTAAATCGACAGTGACAACTCTTTTATATTTCTATCAGATTACTTTTTTTTTTGGGGTCAATCCATATTTTATCTATTATTGTTAAATTTCAATTATAATTATTATTTTGATTTGTTTATAAGTAAGAAAATTATACGAGACATTAGTTAAAATCTAAAGTAAGGCTTCCCCCTCGAAGCAGTCAAAATTTCGTTGTGGGGTCATCGATTTAGATACACATGTGGTAGCATTCCATAGTAAGGCTTCCTTCTGGCCAGAGGTTGAAGCGACCCCAACAATGCCACTTGTTGCATCAATTGAATCCATCCATTTAAGATTGAAAAACAGAAAAAAATAAAATAAAAAAAGAGTTAAATTGAAGAAAAGAAAGAGAGAGACTGTGAAAGGAGAGACAGAAGGGTTGCCTTATAATTGGACTGCAAATAATTACAAACTATTTTGCGAAATATTAAGGTTGTAACATTAAAATTATATAATAGGCATAACTTTCTTAAGAAGTCTAGAAGTCATCACCACCATGCTTGGATGTGAAACTGCCTCTTAATTGTCTTCATTATTATTTTCTTCAAGAATGTACAGGGGTCTTATGTATTCAATTTTTGAATCACATCAATCTAAGAATCTTTTCTCCTCTCCTGTAAGCATGACTTTTGTTTCTCAGCTCTGTCTTTTTCTTTTTCTTTTTTTCCTCATCTCCCAAGCATGATCCTTTTTGATGATTCAATTTTTGGAGGCACTGTTTTCTCTTGCTGCAAAGGTCTATTTCTCCTCGTGCCTGTTCGTTTCTTTACCTGCTGTTATTGCGTTCCTCATCCATTGACATATATATTTTCTTTGTAGTTCATTGTTTCTCTTCTCGATAGCCTTATAATCATAGCAAGTCCATGCATTCTTCTCAATTTTCGAGTATGTTTATTATATGTTTCATATATTTTTCGGATGACCTTTATCAATTCATATGCGTTATTTTGCAAATTTTCGGCTTTTATTTATTTATTTATTTATTTGGTATTATGAAGCTAAGTTTAGTCCAAAATATTTGCTATCTATACTTTATTTTCCTTATGCTTTTGAGTGGGTATTGTACTTAATAATTTTCTCGTGTGTGTGTTGAGTAAGTCATAACAATCCGTGATTCTATTCCATTTTGTCCCGTGCCATGACATTATTTGGTGGTTATTGCACTTTTGTACTCTTACAGAGGAATGATTTTAAAAGTTGCATCAAATATTTTTCCATAATATCGAAACCCTTTAGTGGAAAAGATTAACTATTAATATATATATATATATATATATATATTATAATAATTTATATATTTTAATATATGAATTTATAAAAATGTTTAATGTATAAAATGCAAATATTATTAATATTGAAATCATAGAAGACTTGAATTGAATTGTTTTGAGGCCACATGGAATCTTTAAAGGAAAAGGAGGGGGGGGGGAGGGGCAGGGGGGAAGAACTTGTTCTTGTTAGTCAGGAAGCAAGATGATTTTGTTTATTGTCTTTCCTTTTTTCTTCCTCAAATATCTACAAATAATGTGACAAATACCTAACTAATAGAAGGTACGCTCGTAGCACCCGTGGATGACTTATTTTAAACTCTTGTTGTACACTACCAACATTATTGTTGCCACTTGCCAATATATATATATACATATTGTGAAAGGCTCTTGTTTGTGGAAGAAAATGGGCTCTTTTTCTTTATTTGGTCAACAAATCGGCACTTCTGAACTCCCCTCCTCAGCAGGCATAAATCCAAGATGGGTGGCTAATGGTGGGTCACTGGACCCGGAGACGACATTAATAAGAATGCCGTTCGGCCCCAGGATCAGAACAAGCGCCTTTAGCGATATGGACCCCGTAGAGTTGACTTAGGGCAGTCGCTGATGATGAGTCCAAAAACTGAACCCCCCACAAGGTGAGGGTGGTTTGCCCAGCATTGGCACAAAGGGTTTAGCAGCACTACGTGACTAGAAGAACCATTTCTGGCATCCAAACGCCAATTTCTTCTTCCGTTCCTCGGACCAATATTTGAATGGTAACTCAAGAGTCATAGCTGGTCTGAAATGTCAAATTTGTAAACCCATTCCAGTAGTAAATATGCCTTAACAATTCCCACTCATCTGTCGTTTACAAAATTTTACATGTCCCAAGCGACATTGTGAGTTCGGATACCATTATTTTACCCCTCTTTTTTTTTTTTTCATTTAGTTTTGCAATTGTACAAGTATAAAGTACCATATGATGCCAATTGTCTCGAGACCTTGAATGTTGACCATTTGAAACGAAAGATAATATGAATTATAATATAACATATAAGCCTTCCCTTAACTCATGATGTTCTATATCAATATTAAACTTAAACCAGATTGGCTATTAGGCTTTGTTCAAAAGCAATTTTTTAATTATTGATATTAAAATATTCTCAAAATAGCATTCTTCTTGTAGAATTAATTATAATATAGTCTAAGTAATTAAAAATAATTATATATATATATCTCCTTATACTATTAAAGAATATAATCTCAAATTTGATTCATAATTAATAAACATATTTAATTTAAACTATACAATTATGTCTATATATATATGTATATATATATATCTCGGCTTTTTTTTTATTTCACAACAATTTCATCCAGAAGGATGTAAGATTCTTTTTAAGTCTAGTTTTTCAAACTTTGGTTTTCATAAATTTAAATACGTTTTATAAATTCAAGTATTTTGTTTGTATATTAATTATATAAAATTATTTAATTGAAAATTGAAAATTAATATTTTTATTTAAAAAATATATCACTTTTTTAATTAATATTTAATAATAATATTCTTATTTAAAAAACATATCACCTCTTTAAATTTCTATGCAGTTGGCAAAAGGCTGTATGATGTTTTGGGCCAAAGATTGAACTTAGGATGATGTTCAAAGAAAAGGTTGGCCTTAGGAATGGATTGATGCAACGTCAGAAAAAAAGAAAAGAAAAAACTTAATTAAAAACCACAAATAATATATGGTTTCACCATGTCCATTACATGATTAAAATGCCCCGTGACATGCAGACCAATAGGAAAGTACAAGAACCTTTCGAGAAAAGAATCTCTGAAGCTACTATTTCCACATCAACAATTTGCACATTATGGAATAGTATCATCAGAATCCGTCCAAGAAAACACAGCTCATGTCAGAATTCTTTTTTCGATAATATCATAATGCGGTTCGTTCACATATCATGTGAACCCAATCCTCCTGGCTCACAGTCACTCGCCTTTCTCGCTCTCACTCGTATATATAACTCTCAGGGTCAGAGCCACATTTGTGTACATGGTATTGTAAGCTCAAGCCAATTCAAAAGTAGTCCCATAATGGGTGTCAAGTGCTATGATCTGGTTTTTTCTCTCTTTCAAGTTATGCTATTGCTCATCCCAGAAACAATGGCACAGCAGCAACAGCAGTCTTATTACTATAATGTGACCAGATTGAGAGGGAGAAAGCAAGTGAGAGGTTGCGATCTGTTTCGGGGGAAGTGGGTCTTTGATGATTCTCTTCCTTTATATGATTCTCCATCCTGTCCTTTCATAGATGCTGAGTTTGATTGTCAAAGACATGGCAGGCCTGACAAGCGGTATCTTAAGTACTCTTGGCAACCTGACTCTTGTAACTTACCAAGGTACTGCTCACTGTTCACTTCGCCTTGGCTTCCTTTAATCGGAAACTTGAAAAAAAGATTTACTGGAGAGGTTGAATATTTATTCATTTGACAAACAACTTTTGGACAAATATGAGTTTTGTCACTCGTAAGATTTACCACTGTTACCTCATTTCCTTTGCTTTGCTTGTTCTGAACATGGAGAGAGATATCATGGTTCCGTCCCTCCAATTACATATCTGTCTATTTGCATATATATTTTTTTGTTTTTGGGGCAGGTTTAATGGTGTGGATTTTCTGGGGAGGTGGAGAGGGAAGAAGATAATGTTTGTGGGTGACTCACTGAGTTTGAACATGTGGGAATCATTGGCGTGCATGATTCATGCGTCGGTGCCCAATGCCAAGACGACCTTTGTGAGAACAGGCTCGCTGTCTTCTTTAACCTTTAAGGTGAGTTTTGTTTTTCTTGTTTTCAATAATTTCAGGAAGAGAAAAACTAAATGGCAATACAATAACAACAAAAAATATAGATCTATCACGTTTTATTTGATCACATCTCTCTTGTTGCTCTTTATGTACTATTACGTAGCAGCGGTACTCTTTCAGAAAAAACAAAGCTATTTCCAATTTGTACATGTTTGTCCGCATGTGCCGGTGGTTCCTGCTCATTATGCTTTTGAGAAAGGTCTGGTTTTTCAGTCTCCCACTGCGGCTTCCAACGTGGCTTGCTTTACCCAATGCAATATGATGGAAAGTTGTGCAACCAAGGTTTTTCCTTTTCTCGTTCCCCGGGCGGTCACGTAAAGCAAAGTTAGCTTGATAATATGGATTTAATTATAGTTTCTTTTGGAGAGACGGCTAGTTTTGTTTTGTGGCAATTTGAGACATCTACCATTGGGATTTGTTTTCCCCACGGTGAAAAGCATAAGAGGAACATGTAGTCCCTTAGAGACATTGTTCTTTCCCTTTTCAGCTTTCCTAATAACAAAGCCCCACGCCAAATTTTAGACCCACCATTCAAACGTTTGGTACAAGTTCCTCTTCCTCAAGCAGAAGTAGTGAATGAAAAGTAAGAAGGTGAATTCGACCCATCTGCCTTTCTCTTATCCTGTGTTCCCGTCTGATTTCACTCACCAGAACCAACTGTGTGTAAAGGTCAATAATTGAAGCAAATAATTGAGGAATGATGTGTGCAGGGAAATTCCTTCAGCGTGACACAATCCTCTTTTTTGAACAACTCTTTTAGTGTTTTACTCATATGAGGCATCCCGTTGTCTTTTATACCTCGACTTCACAGAAGCCAGTCACATCCTGGTTTTTCTAAAAGGGCTCCAATACTTGGCCTGAGAAATTGCAGGGAAAGAGAAATAATGACTGGCCCAAAGAAACAAGGAATTTGCACGGATTATTTTATCTTTCACACAATAGTCACCAACTTGGCCCCATAGGAAGATTGAGTAAACAGTCACTCTTCCCATTTGACGGTTGTCATGAGAACACATACGACGCATGCAAACACACTATTATGTGAGCTCCATGGTTTCGTGGTTCAAGATCGATCTTGCTTTCTTCCTTCAAGGTATTACATGTGCTTTGACCATCATGCCTTTAATGACAAACAACAATGGTAGACTCGAAAGTTGTATCTCATTAACAAGAGCAGAAATTCCTTCAGCTGCCCTTTGGGCAGTTTAGCTCGTTGCGCCTTAGAACCTTTCAGTGAGATTGATATCAAATTGTTGGCGTTGACTCCCTGAAAACGAGATTTTCCAGCATTCAGTGCTCACGTGAATGCATCTAGTCCCCACTTTGGAGAACGACTCTTGTTATCCTTGTGACCTTGAGTGTTTCCTTCCCTGGTAAACTTTTCTTACCATAAGACCAGAATTTGCTCTTCTGGGTCTGCATGCATCCTAGCGCTAATCCTCTTTCCACGGCGCATAAAATCACGTGTGAATGGTATTCGCACGAAATGGCTAACATTTGCAATTGTGCAGGACTATGGAGTAACGATATTCATGTACCGTACGCCATACTTGGTAGACATGGTTCGGGAAAGTGTGGGTACGGTGTTGAGGCTAGACTCGATAGAAGCTGGCAACGCATGGAAAGGAATGAACATGCTCATCTTCAATACCTGGCACTGGTGGACTCACACCGGAAAATCTCAGCCGTATGTTATATATGCCATACCAGAACATTCAGGACACATTATCCGGACATTAACTGTCATTGATGTTTGTGACAACATGCAGATGGGACTATATCAGGGATGGAGCAACTTTGTACACTGACATGAATCGTCTGGATGCATTTTACAAAGGGTTGACAACATGGGCCAAATGGGTTGATGTCAATGTCGATCCTCTAAAAACCAAAGTTTTCTTCCAAGGAATTTCTCCTACCCACTATGAGTAAGTAAAACAAATGCCCCAGCTAAGATTTATAGTGTTATCTCCCAAAAAAACCGAAAGGTCCGTAGTAATAGTCATGCATCTGAAGCCATGTCTGCAACGCACACACCGAGATCATACTTACATCGAAAGAAAGTAGTCATGTTTTGAACCAGAAATACTGTGTCTTGGCACAACAAAACTAATTGTGGTCTACAAAAGCAGTGGCAAGGATTGGAATCAACCAAGGAAGAGTTGTTATGGACAAGCAGAGCCATTTTCTGGGTCTACATATCCAGCGGGTGCACCTCCAGCTGTTGCAGTTGTCAACAAAGTTCTAAGTACAATTAGCAAACCAGTTTATCTCCTGGACATAACCAGTCTCTCACAAATAAGAAAAGATGCTCACCCCTCTTCCTATGGTAATGATAACAAGCCTGGAACAGACTGCAGCCACTGGTGCCTTCCGGGATTGCCTGATACCTGGAACCAACTCCTATATGCTGCACTCGTCATGTGAGGATTCAGCCAAAATCAAACCAAAACCAAGTTTGATTCTTTTCTTTTGTGATATTTTTATACGACTCTATACTTATGAGGGTGCAGAAATTTCTGATTTACTACTGGAAAATAATAGTAAGGCAGAAAAGTCAATTGTAAACTGATTGTTTTGCTTCATCATTAAAATTATCCTATTAAGGATAGAGAGATGGGTGACATTGAGATGCTGATGGCATTGCACAAAGGAAGTGTAGTGCCACTAAGGAGTAAACATAGGTTTGTTTCAAATTTCATTTCACTTCCGGCTGTTTTATTAACCTTAACAGCAGGATAAAATCCTCATTAAACTTCCACTTCAATGAATATTTCACACATCATTTGATTCTTGAAGCCATCACCACAGAAAATATTGTGTAAAAATGAAAGGCTGAATGGCTCAAATCTATTATCTCAATGACACAGGAAACTTAAGAAGTTAGACAAAAGCCTTTCTGAAACCTTCTTCTGCAAAGGGAGGCCTGGCATTGCCACACCAGTTCCTGCTCAATCTGTTTTTGTTCTCACAATTAGTACTATTCATAGTACAACAACCATCTTTAGCAAATTACTGACCCTGGATTATTATTTCAAAATCCTATTTGTCCAGAAAGATACAATAACACAAGCCACACTTGCACAATAATAGAATGGCATGCTACAGGTACTCTATAAAGACCGATGTAGGGTTGCCAGAAAGGCCCCCTGCCCCCAATCCAAACACAAACACACATGCAATTGCAGACCGTAACTCACAATATTATCTGAGCGAGGGAAGAGGGGCAAAATAAAAAGTAGCAAACCTGAAGTGGACTACTCCATGGCATGAAACAATATATAGTGTCAAGGAAAACACTAAATACACCCATCTTTAGGCATGAAGTATGAGTTTAATCAAATCTTAAGCCCATATGCAAAATGACAAAATAGACATTTTACATCAAGATTGGAAAATGAAGTGAAACTAACCTTAGAGAAAGTTGAGGGGAAGCAAAGATAACAAAAACTAGTAGCCTACAAAAAACTGCACCTGCACCATTCACCATGCAACAACCATCATTTTTAGCTCCCATTTCTTTAATATGTGCACTACTTGATCATATCAATCCACCGTCAACAACTTCGATGCTCGAAATCTTCCCACTGCAGCATTAAAGATGAAAGAATTCAAGAAATTGCTTGTAAAGATTTCACATTGTGTTAGGGACCAGTTAAAATTGTTTCAATAAAAGTGCGTTTCTCTTCATCAAAATGACGAGAGCATTGTGGATGATGGTCAAAATTTGAGGTTTGTCACCAAAATTTAAATCTTTATGACTCGATCTATATAAGAGCCCATCACTAGAAAGGTAAATCATGAACTGTGAAGAGACTCCTGCCTAAGCAATTATGGGCACGATAAGTAAACTAGGTCTCACACAACATTAAAGAAATAGCATATATCCTTGTGGTAAAGGAGCTTAACAAAGATGCTCATACTTGGAGCAAATTTACAGCATCCGACTTATACTTCAAATAATCCATATGCTCCTAAACTAAATGTGCAGATAAAATCACAAAATCAGTATTCCCTTCAGAAAATTAACTGAGTGGCAATTCAGCAAGCTCTAAGCCATCGGATGATGTCACATTCAATTAACTGAGTCTGTAAAGCATTCAACTCACATCAAAGCTGGCATTCAAGGACTGCTGGAGAGACTGTGGGACACCAAAGTTTGATTTGTAATTTTATTCGCTTAAATGAGACCCCAGGCATAGACCCTGCAACAATATCATCTTATCATAAGCATCCTTAGAATAACAGTAACTATGACCGAAAATATTTTGTATTCAACATGTTCCACGATCAGCAAAACAGGTTGACGATCCAATCACAAAATAGTAACTGCTGATCTAATCATCAAAATGTGATCGCACGCATTTTTCCAGTACCCCCGAGTACCTGCTGCAGAAATGCTGGACATTGTGTAATATGCCGACTAAATTCTTTATAGTAAACGTTCTTCATCTATCAAAAAAAAAAAAAAAAAAAAAAGCACAAAAGAAACATGATTTTAGCAATTGGGACGACAATAGCCACTAATTGGGGTAGGCAAGAAACGAAATTGAGTATCACTGTTGTTTTCGACATTGCTACGAAATAATTTTTATGCCAAAAATACAAATTTTAGGCATTAATTATTAGTGGGGGGGGGGAGGAAACTGAAACTTGTACCTCCACGAAATGCAGGAATATAATTGGAAGAGATGACATCCCTCCCTGCTTGCTCGCATTGCAGCAGCAGTAACATCTTGTCCGCAACACCCAGAATTGCCCACCCGTCGGGAAAATTGACACAAAAATCAGCTCGAAATGAGGCCAACACCCGCCTCCACAAACAAGGGCTTCATGTGTTCGTTGACTGCAACCCCACTTTGCAGGGCGGCTTCCATGGCCGCCGCTGAGGCTTTGATCGGGCGTAGAAGATCGGTCTGTGGGGTTTGCTGGGCGGGCGGTTGCGAGTTTTCGAGGGGCGTAGCGTTGGCCCCATTCTTTGATTAAGAGCTCTATTATTATTTACTACACTTTGCCTTGTTGACACGCAGCCATAACAAACAAATAAATAAATAAATAAATATATATATATATATATACACACACAAAATTGTTGTTTTGTCTTTTTTTTTTATTAAATGTTATTTTTGTTGGATTGTCAAAAGATTTTAATTTAAAATTACTTATTTATACGTTTAAAATAAATATTTTATTTAAATAATAACAAAATTTTTTTATATAAAATCACCACTCAATTTTAATTCAATCACTAATTTTTAAACTTATTTCTAAATTCACTTCATAACTCACTCTCTTATCTAATTTTTTTAAAAGTTAAATATTTATTCATAAATTTTTTTCATTCAGATATTTGCTGATAGATTACCTCAATTAATTCAGTGTCTAATCCCTCTCTCTCCCCCGATGGCCTTCCAAGACCCCTTTTCTCTGTTTTGGTCAAACCCCATGGCGCCACCATAAATAAAACCCAACACTCGAGAGTAAGCCATTCCACGAGCCACTTTAACCATGGATGAGCGAAGTCCAACAACTGCATATGGTACATAAATAAAAAAAAGAAAAAAGAAGCACTGGGAACTCTCCATGATCTTATTTGCTTGCATGACCCACACAAGCTTGGAGAAGATGACATTTACATGACGCAGAACAATACATACTCTTACATACTGAATGAAAACCCTAATTATGTGCCCACAAACTGATACCAATCTTATCGTATTTCTTTTTATTAGTGCACACGGGAACTTTGGTTCGTTGCTGTTATTATGCCTTTTTGATCGGTGCATCAGTCTTACCATTTTTCATATGGCTTTAAAGGTTA
The DNA here is from genome assembly GCA_019804595.1 of Bruguiera parviflora. Taxonomy (NCBI): domain Eukaryota; kingdom Viridiplantae; phylum Streptophyta; class Magnoliopsida; order Malpighiales; family Rhizophoraceae; genus Bruguiera; species Bruguiera parviflora. The sequence goes on from CM034055.1 coordinate 2,284,942, forward strand.
TATAACACCAAATACCCATAAAACATCGTGGGTTCATCTTTTCTACACGAAGAAGCTTGAAAGTAATTAACATATGATCAAGACGATGAGTACACATCGAAACAAAACCAAATAGCGTCAATTAGTTTGATTCAACATGCATTTGATTCAACACTAATTTAATAATTTGTTTGTGGTATTTTTTAATATTTTAATAAAATTAAAATTTTAATATATATTTAATTTAATTAATTAATTTAATTTAGATTTAATATATATTATAATTTATACTACTCATATTAATAATTTTTTATATATATTTAAAATACATAAAAATCAAAAAAAATAAATTAAATAAAGAAAAAGACTCTTAAATTCTTTTTTTTTGTTTTTTAGAGAGAATTTTTTTTAAGTTTAAATTTTTTTTAAAAAATATTAATAATTTAAGTTTATTTTGTTTTCCTTTTCTATTTTCTTAAAATTATTACTTTTAAATTTGTTTTTTTATTCTTTTAAAAAGAAAAAAAATTATAATATGAGTTATTTTTTATTTTTAACATGTTTAAGATTTACAAAATATATAAATATTTATAATTAAAAAATAAAAAATATTTTAAAAAATAATCCTAATTTCTTTTTTTTTTGCTTTTTTAGATAAAAAAATATTTTTAAGTTGACCTTATTTTTTAAATAGAAAATAATACTTATAATTTAATTTTTTTAATTTATTCTTTTTTATTTTCTTAAAAAAGATAAAAAAAATATTCTCAAATATTTTAAAAAAAAGTTCATAATTTGAGTTCTTTTTATTTTTTATTTAAATAAAATATAAGTAAAAATAAATTTTTTAATAAATATAATAAATTTATATATTACCCACATCTAATTCTAATAGATACATATAGGCTTATGTTACCCTTCTCTTTCCTGCAAAATTTATGATGCTAGTGTGGCTTTGAGATAAAATAAGAACAAGAATTTAAATGATGAAAAAATTTGTTCCAAATATTTTGAAATTATCATATCTAACAAAATCCTCCTAAAAATGTACAGCATTTTGTCCATAGTCATGTTTGATTTGTGTCGTCTTCTGCATGATTCCACCAACTGCTAGCATATTGTTAATGATAAATGCAAGGAAGGTTTATTCACGCAAGGAATTTTTTTTTTTTCTTTAAGTTAAGGAGGAGAATTTATTCATAACTAGTACATCGCAGGGCTCCAACCCAATTCTTTTTTGATCTAAGTTGGGTCGACAGTGCTTTCCCACGATATCAGTGACTTTGGTATACAGATGTTGAGAGCATCTAAAGCCGCTGATTGGCTTCAAATTTCTTTGTGCCACTCGCACAACCATGCAAAGAATGTCAAATTAAAACCTAATTGGTTTCTTGTTGGTGTCTAGCGCTGGAACAGTTTTAACATTTATTATATAAAAAGGACTTGAATTTCTAGTTTCGCAGTTCTCCTCCTTTTAATGACAGACCACACCTGTAGAAGTAATGATAAATTCCCTTGGTGATGGTTCTTCACGGCTAAAAATGTCAATCCTTAAGGCTTATATTTTATAGCATGAAAGACAACGGTGTTTCATCATAACTAAAAACTAGTAATAGACCATGCGGTATATGGATTATCATATTTATTAAAAACATATATTTTTATTTGTATTTTTTTTTTAGAAAAAGAAGAAAAAAAAATTTAAATTTTAAGTATTATTTTTTTAAAAAAAAAAAAAAAACAACAATTTTCTTCTTCTCTAAGAAAGAAAAAGAGAAATTTAAAAATAATTTTTTCTTTTTTTGGTAATTTTTTTTCATTTATTTTTATTATTTATATGCATTTGTGTTGTATGAATTTTAAAAATATCTAAATAATCATTAAAATAAAATAAATTAAGTAAATTGTAATAACTGAATAAATTGAGTTTTAAATTATAATTGTTACTATAAATAATCTAGAAATTTTCTAAATAAATTAAATTTATTAATACTTATAAAGTTTAAATTCTAATTTTATAAAATTTAAAATAATATGAAATAAAATTAAATTAAAATAAATAATTAAAATAAATAAATAAATAATATCAATTTTTAATATTAATTTCATTACACAAAATTATTGGTAATGATAATTGACTAGATAAAATTTTACTTAATTAAGATTTTCTTTTTAAATTGAATTGTGTTAGTAGTTCAAAGTTGGTATGATTTAAAGAAAAGATGATTTAATTAATATATAAGTCTTTAAATATTTCTAATTAATATAAGAGTATTCAAATAATCTTAAAATTATAGAGATGTAATCAAATACATAAAATCTCAATTTGAATTTTTTTTTTTAAAATTTTTTTAAAATTTAATAATATTATATTTCACTTAAATAGTTATTTGAATCAAATATTTTTTATTTAAACTTGATTTATATTACTTTTTTTCTGAATTTTTAGAAAATTATTATTTAATTTGCATAAATTATGTTAAAAATCTTTAAATTTGAAGAATACTAGGATTAATTTAAATAGTTACTTCAATTGAATATTTTTATTTAAATTTGAATTATTTTACTTTTTCTTAAATTTGTAGTAACTTTTTACTTGATTTATGAAAATTATGTAAAAGGTCTCTAAATTTGAATAATATTAAAATTTACTTAAATAATTACTCAAATAAAATATTTTTTATGCAAAGTTTGTTTATTTTACTTTTTTTTTGAACTTTTAGTAATTGATTACTCAATTTGTGGAAATTACATAAAATATTTCAATATTTGAATAACATTACAATTTATGTGCGCAATTGTTTGAATTAAATATTTTATATTGTATATTTTTTGAATTTTGATGAATTGTCAAATATATGTTTTTTTATAATAAAAAAAATTATTTGCTAGTGCTTAAAGGAAAAAAAAAATCATAATATTGAAGGGTAATTAATTAAGGCCATTGCTTTTTAGAAAAGAAAAACTTATTGTTGCTATATATTGTTACTTTCAAAATGTAGTACATATAACAACTATTAAAATAATTAATAACTATATGATATTTCAATGAATCAATAATATCATGACTAAATGCATTAGGTAATATGATATGATATCTATCAAACACCTTTTTCTTCATTAAATGATCATCATATAATTTGAATAATGTTGAAATTAATTTTTGTAGTTACCCTTATTAATTGGATTTTATTCAAATCTTACCTATTTTATATAATTTTAATTTTTGAATAATGTGTTACTTAATTTTTAAAAGTGTGTAAAATACTTTAAATTTAGATAACATTAATATTTATTTTTATAATCACTCAAATCGATTAATTTTAATTAAATATGAAATTTTATTTAATTTTGAAAACTCAATAAGATGTTAAAATTTGAGTTACAATATATTTCCATTAAGCAATCACTTAAATCAAAAGTTCTTTTTATTCAACTAGAAAATATAGTATACTATAGATTGATGATTCTAAATTTCAATCTTTACAATCAATTATGTAACACGAGAAGTTGGGTTTTGGTGAATCAAGCTTGAGCTATTCCTTTTGGAAAATATAATTATGAAATGTGGAACTAAATTCTAAAATGTGGCTATAAGATACTTAAAACAATTTTGCAATTCTAATTCTTGAATTTGAATAGCGGGAGTTTTAGTAATTATTATTTATGTTGCACATATAAGATCTCGTGGTACAAATTTACGATAAGCAATTATTTGAATATACTGTACAAAAAGTTCAAATTGGCTCTCAAACCTGATAAGAACTTTATTTATATATAAACAAAATCCAATATTAATATTAGTATATGATCATTTTAACACATGTTAAAAGATTTAGAATTGTGACTCAATGATTATAAACAACTAAGAACAAAAATTATAAAATTTAGACATCATTCCTAATAACAATAACGTTGAAGAAGATAAATATAGTGAATCAACACACTCAAATATGAAAATTTAGAACTAGTTTTCAAAAAATTAGAGAAAATAACTTATACACTCATGAAAATATGTTTGCCTCCTCCATTCACTCTTTTTGCTCTTTTTATATGCTAATTCTTAGAAACTCAAATTAATAAATTAGGTTTAATAAAAAAATTTGTACACTCTAACTAATAAGTTGAATTTAATAAGAAAATTCGTTCAACCTACTAAATAAATTAGGGTTAATAAGAAAATTCATTCACGCACTAAATAATAATAAAAACTCATAGAAATAACTCACTTAAAATCCCAATCATGAGCTCTCAAATTCAACTTCATTTTCAAAATCATGGTTTACAAATTTCTCCATAGATAATACATTTGCAACCTCTGGTGAAGACTCTGTCGTCTTTAACTTGTATTTGACAACTTTCTAATAATAAATGTCGCATAAAAAATTGTTGAGAACTGCCTTTATTTTTTTTGATTTTACTTTTATCATTAGTCGTCTAATATTTTGCAAAATATCAACTCTTTTATTAATTTGAGTTAATATAATATAATTTTCATCACAATCTGAACCAGATAGAACAATAGTGCATGTTTAGAACTTAAAAACACTGCAGTAGTTAATGAAAGACTCGCATGTAAACAAAAAGTTTTTTTTTTCTTCTTTTTTTAAAATATTGTAAATAATGTGCTCATTAACCAATATAATATGGTTATCAATTTGTCACTGCGAATTCTCACTGATATAATATTTGTGAATTTTGAGTACCAATATTAACAAAATTTTGTTAATGTCTTTATGTACTAAGTTTTGACTTCGAGAACCTTTCAAAAGGCCAATATATGGTGCAAAACCATCAATTTCCTTGCATTAGTTTCAACCACACGGTCAATTTATCATATTTGCTTCTAATGGCCTTTGAATGTACGATGAATTAATTGAATTTAGTTTCCTAATAAGCTTAGAAAATGTCATCTCTTAGTTAGTGTTGCCATTGATATACAAGCAATGCTCTTAGGAATAGATATTATGCCCCCTAGGATATACGACTTGGAAATTAAACTTTAGAAATAAAATCTTTTATTTTGCAACTTTGGTACTGATCATAAAGACCTATATGGTTTTTCACAAAGGTGAGAGCTGATACCATAGAAAGCATCAATCTACATTCACTTGTTCTAGTAGAATTGATGAAAAAAATGCAAAAAATTTAGCTTTCTAAGCTTAAATATTTACACTTGTAGATAGTAAATCTCTTTATTGTTAATTGATGATAACATGCAGTAGAACTAGCATCACCCTAAAAGACACAATTGAGGTAATTGCTGATGTCTACTGTTTGCAATATCGAACAAATGCTACACTTCTTGAAGTCTTTCCTTACTTTAGTGAATCATGTTTCAAAGTTTCCATAAGATTTGGTTAGCATTGAAGGTTTAACTAGAGCTTATAGATAATTGTTTAAAAAAAAAAATAAAAGAGAAGAGATTTAAATGCCACTTTTCATAAAGTTGACATTCCTCTATGACTACTATTCCTTAAAATATGGCAAGCCTTGTAAAACTCAATATTGTTTTGTATTAGAGAAGAATGTTAAAATGAAAGCGAACATGTTACTTAAATAGTAAAATTGACTTCTTGAATTAATGGACTAAGTGTAGAGCCTTTGATCCTAGTAATTAGAGAGAAAAAGATGGTATCCCTTAATATCTTGAACATGCCTCCTCTATACTCTTGGGTTGTTGTTCGAGCTCCAAAATCCTTTAGCATGATGTGGATGGGTTTTTCACCTGGTTTTTTAGCTTCTCTAACTAGAACCACTCCCCTAAACAAGTTCCGGCGACAAAAACAAAAATCAATAAATGAAATTACATAAATCAATTTTCATATTACAGTAATACGTACCTTTATTTAATGGGACGAGACTAAAGCCAAAAGTGGCAACTGTGGCTGTTGGACAGTGATGCTGCCCAATTGCTTAGAGATGCCGGAGACAACGTCAGTAATGATTAGGGATTTCTAAGAGTCGTAAGGAGCAGTGAATTTCTATTAATTAGTTGATATCGTTGAAGATGCCAATATTCTTGTACGGATAAGGTGTTAGTAAGTGAGAAGAAGAAGAAGAAGAGGAAGAGGAAGGGATAGGATGAGAAAATGAAGAAGAAGAAGAAGAAAGTGAAGATTGGTGGTGAGTGAAAGTGGTGTGACACCACTTGATCGGCTAAATTCTGCCGTTTTTCACAAATCTCTTGCTGTGGGGTTTGAGGAACCTGAGGGTTTGAAAACAAGATGGCTTTTTCCTTTTTTGTCCTTAACTTACACTCTCAGTCACCAATCTAAAATTTAACCTGTCGAATCGATATCTTGTAATTTCAATGTGAGTATGACACTCATTTTTTATGAGAGTGCAATTAGCAGGCATCTCATATAATACTTTTTTCCCCTTTAAAATAAATAGATTATTAGTCTATATTTTGAAGCGTTAAATATTGTAGAAGATCACCGTTGCTAGGAAATCTCTAATTCTCTATCACAAAAATCGGGAAGGCCAGAGTGCTCTAATATTTGAGGATTTTTGATTTGTTGTTATGTACATTTAAATTCTTAATGCTGTGTCATTAATGAATGAATGAATGAATGAATGAATTTACCGTTAAAAAAACGTACCGCAGATTTGATCAATATTATTACCATCCGATTTGTTTTTGGTCCATACCATTCGAAGTTTTGTATACTATGTAACTTTCTCTTATTTATAAGATCTGAACGTTCAGTGTTTCTTGTTTATCTTTTTAATTGTCGTCTTCTGTTTTTTTTTTTTTAAACACTAAATTGTAATGGTTGATAGAAGTGAAATTGCAAATTTTTTGTTCCACATGATCATGGCGATTATGGATCGTCAGCGACACAAGTACATGCTATTAGAGCAGACCAATTAAGTAAATTCCTCGTGGCAACAAGGACCTTAGTATTACGCTTTTGTTTCTATGTTGTTTCTGTGAATAATGGGAACCCAATTTAAGTCATTTATGGGGGGACTTTATTATTAGAGCATACTTAGTTTTGTGTAAAATAATTGCTGACAGTTATTCATAATGAGATTTTCAGGTATCAAGATACATTTGTCTCTCTCAGCCTGCGAGATGATATAAATATACGAAAATGATATATCTTTTCTTTTTCGATCAAAGCAAGGTCCTCTCCATATTTACACGATTGACATGCCCTCCAAGGCAGGCAAAGTAATTTTTTTTGTTAGGGTAAAGGTATTTTGCTTTCCAGAAGTGGCCAAAAGGATTACGGAAAAAAATAAAAAAAAAAAAAATATATATATATTCTTTCTTGCCTTCCGCAATGATATAGTACGTATTTCACTTCTGCCAAAAGTGGGAATACCAGCTTCTAGGCCTAGAATACTTTGCTTGACTTGGAGGGAAGAATATGAATTCCTTTGAAAGACAACTTTGCCTGACTTGGAGGACATGTCAACCATGTATGTGACCTTCATTGTCTTTTTCGATTAAAATATTTAAAGGGGCATATAAAACCAGTCCAAAAATTCTAGCTTGAGCTAGATGACCTTGTCGTGCTTAATCAATATTAATATTATTAGATGACCCTTACAAGCATTGCACAAGACTATTGACTGAGAGTTTCGAGGTTGTACACATTGACAAGCCACCCAATTTCTTAGCTATCAAAATTCCACAGTGGGCCGTTGTGGTTGGCCGGCCGTTAAGAGCAACTTGTATAGCATAATTTCACAAAGTCAAAACAAAAATCAGCTTGCAATTTTCTTGGTTTTCAGTTAATTAAAATCTTCATCTCTTTTCTTTTGCTTATATACACTGTTTGAATAACTCTTTTAGGAAAAACAGCAAGTTTAAACTTTGAGAAGTTTTTCTAGAATGGTTCAAACAATTTGCATGTCAGATTTTTAGGGATTTCACGTTCTACTGTTAGTTAGAAAGCAATGTTTTATCTGTATACATGGTGGCGCTTTGGACAACTTAGATGGTGGTATCTTGATCATAATGTCATCTTATGACGTATAGAGATAATAAGGGAAGAAAGCTGGCAGTTCATGGAAAAGAGGAAAGGGAAGATGCTATAACAAGTCAAGGCCCCATGGCGGATAGCTTATATAAACAAAGGTAACACTAGGCAAACAATTTCCATTTCCTGACTATATTGTGTTGAGTCTTATTCTTTTTAATAAAACTCAATACGATTCATCAATATCCGAATACAGTATCTAAATTCTGAAATTTCCTAAAGGTACATATCTACAACTAGACCTTGAAGAAACATGTGCATTCCGATCAGATGGTTAGGAAAGAAGAAAAATAAGGAGAAGATAGTGTATGGCATAGCAAAGAGATGGAGAAAGCTAAGTGGTGAAGATCATTGGAAGGATCTATTGGATCCTCTAGACATTGATCTTCGACGATACATCGTTCACTACGGGGAAATGGCTCAAGCTACATATGACACTTTCAACACACAGAAGGCATCCAAGTATGCAGGAAGCAGCCTATACGCAAAGAGAGATCTTTTCTCCAAGGTTGGTTTGGAGAAAGGTCATCCATACAAGTATTACGTGACCAAGTTCTTTTATGCAACATCTCAAATCCAGCTCCCTGATGGATTTATGATCAAGTCACTGTCGAGGGAGGCTTGGAGCAAGGAATCAAATTGGGTGGGGTACGTCGCGGTGGCCACCGATGAAGGCAAGGCTGTGTTGGGGAGGAGGGATATTGTGATTGCTTGGAGAGGCACCATACAGACATTGGAGTGGGTTAATGATTTCGAATTCCATTTGGTTTCGGCCGCAAAAATACTTGGCAGGTCTTCCGGTGACCCTAATGTGCACCAAGGTTGGTACTCCATCTACACTTCTGATGATCCGCGCTCCCTCTTCAATAAGGCCAGTGCCAGAGATCAGGTAAATATTTGTTTGGAATGCAAGTACTTTTAAATGCTTGATTTAGTCATGAATGGTGAAACATCACTCCTGAGCCATACATCGTACCAGATTCTCGTAACATTTTCTTTCGTACAACTTATCAAGTGAAAACAAAAGAACGTAATATTCTGCGAAGAATTTATTAAATAAATCATTGTTCATTCTATCTCTCACACCCATGCCCCTATTTCCTCAGTGTTTCTCTTCTGCATTTTTCTCACGTATCTTTCTATTTTTCTTTATCCCTTGCACCAATTAAATTGAATTGTGACTTGTGACCAATATGGTCTTCTATCTCGGATTTGCGTTTACATAATTAGGTTTTTCCTATTACTGATAAGTAATAAATAAAAATTTTCATGTAGGCCATGCCCCTTTTTTAGCTTTGTTTAGTCTGTAGCTACTTTGTTGTTTTTATACGTTAAGATATAATTTAAATATTCCATTCTTGTGAAAAAATTTGACACATCTAGGATGAAAATGTTGAAGGCAAATGTGACCTCACAATATAAATTATTCACTGAAAAATTTTATCCTTAAAATTAAAATGAACCGAAATTCTCTAAACATTTATATTTTACTTTAATCTTCAGATGCTGGATGACCCAACCAACACTGTTAGCTAAATCCTAAATGCGTTATCGTATCTATCTATATAATTAACGAATGCCAAATTATTAAAAGTCTGTACATTTTCTGGTGACATTTCAGTTAGGGAAACAATTTGAAGGATATGAAAAATAGACACGTTCACGGCCCAAGAACAGAAAAATAAAATAAAATAAATGAAATGAACTTAATCATTGTTTTTATTTTATTATAATAATTTTCTCTTCTTTTTTTTTTTTTTTCCTTCTAATTTTTTCCTCTTGAATTGTGTCGTGAGGAGCTCCTCAGGTTACTGATGAGGTAAGGAGATTGGCGGAGCAATATATAAATGAAGAAATCAGCATAACAGTAACCGGCCACAGCCTTGGGGCTGCGCTTGCAACATTGAATGCTGTGGATATAGTTGCAAATGGATTCAACAGAACTAAATCTCGACCACACAAAGAATGCCCTGTCACCGCCATTGTCTTTGCTAGCCCTCGTGTCGGCGACTTGAACTTCAAGAAGGTGTTTTCAAGTCACAAAGATCTCCGAGCATTACGCGTTCGCAATGCTCTAGATATTGTTCCAAACTATCCATTGATAGGATATGCGGAGGTGGGAGAAGAATTGGCGATCGATACTACGGAATCCCACTACTTGAAGAGTCCCGGGACCGTGGAAAGTTGGCATAATTTGGAAGCATATTTGCATGGCGTGGCAGGTACACAAGGGTCTAGAGGAGGGTTTAAATTGGAGGTTAATCGCGATATCGCTCTGCTTAACAAAACCATGGATGGTCTAAAGAATGAGTATCTTGTGCCAGTTTCGTGGCGGATTGAAAAAAACAAGGGTATGGTCCAACAAGCTGACGGTTCTTGGAAATTGATGGACCATGAAGAGGACGATGGTGCTTAAATTATAATTAGTGACTACTGATCTTGTTGATGATTTATTGATTGGTGCACTATATAGTTCATTAATTTTGAGTTGACATTTGTGAAAAGCTATAAGATTGACATCGCCTATTTGTGCTATATAATACCAACGCCACAAGGTCATAAACAGCCCGAGAGGATGGATAATTTGCTGATTAAGAGACCCAAGGCTTGGTGGGACATGAACGTAAATCTGATTGAATTTTATCCTTCAAATTCTGCTCTATATCGTGGTCTTATGACTTCTTGCACATAAGCTCTTGTGGTTAACTTATCATGTGCTAAAATTTGAGTCATGACGTATGTTCCTCTTTTCCGTTTCTACAAAGATGAAAATAACATCAACTTGATTGTGTTATGAAATCTCGTGATTGTATTTTTCTGCTGTGACAAATATGCAATTGAATGTGAGATTCAAAGCTTGAAAATCTTATAGTTGAGGAAGTGGTGAGACTATCAGTTATATGCCTTAGGTGATTCTCCAATGATGATATATTGGTATGACCTATTGTGTTAGTAATGTTTGACATCCCAAAGGATGGTCCATGATAAAGGAAATAGCTATGCACAAGAAAACCGAACAAGAAATCAAAAGGATGAGAGAAAATAAAAAGTTCTATACAAAGTAGGAAATTTAATAAGATCTGATTTGTTCTTCCCCTCTATCTTTGCCCCTATTATGCCACGGTATGAAGCGACATTAAAATGTTTGTAGGACAATTAGGAATCAAAACGATTTGAACTCTTTGATACTTCTTGGGATGACCCCCACAAAAATCAATGTTCAATTCTTGTCAACAACAAAATGGTAAGCCATTGGTAATATCTAATGAATCATTCCCAAGTATAAGAAGGGGAATGGGGATTAAAAAAAATTCAAGTCTACCATCTGCTTCATCTTCTCCCATTACAAAAAATCAACTTTCTGTTCCTTTTCCTTAATTTTGAGGAAAAGTGAAGGAGCCTGTTGCAAATTTGCAATTCGGCATTGCAACATTGTACAGTGAAATATAAGGGTTGTGTGAGTCCAGTAGCTTGGCCATATAACCATGTAGGGCATTAAAATGGCTGATTTTAGCAGTGTATATGAATCCGCCTAACTCATCCAACCCGGTCAAAATTAAGTCAAAATCATTGAAACCGCTGCAAACAAGTTGATTATGATTTATAATTTAAATAAATCACACTCGATGATTTTAGAAATCTAAAAACTGTCAAAACCGAATTAATCATCTTATATTACTAAGTCCAAAACTATATTTTATCAAGATATAAACCACAGAACCAAAAAAAAAAAAAAAGGAAAGAAAAAAGGGCCCAACCATTTATAAAGTCTCTAAGTACCTAGCCCAATACTTTCACTTCTTATTTTATAGGTTGATTTCCTCCACTGGATTAATTAATTTATCGATTGTATAGTACAATGAGAGCTTTGTTTTCTTGAAACCCCTCGAGTTTTAGGTTTGCCCATGTTACAGGAGAGGTACATTCGAAATTCTCTGATTATTTATGCTCGCTTTTCACGTTGGATCTATCTCTACTTTTTTTTTTTTTTTGTGTTTCGGTGGGGTCAGAATTTATTCCTTCAGTGAAGTGATTCAAAATTTTAAAACGTTTTCTGGGTTTAGAATTCCTTTTGCATCAAAAATTGAATTTCTACGTCCACTTTCCCGTAATTTTTAGACATAAAAAAAAAAAAAAAGAATACATGAGATGAATGCTTTCTCAGGCCAACCAGCTTTAGGTGTTGCCTAATTTGCATTATTTACGTGGGCAGAAAAAGATTGTCACAACAGAAGATAGCCAGTAGCAGAAAGGAAGTTAGTGTTGTTCCTCAATAACGCTATTCAAATTGTTAAACTCAATAACAACTAACTACTAATAACAATTTGATTGGTTTTACTCTCATATTTATTTGGTTGTAGTTTTGAAAATTGTTTAACTGCCACTAATTATTCAGTTTGAATATGAAAAACAAACTGACTCAAACTCACATGCGTACCCCGAACTGATTGTTATAGAAATGCTCAAGATAGGCATACCCTTTACCCAGCTTAGTAGCATAGTGGACCCAAACACTGAAGTGGCTAAATGGTACAGAAAAAGAGGCAGCTCGAGTTGCGTATGATTGCACTCAACTGTTAATTCTTTTTTTGGGTTGTGCACTTAGTTTTTATTCTATTTATTGTGTTTTTGTTCAAGGCTAGACGCATATTTCATTTGTACCATCCAAAATCATGGTTTGGGTATCAAAGCCATGTTTTCAACGTACAAGACCCCGAGGATCTCATGCCCACTCGATGACTAATTGTTTAGTTTCATTCACACAACTTCACCTACTACCAACACAAATGAATGGGATCGGAAGCGTAGCGTCTCAGTGGCGAACTTTTTATACTTCAAGGTTGGAAAAAGTTTCAAATGTACGCAGATTCAAATTAAATTTCATGTTAAGCAAAATTAAATCTCTCGTCAATTGATTTTAAGGATAAACCTCCCAAAATCGGCCTACACTGAAGATTTTACTTCTAAAATATTGCTTGAAGGGAAAGAAGCTCTCTCGGTGTCGTCTAATAGACAGCCAGCCACTCAGATATGAACCCAACCCGACCAGATGAGACATAACAAGTGTGCTTTGGATCCAATGGACATGCCCCAGTACAGCCTATAATTATTTCAATGGGCCTGACTATTTAAGAATTCCCGAATCCAGGGGTTCGGCATATTTCTCTTTCAGCGCTTGAATGCTTGGCGGGTGGCTCCTGTACCATTTCCAATAATTCGATGGTCCAACATTAACCTTTCAGTATCAGAAAATGGGATGAATTCAATTCAACCTATGGTCCCCGCCCAATAATCCTGAAACAGGTAATTTAATGGGGTGAGTTGGATTATATCCCTTCAAAGATCCTGCCCGGCAGTCCCGTGCCCACATTAATCCTCAATGGAACCGAGAAAACGAAAAAGGAAAAGGAAGAAGACAAAGAAGGAAGCTATATGCCTGCAAAAGGTGCACATACTAAACATGGGATTGTGTCGCACCATATTTTGGCTACAAAAACTACAGAACACAAATGCAACTTAAAGGCGCTTCGAAGAAAACCTTGTCTGACAGGAGGAATGGTCTGACCCGCATAAGTCTCACGTTAACTCCTCACATCTTGTGCTGTGTTATCCAAACATTTTCCTTCACATATGGCATCAGAGTCGAATGATCACCAGCTAAGTTTCATCGTCGGCAAGGACTGTTTCCCCTGCATTTTAAGGAACTAATGAAAATTCTACATAATTAAAAAGTCACCTATCTGAGACACAATGCATTGCTAGGAACTTAAGCACTTAGAGTTTTTGTCTTTGAAAATAGAATGTAATTAAAAGCTCATTTTCATAATTATCGTTTGCTCATACATGTAGTCCAGAAGAATTATTGTGTTCATACGCATCATGTATGCAATGATCAAATTTAGTGTTGTAACTATGGATATTCTTTTCTTTTTTTGTGTGATTGAGTAATACATTTTGGTTAAGTTGTTTAGATTTTTTTTTTATGTCATACTTTATTTTTTCTTAAGTTTTTTATATAAACTATTTAATTGTTAAAATATATCTCAATTTTTAGTTAATTTTTATTTTATTTTATTTTTTGATTTTGTTAAAATCTTATGATTCTTAATTCGATTCTATATTTGATTCTTAACACTTATAAATCAAATTTATGTGGGATCTCCATTTTAACAATTATGGGTATGCTTGCATAATTTGGCTGAATCTTAGGTTAGATGAGAGAAAACAAACAAAAGAAATCAACCGTTACTGCTACCGATGATGTTGATGCAGCAACAAAGTCTCCCATGTCTACAGAAGGTGGGCCCATTCTAGCTACTGTGGTTTCACCAACTCACTACAAATTGATCTGACTCCAACAAGCTACCGTACCGTTGAATCTATCTCAGCCACCTGGGGTCCATCAGCGTCTATAGGTATTGGGCTTGGATAAAAGAACTACAAAACTCACTCAAGGAGGAAGAAGAGGACTTCAGGATCTTTCGCGCTTAGGAAATATGTCACTCTTATTGTAAGGTGGGTTTGTTGAACATTATTGTGAGCTCTTAAGGGAGAAGAAAAAAATTAAAACCCAAAAGCATCACAATTGATGGAAATAAATCCTTTGCTCCAATGACAGAGGCTGCTGTGCAGCCCTGCTGACAACCATGATACTCTACCATGGGTTTGGGGACCCGTGACTAGTTAGCAGATTAAAGAAGCTCCTGGATCTTCAAGTATCCACTGTAGTCTTCCTTTCAGAGACTCATTTAAATGCTCATGAAGTAGAGAATTTAAAGCACCAACTGAAATTTAAGAATGAGTTCTTTGTGAATTGCACTGCACGAGCAGAGAAAGAATTGACAGTTTGGCACTGCTGTGGAAAGACTCTGTATCCGTAGGCTTGCGAACCTTTTCTATTAACCATATTGACACAATTGCACAAGATAATGACTGGAGATATACTGACATATATGAATGGTATAGGGATAATGACAAACTGCTAACCTACAATTTAATCCACGCACTCCATAGCTAAATACAAATTCCATGGATGTGTGGACTTGATTTTAATGAAATATTATTTTCATTTGCGAAGCAGCGAAGAAGATCCAGACTTAATAGATTTTATAAACAATTTCCAATTGGCCGTTGCAAAGTGTAATTTGCAAGATATTGGATTCAATAGGTACGACTTCACTTGGTCTAATGGTAGGTAGAACGACTAGAATATCTCAGAGCAACTGGATAGGGTGCTATTGAACTCGTACTTCTTAAATATGCTCCTTGCACTAAGGTTCTCATCTTTCATGTTTTGGATCAGATCATTGTCCTTTTAATATCTTCTTTGTGGGGTCTTCTTTTGTGCCCATTTCAATAAGGTAAAAGTTATTCATATTTGGGAGCATGCGGTTGAAAGACTTGACTTGTGAAGCAACCGTTGAAAATACTGGGGGACTGGCCTAAATCATTCTTGAGGGGAGTTACCTAAAATCATAAAAAGATATAGTAGTGATCTAATGGCGTGGGAATAGAGCTCTTTTGGGAATATAAATATGCAAATTATGGAAACTCAATGACGAACAAGCAAAAATGGAAAAGTAACCACCATCAGCCTCCAATTTGGCCCTTTTAAAATAACTACAACGTAATATAAATGATATCTTATGGAAGGAGGAAGCTATGTGGACACAACGCTCACAAATTGCATGACTTAAGGAAGGAGACAAAAATACTGCATATTTCCTTGCAAAGGCAAACCAAAGAAGACAAAAGAATTTTATTAGGCAACTCAATGATGCCTTAAGTGGGTTACTACTTTCGGATAGAGATATTGTTCAAGTATTAATAGTCCACTTCAGGGCCGTGCATGCCTGTTAAGAAAGCTTTGTTTTAGATCCAGTGCTGGATGTAGTATATTCCAAAGTGACAAGTCAAATGAATGCTACACTAACCTGAGTATTTATAAAAGATGAGGTATTCTAAGCCATAAAACAAATGCACTTGAGTAAAGCACCTAAACCAGATGTCCTGCCAGCTCTATTTTTCCAATCTTTCTGGCATATTGTGAGGGTGATAATAAAGATGTTAGAAATCCTAAACAACAAAGGAGATTTGAGATCTTTTGACCACACATATATATGCCTTATTCTTAAAGTGGCCTCTTATGATAAGTGCTTTGATTTCTAATCTATTAGACTTTGTAATAAGTTGAAATTGATTTTCATACACAATATCTCAAAGTCTTAATTAGCTTTTGTACTAGGAATATTGGGATATCAAACGAGAGTTGTATGGTTAAGAAATCTCACATTAGTTATGAGAAGGAAGAGTAAATAATATATAAATGAAAGGACTTATAAACCAAAAATCTTAGGGTTTTGGGTTGAGATGTGACTTTATTACTTGGACTTTGTTTGGATTTTTCTCTGATTTTGGGCTTTCGTGTTTTCCAATAAGTGGCATTAGAGCTAATGATTCGATAATAAATAAGTATTAATAAAACATGTTTCCTATGGTTATTGCCCTTACGAATAAGGAAGAAATGGATTGCATTTACTAGGAAAAGGCCCAAGTGGAGTGATAAGGTATGGCTCCAAAAGAAAAGTAATAATACATGTGCACTCAAGTGTGGACTGTGGAGCATTAGTAGACAAACACTTTAGGATTAGGTAAAGCAAGGTTTACTTATGAATAGGTTGGGTATAATGGTAATTTGCTCTTGTCATATTTAAAAAGAATAGAGTTAATGTGGAAGACACTTGGGGGAAAGATTATTAGGATTTCAAGTATGAGTTGTGTATTAAGAAATCCCATGTTGGAAGTGAAAGAGAGGAATATGTAACATATGAGTGAGAAAGAATTATAAAACTATTGCATTAAAGTTGTGTTATTGTTGCTTACTCGGATCTTAAATTTTTTTCTGATTTTAAACTCTCATATTTCCCAATTGGGGGGGTCTTATAATTGGCAATGCTTTAATAGTGTTTGAGATTTTCACTACATGAAGAACAAGTGCAATGGGAAAAGGTTATATGGCTATGAAACTAAATATAAGTAAAACTTATGATCATATGGAGTGGAATTTTCTTTAAGACATTATGTTAAAGCTAGGTTTTAACTTAGCTTGGGTGTAGCTAATTATGTAGTATGTCTCCTCAATCTCATATTCTATTATTATTAATGGTGTCTTAAGAGAGCTTTTATATCCAACACAAGAGCTTTCACAAGGTGAGCTATTATTTTATTTATTTCTTTTGTTATAGTAAAGACTCATCATCTCTACTTCATTAAGTGACTACTTGAAGTAAAATTCATGATGTTAAAGTGTGTAAACAAGCCTTAAAAATAACTCATCAATTCTTTACAGATAATAGTTTGATTTTTTTTTGATGCATTTGCTACTTAATTTTGCCAACTGCTACACATCTTACTCCAATATAAATGTGCCTCTAGTCAAAAAATTAACTTGTAGATGATTTAAATCTCTTTGAGTCATAGTGTGAATGGAAATGTGAAAGATGATATATAGAGTTAACTGGGTATTACAAGTGTTGGATAGGATTCCAATAAAACTTATATAGATGGCAAGGAAAAAAAACCTATTAAAAGCAAGCAAAGAAGTTCTCATTAAGGTGGTCATTGAGACAATCCTAATGTACCTCATAAGCTGTTTTATGCTTCCCAAAATGCTATGTGCAAACATTGCTTTATTAGTCAATTGCTTTTAGTGAGGTAGTTTTGAATCAAAATGCAAAATTCATTAGACAACTTGAGAAAAATTAATGATTCCCAAAGTAGTAGGGGACTTGGAATTTAGAGAGTTTTATGATTTTAATATTACCATGCTATCAAAGCAAGGACGAAGGCTTATTAATAATAAACTCCTTATTGGCTCATTTTTGGAAAGCTTGATACCACTCTCAAAATTCACTTTTGGAGGCATAGCCAAGTTTTAGTCCCAATTATATATGGAGAAGTATGCTTGAAACTTGATTCTTATTGAATATACAATTTTGTTGAAGGATTGGAAATGAGACAATAATTAACATTTGGACTAACCCTTGGTTTTTTGACCAAAGTGGATTTAAAGTTCTTACCCTTTATGTTTAATTGGATTTAAATTGAGTGGCTTTTATGATTGATCTAAATACTAAGTAGTGGAGAGAATTGCTAATAAAGCAACATTTTATGCCATATGAGAGCCATCAAATTCTCTTTATCCTCTTTAATCTTAGGAACTTAAAAAATAGATGATTTGACATTTTAATAAATGAGTGTACAATATGGCAAGTGTATTGCATATATATGTATTCATGTTATTACTTGACTACTTTTTAATAACAAGGAAATTATTTTTGAAAATCTAGTTAACTAACGAGTAGTTGGCTTGATAATTGTTTTTAAAATAAATAAAAACTCTAAGGTAAATACGAGTGACTTATTAGAACTTGCTTAGATATATATATGTGTGTGTGTATGTGATTGATTTTTATTTCATTAAGATTTAATTGATTGATTTATGAGATTTCTGATAGCATTGAAAGCTTTGAGGTATGTTTTAATGGACTTTGAGTTAAGCTAGACTTTTGGCACTATTTAAGCTGAGCATATAATAGTTATTTTTTTAGTTTATGATTAGTGATGACATTATGGAATTGGCATTATGAGATAATTATATAGGGATGGTTGATATTAATTAAATAAAAAACTTTGTTATTAACATCAATCTTTCAAAATTATTTGTTTATATGTACTCTATTTGGTTATATCATAACCCTTGTAGACATATTTGGATTGAGGATTAATAGTAAGACTCTTAACTACTGGATAAGGTGGTAGTTGAAGTATAAATCGCATTTATATTTGTTATGTACTATGTTTATTATGTGTCATGGTGTGATAGGAAATATTTAAGTCTTAATGGTTAGCTAGTCATGATATGATGTATGTATGCGTGCGTGTATCTTCATGTGTATCTTTATATAGTTATGATTGAATAAAAGTGTTTGTTCTCATCCTTCTATCCCTTTATATTTGGAGATTTAGATATGATATATGTATATAGATATAGGTTGTACTTAATTACATTTCCAATTAAGTATATATATTTTTCATTATTACATTTTTTATATTAGAACTTTTAATATTTTGTTTTATTATTTATCTAATTAAGTCATTCTCCCATATTGTACACATTATAACTACTACTAAGTGGTTGTACTTATCTAATTATTCTTTTGATCAAAAATTTATAATCGGTATCACCACCTTTATTCTTGAATTTTTAGTTGATTATTTAAGGGGTTCATTCAATTGATTGTTTATTATTCCTATGGATATCAAATTCTTTTGTATAAATACTCCATTATCTTGTATTCTTATTTAATGAGATGTTAAGCTTGTTTGCATAAGTTATGAATTTTGTTTATGTATATACTACCTTAAGGCATACATTGTATCAATGTGGTGTTTGATTATAGGCTTACATTATCTTTTGTGAGTTTTTTGCCTTGAATGATGTGTCGATCATTGCCTCAGATTTGGTCATGACACCACACATCTTAATTTTTTTTTATTTATGTCATATACATTTATAAAGATATATATATAAGACCTAAATGTGTCCACTAAATGTTTTCTATATACCTTTTATTTGTATCTAGTGTAATAATGAAGATTAATGTATTTCCAATTCTATAAATATAACATGCAATGTACATAAAAGGCCATCAAGTTATTTTTAGAATAAGTTCTTTAGTAAGATAACTAAGTTAGCTAGAAATTAAACATGGGATATGTGATGTACACTTAAGTCTTATGAATAATATAATAGATAGATCAAGGGAACTAAGTGAAAAGCCAAACTAAAAAGGTCTTTTGAATCCTTTAGATATTAATCTTTAGTGATGTATCATTAACTATGGAGATAAAGCAAAAGCTAGACAAGATGATTTTAATGATAAGAAGGCCTTTGACTAGTGAGTGTTTGGCCATTATCTACTTCAGGAGTTCTCCAAATTAAGAATAATTCTTCAAAATCTGTATAAGTAGAGTATCATTGACTTATTCTATGTAAGATCAAAGATCAAATTCCTTGACATCATTAGGGAATCATCTTGGTGCAATTATATCATAATGGCCATAGAAGAAGGAAGGGAAATTCTAGGGAGGAGGAATATAGTGGTTGCTTGGGGAGGGACCATGTTGACTTTGGAATGGTTTAAAGATGTTGAATCTTTACCAGCCTCAAATTTAGAGATATTTGGAAAAGCTAATGGTCTTACCATTCATTATGGCTTTTTTCTCTCTATAATGCCGTAAACTTCTTCTCCACTTATAATAAGACTAGTGTTAAAGAATAAGTAATCTAAGATAAAAAATAGTCAAAAAAATCGTTATTTAACAACTATTGGTTACTTGTAATAAATAGTAAATGTTTAACATGATTTTATGACTATATATAATTTTATTTGTATTTCAAAAACATAATTAAACTAAGGGAATATTTAGTTTTGTAGATAAAGATAAGTTATAATTTGTTATCTAGTAATTATTAAAGAGTTTAAATAAATGTTTATGTTTAATTTTTTTATTTACAACAATAAATAAAATTTAATACCAAATTTAATTAAAGTTGATTACATGAACTATTTTTGATCATTATGTATGTTGTTATTGGTCATAATTTTACTAATATTGGCTAAACCTCTTTACAATATAATATTTTATGCATTAGTTATATATATATATAAGGTTTTAGCTATAATCAAGATACTAGTTGACTAGTAAAAATATATAAAGATAAAGAAGTTAGAACAATTGTATCAGGGCATAGCTTGAGATCATTAATAGTTATGATGTTAGTAATGGACATTATAGCTTATAACTATAACAAGCCATCAAGTAGTATAGACAAGGCATTTTTAGTCATAGTCTTTTTATATAGGTGCCCTCACATGGATATAATGATTTAAAAAGGTATTTGATATCTCTTAAGGGTGGTAAATGCCAACAACCTTATTCTTGACCTTTAACTAATATCTCTTAGCTATGTTTATATAGGAGAATAAGTGGATATTGACACAAACTAGTCTTTATAATTAATGACTAACACTAGAAAAATTAATTTTCATAACTTAGACATGTACTTTTATGGGGCTACTAGATCACAAGGACTATAAGGGCTTCTAACTTGGAAATTGCTCTTAATATTGCACTTATGAACAAAAATTTAGATGTTTTGAAATATGATTAAGAAATGTTAGGAAACTCATGGGTTATATATTTTAATGATTAAGTCCAAAAAGCGCATTTTTATGCCTAACCTTTTAGCTCATATGAATTTGGTTTATCTAGGCCACTTACTCTTAGTATATTTTAATAATAACAAAAAAACTAAATAAAGTTATGCTATAATTAAGTGATGCCATAAATAGATAGTTGATTAAGGGGATTGTTACAAAATGAGAAAAGTAAAGATTAAAGAACATAGAATGGTTAATTAACATTAATTAGAGTATCAACAATATTAGTTATAACATAAGTAGCAAGTTTAGCAAACCAAAAGCATCTTTAACAAGCTACAACTAATAATAACAAATTAGAACAAACTTCAACAACTTTCTCCACTTTTAGCTATGTACAAGGACCAATGCCAAAGTCAACAAAGGTGATTAGAATATACTCCAATCAATTTAGTTTTAGCCTAAATAGGAAACCAATAATAGCACTAACATTTCCAATAGTAGTAATAATTTGAGAACAAGAGAAAAAGGCAAGTGATAGCAACCTTTTTAAGAGGCCAATTATAAATTAGAGATTGCATCATTTTCTATGTATGAGAAAATCAAATAAAAAAGCAAAAGCTTTGGAAAAGTCTTAAAGTGAGAACTAAGCAAATGTACTAATATAAGTGAAGGAAAAGGAATGAAAAATACTAAGAAAGCTTTTTATTACTATAAAATAAAGTTCCTACATCTTTCTTCTTTTGCATTTTTTATTTTCCATAGTAAAGTTACTTAAAATCAATCTAAACCTAGTAATAGTGGTATCAGAGCCTTTTTTAATCTTAGAGAGCTTGATATTTAATGATAAATAATATAAAATCAAACACATGCCAAAAATACAAAACCAAAAATAATTTGTAACAATCATGCTTACATTAATAAGTGTATCTTTCTTCTTTTGCACTTTTTATTTTCCATAGTAAATTCACTTAAAACCAATCTGAACCTAGTAATGGTAATATTAGAGTTTATCTTAAACTTAGAGAGCTTGATATCTAATGATAAATAATAATATCACATTAGACACACACCAAACTACAAAACCAAAAATAATTTGCAACAATCATGTTTGCATTAATAAGTGTAGCTTACACAAATCCTCAATCACTTATGCAAGTTTTAATATCTTAACTATTAACGTATCATTTCTTGATCCACCCATATTTACTAGAGAGAGTGTTACGATTACTAGGCTATTAGATTTAGGGCATTTCTAATGACTCGTGACCTGTGGGAAGTTATTGAAATAGATGACTTACCTCTAATAGTAACAATAAAACTAATATAAGAGAAAAAAGTTTAGAAATAGAGAAATAGCTATTAAAGATATTAAAGTTCTTGTCTTGACTTATTCTTCAATGGCTTAGACTAATTTTTAAGAATTGTAGCTACAAAATCATCAAAAGAAGCTTGAAGCACATTGCAAGATGAATCTAAAGGCTTAGAAAGAGTTAGAGCAATTGAGTTGTAGTCTTGGAAAAAAGATTTTGAAAATTTCAAAATAAAGCATATGAATTGTCAAAGGCTACTTTGGTAGGAAACCAACTGAAACTATATGGTGAAGACTTTAGAGATTAGATAATGGTGGAAAAGTGATGTAAGAAAAAAACAAACTAAAAGATAGAACAAAAGAAAAACACAAGATTCCACCTTGAAATACAAATTAATAAGGAAATTTACTTGAATACTAAACTTAATACTTTATATCAATTTAATATTCATAATAAGTCTAATTGATAAAACTAATAATAAAACTTATTTATAGAGTTGACTAAAAAAAATGAAAATCACAATAAAATGAAAATCTTTGCTAAAAAGAAAAAGTTCCTAAAATAGCCTAAATAAAAAATGAATATAACTTAAATAAGAAAATACTAATAAGTGTAAATAAAAATAACTTGAATAAGAGGATTTTAATTATGTGTGAAATGAGATTTTATAGAATACTTTTTCTGAAAGTATTTTCTTTCATTAGTTATTACATATTCCCTTTATGTTGAAAAGAACCAAACTTTATCGAGGTAGTTGCTAAGTGAGTATGAAGTAAGAAAGGATTCAACAAACAAAGCTTATCGTTAATAAGCCTAATAGCATTAGAAATATTTTGTTCTTTTTATTGGACAAAGTAATGTCTAAATTTGCCTTAAGAAGAAGCAACATACTTATCATCCAAGAAAACTTCAATGCCCTAGGCACAATAGTTCATATAGGAAGACTAAAAGAAAAAAAAAAAAAAGAGGTTTAAAAATGCTTTGGTGAGATGATAAATCCTCTACATTGAAAATATGACTTATATTTAAGTTAGTAGGAAAATTAAGTAAGTATGCATTAAGTCTAAGTTTTTCAATGATGGAGTAGGGACTAAGAGCTTGAGCATTTAATTTCTTAGAAGAGTATTTAGGGAAACGTTTAGGACAATATAAACCATAACAAAATCACTCACATTGAAATTTTTTTTCTTAATGATGCACATTAGTAGAAAGTTTATAATCATTATTACTTAAAGCAATTTTGTGCTTAATCTCATTATAAAGGTCACGAATGTATTTGGCAAAATTTTCAGTAGGTTCAAAAGAATGAAGATTAGGGGGAAAAGGAATAAGATCAATAGGTATGCATAAAGTGTATCCATAAACAATTCTGAAAGGACTTTACTAGTAAACTTGTTAACAAAATTATTATAGACAAACTTAGTAGTTGGTAGGATCAAGTCTTAATTCCCTTGTTTTTCACCTATAAGACACCTAAGTAAATCATGTAAAATTTGCTTAATTACCTTAATTTGACCATTTGTTTAAGGGTTGAATGTAGATGAAAATTTCAAAATAGTTTCAAATAATTTTCAAAGCATCTTCCAAAAGTAATTAACAAATTTGACATTTTTATCAAACATAATATAAGTAGGCAAAACATACAACTTGATGACTTCTCTAAAAAATTGTTTGGTAACATAAGATGTATTAATGAACTCATTACATGGAATAAAATGACACATTTTAGAAAATTTATCTGTAACAACAAGAATATAATCATAACCATAAGCTATTTTAAGCAAACAAAGTACAAAATTCATGCTTATATTATGTCGAGGTGCATATGGAATAGAAAGTGGATATGATGGATTCAAGAAGTTATTTAATAGGCTTTCAAATCTCCATTCTTAAGGATGGTAAATGCCAACAACCTTATTCTTCACCGTCAACCAATATCTTTTAGTTATGTCTTTGTAGGAGAATAAATGGATATTGACACAAGTTAGTCTTTATAATTGCTGACTAATATTGGAAAAATTAATGTGCATAACTTGGATGTGTAACTTTATGGGGTTATTAGATCATAAGGGATTAAAGGGAACTTTAACTTGGAAACTACTCTAGATATTGCACTTATGAACAAAACTTTAGATGTTTTGAAATAAGATTATGAGATGCTAGGAAATTGGTGGGTTATATAGTTTAATGATCTAGTCTAAATTGATAATGGATCCTTTAAATGATTAAATGCCTTCTCTTTTGCCTAACCCTCCTAGTATATAATCTATCTTAGTTCATGTGAATTGGTTTATATGGGTTATGTACCCTTAGTGTGTTTTAATAATAACAAAAAAAAAAATGAAATAAAGTTATGTTACAATTGGGCAATGCCATAAATAGATAATTGATTAAGGATATTGTTACTACATGAAAGAAGTAGAGATTGAAGAACTTGGAATGGCTGAATTAACATTAATTAGAGTATCAATAACATTAGCTATAATAGAAGTAGCAACTTTAGCAAATCAAAAGTATCTTCAACAAGTTGAAATCAATAATAACAAATTAGAAAGAGCATCAATAGCTTTCTCCATTTGTGGCCATGTATAAGGAGTAACACCAAAGTCAATAAAAGTGGTTGGAATCTACTTTAGCTAATTCAGCTTTAACCTTAATAGGAAACTAATAATAACACTAATAATTTTAGTAGTAGTAGTAGTAATTTGAGAATAAGAGAAGAAAAGTGGTAACAACACTCTTAAAAGGCAAATTAGAAATTAGAGATTACACCCTTATTGATGTATTGGAAAACCAAATAGAAAAACAAAAGTTGTAAAAAAGTCTTGGTTTGAGAACTAAGCAAAGTGTTAATATAAGTGAAGAAACAAAGAATGAAAAAAAAAACAAAGAAAGCTTTTTACAACTATAAAATAAAGTTCCTATATCTTCTTTTACATTTTCTATTTTCCAAAGCAAATTCACTTTAAATCAATTTGAACCTAGTAACAGTGGTATTATAGTCTCTTTTAACTTTAGAGAGCTTAAAATCTAATGATAAAATAATAATATCAAATCAAGCACAACCTAAAAATACAAAACTAGAAATAATTTGCAATAATTATGTCTACATTAATTAGTGTAGCTTGCAAAATTTTATTATATTTTTTAGTCAGTTTTGAAAGTTCTCACCTTAAGAGAAAAAGGCTAAAAATAGAGAAAGAGTGGCTAAAGATATTAAAGTTCTCACTTTGATTTATTCTTCAATGGTTGAGACTATTTTTCTAAGAATTATAGTTGTAAAATCATTAAAAGAAGCATAGAGTACATTGCAAGACGAATTTAATGGCTTAAAAAAGGTTAAAACAATTAAGTTACAATCTTTGAGAAAAGATTTTGAAAATCTTAGAATGAAAGATAATGAAGCTATCAAAGGCTAGTTTGGCAAGCTAATCGAGTTGGTAAATCAATTGAAACTATGTGGTAGAGACTTTGAAGATTAGATAATGGTGGAAACATGGTGCAGGACTATAACTAACTAAAGGATAGAGTAAAAGAAAAACATAAGAATTTACCTTTAAATATAAACTAATGAGGGAATCTACTAGTATACTAAAATTAATACTTTATATTACATAAAAATTCATGACAAGTCTGATTGAAAAAAGAAAATGAAAATAACAATAAAAAGAAAATCTCTACTAAAAAGGAGAAGCTTTTAAAATAATCCAAATAAAAAATGAAAATAACTAAAATAAGAAAATCTTAAGAAATGTATATAAAAATAAACTAAATAAGAGAATTTTAATTAGATGCAAAATGAGATTTTATAAAATACTTTTTCTAAAAATACTTTCTCTCATCAACCATTACTTCATTTCCCTTTGGTTAAGAAGAAATAGACTTTATTAAAGTAGATGCCAAGTAAGCATCAGTTAAAGTCAGATTTAATGAACAAAGCTTATCCTCAAGAAGCCTAGTAGCATTAGAAATATGACGTGCTTTCCATTGAAAAAAGTAGCATCCAAATTCACCTTGAGAATAAGTAACATGCTCATTATCAAGATAGTTTTAACATTTAAAAAGGAGCTTCGAAAATGCCTTGCTAAGATGATAAATCTTGTACATTGAAAATAGGCCTCGTATTTAAGTTAGTAGGCAAATCAAGTAAATATGCATTAGGTTTAAGTTTTTCAATGATGGAGTAAGGACCAATAGCTTGGATATGCAATTTCTTGAAAGAGAATTTAGGAAAACATTTAGGACAATGCAAACTATAACAAGATCACCCATATTGAAATATTTTTTTCAATAATGCACATCAATAGTAGGCTTATAATCAATAATACTTAAGGCTAATTTATGCCTAATCTCACCATGAAAGTTACAAATGTGTTTAGCAAAATTTTCAGTTCGTTCAATAGAACAAATGCTAAAAGGAAGGGAAATAAGATCAATAGGTATGTGTGGAGTATAGTCGTGAAAAATTCTAAAAGGACTTTACTAATAGACCTATTAACAAAATCATTATAGACAAACTTAATGGTTAGGATGATAAATCCTAATTGCCTTGTCTTTTACCCACAAAACACCTAAGTTAATTACTTAATCTTTAGTTAACTACCTTAGTTTGGTCATCTATTTGAGGGTGGAATTTAGATAAAATTTCAAACCAGTCCTTGACAACTTTTAAATTATCTTTCAAAAGTAACTAACAAATTTAAAATCTTTATCAAACACAATAAATGTAAGTAAATAATATAAGTTGACAGTTTCTTTACAAAAATATTTCATTATGACGATAAGCTATTTTAAGCAAAATAAGTACAAAATTCATACTTACATCATGTCAATGTGTATGTGGAATAGAAAGTTGAGGGTACAAAGTAATGTTATGCTTTTTAACTTTAATAATATGACAAGTACAATACTATGACATAACCCTAAAAAACATCCCTTTGTAAAAAAGGCAATAAAACCTATCCTTAACAAGTACAAGGGTCTTATCCCTTCCTAAATGACTAGCTAACTCACTAGCATGTATTTCCTAAACAAAAAGGTCACAAAGTGATGTATATGAAATGCTTATCTTGTTAGCCTTAAACAAATAACCATCACGAGTCACTAATCAACATATTCTCTATGATGACCATTATTACTATAATGAAATACAAGACTAAAATTAGGACATGTAGGGTACTCTTTATGCAATCTTTCAAACCCTAAGATATGCATTCATCATTTAAAAGATACAAATAGCTCAACTTAAAGTATTAATAGTTTTATTTTCTACACCAGAACAATATTTAACCGTAAAAGAATATTTATTAAGAAACTCAACCCATGTAGCATATTTAGCATTTAATTTATTTCAAGAATTCAAATAATGCAAGACTTGGTGATATAAAAGAAAAAAAGAAGCTCTTTTAGAGTAAAAGATAATACCTTTAATGGTGAATGGACTAAACTGTAATGTAAAATTTTTTATTATAAGTTTCATATTTCTACTTTGCATAATTAAATTTTTTGCTAAAAAATGCAATGGGATGTTCTTGTTGACTTAAGACTCCTCATATGCTAGCCTTTGATGTGCCACTATCAACTTCAAACACCTTGTTAAAGATAAGACATTTAAAGATAAAGGCTTTGTTGATTTGTTTTTTAATATCATTAAAAGTTGTAGTAGCTTTATTAGACTATTTATATTCCTCCTTCTTAAAGTAATTAGTGATATAAGCCATAATGGTGCTAAATCCTATAATAAACCTCCTATAAAAAGAGGCTAAGCCATGGAAATTATGAGAATTAATAAGAGACTTGGGTTCAATTCACTTTAAAACAATTCTAACCTTCTCAAGATTAGCAACTATACCTTAGGAAAAAACTATAAAACTTAAGAATAACATCTCATACTACAAAAAGAAACACTTCTTTAAGTTAACATAAAGCCTAGCTTCCTTAAGAATGAGGAAATTGGTTGCAAATAACTTAAGTATCTTTCTTTGAACTTACTACATATAAGAATATTATCAAAATAGATCATTAAGAACTTACTTATAATTGACTTAAAGATATAAGTCATGACTATAATAAAGGTACTAAAAGTATTGGATAATCTAAAAAGCATGATTAACCCTTATAAAATCCATCTTGCATCATAAGCACAGGTTTCACTCATCCTCATGCTTAATGTGAATCTAATTGTACTCACTACAAAGTCTATCTTGGAATAATAACTAAATTCAACCAACATGCCCAGCATATTGTTAATAACTTCACTATTGACATATATCCTTTATGAACTATCTTTTTTATAAGCTAACAATGTGGGAATAGCATAAAGACAGAGACTATGACATAAAACCTTGTAGTTTTATCAACATACTTATTCAACTTCTTACATTCTTTAGGATTTATTCTATAGTGTGGAGGATTAAATAGTTGTAAACTAGGAACTAAGTCAATGACGTGTTTTATGCCTTTCATGGGTAATAGCTCACTAGGAAGATTATCTAGCATGATAACCATTAAATTGTCTAACAACTTATCAAGTTTAAAAGGAAAGTTAACTTTAGGTATGCAAGATGGTGGACTTACCTTTTTGGCAACAACTACTACTAAGTAACCATTACTTCTCAACTCTTTCTTAGAGGTATTGTGATCTAAGATATGAAGACCTTTTGTTGCAAAAATAAAGTAGGAAGATTTGGCCATTGGCTTGGCGTCTTTCACACAAGGCTTAATGAGATTTAAAATGATGTTCTTACCTTTATATTTAAAGAAATATGTATTTTTCTTACTATGATTGGTTACATTAAGGTCATAAAAGCAAGGACAACCTAAGAGAACACAGGCTACATCTATGGACAAAATATCAGAATAAACCTCATTCTTATAATCACTTAATTGAATGAAAACTAGATATTATTTAGTAACTAATAAGGTAGTTTTGTTGACCCAAGCCAATTGAAAAGGTTGTGGATGTAATTCTATCTTGAAGTTCAACTTAAAAGAGGTAGACTTAGCAATAACTTTCATAATACTTCCTCCATTTATGACTAGTTTATAGTTACAATCTCTAAATTTGATTTAAGTGTGAAGATTATTTGTACATTTCCACGTATCATTGTTTATAATAATAGATAAAATACACCTAATAAAATACACCTAGTCATCTTCCTTAGAGTCCTTTATATTCTCATTCTCATCCCCATAATATTTTATGAGATTAATTACCTCATTTTCACTTATTAAAAGATCATTAAGCTTTTTCCCTAGGATAAAAGCATAGTAAGGGCAATAGGAGACAAGTGACCTTTTTTATGATATTGATAAAACTAAATAAAAGAGTTATTAACATAAGACTCCAAAGAAGAGTTTACAAGACTAGAATTAGTAATAAAAGAACTTTTATTCTTTATAGGAGTAATTGATTCACAAACTTGGGTCGGGTTTTAGAACTATAAGAAAAGGTGAAGAGATTGATATAATCTAAAAGCAGAGATGAGTGCATGATTGAATGAAGAGGTTTAATTATACTTTTCAACCTCTAAAACCTTATGATAGGCCTCCTCTAAAGACTTGGAAATAATTAAAACAATTTCTTTCAAGATATTAGATTTAAGACTTGATAAGATGACAACCAGTAATAAAAGGTGTTTTGTACAGCTTATACTTAAGACAAAACTCCTTAAATTTAAACACGTATGTTATGACACTAGAAGTCAATAGTTTGTTATTTAAGATTTAATTAAAAAGCTGACTCTTATAATAAGTGGAAATATATATAATCTTCAATTTCATTTTCATGACTTCATTAATTGATGGGAGCTCACCTAATTGATGTAACTTATATTTTGTCAATATTTCTCAATAAGACCAACTAATTTCTTTGTAGTAAAGTAAACACACTTAAGATTGGTTATGTTATATCAATCAAAATAATGATCTAAACTATCAAGTTAATTCATAAAGACATAACCATTTAATTCACCATTATATTCAAGTGCATCTAATTTGACTTTCTTGATAATATTATTATGATTTGGACATGCATGCATGTGATGTGACTTGTGGGAATGACCATACTCAACATTCATATCATCATGAATAGGATGCTTAAATGGACCTTTAGGAGCATAATGAATGGGGCTGGTCTCAAGATTAAATTCACCCCTATCAAATTGAGTGTTAGGCACAAGTGTATAATGTAGATTTTCATTAAGGGAAAGCCTACCAACTAATCTCGAGGCGAAGAAATTCTTAGGAATAGTTGTATGCGGGTTCGGTGTTGAAAATTAGACATTGACAAATTCCTCAACATCATAGGTAACCCATTCAATTGCCTAACAAATTCATCTTCTGGTTGTTTGTCTAAATGTTTTAAAATTGAGTTTAATTTATTGGACAATTTTATAAAATTACTCATGAGATTGTTTATGTCAGACTAAAGGATTTGGATCTTTTCTTGGTGTCTGTGGTGGGATGACAATGCGGTGACTTCTTTGGTGCTAACCATATTTTTTGTTGTGTTTTTTTTTTTTTTTTTTGGGATGAAAAATTATGCTGGGATAAAATACCGATCGTAAAAATAATAATAAAATTATAAAACACCAAAGTTGTTATTTTCGGCAATGACAGTTGGTTAGACAAGCAAGCAGCCAAAGTGAACTCGGCTAACACAAATGTTTCGGTGCATCTAAAAGCAAGGATTGTGTAAAGTCACCAATCAACTAGTAAGTGTCATGTGCTCCGTCTTCCCATTAGATATGATTAAAAAAAATCTTGCGGCTGTGATAATGGGAATGGGCTAATTCCCCCCAAAATGCTCAGTCTCACTCCTCCCCGGAACTTGATGATGAATGATGACGTATGGTTGGAACGAGATTATATTATCACGCGGGTAAACGTTGAACTGCTATCTGAGGTAATATAATTAGTATGGTGATGGTTACAGTGAACCAGAACTCTTGTTGTTTAACCAGTCTTGTTGTAAATTTTATCATGGGGTTATAAGAAATTCTGAGCATTATGAACTTGTATAGGGGTCTTCTGTCCGTCCATCGAAAAATGCAGTGAGTCCCTTCAAATAAATTATGATGGAGATGTCGACCAAAAAGAAAATGCAGTCAGATTCTGGAGTTTTGCCTTTGCCAGTATGAGGAATGCATGTTCAATGGTAAATCTATAAATGGATTTATTGCAGGCTCTTGTTATTCAAATGATTCTAGAGAATCTTTAAATTTTGACACGGCTTGTTTTGTAAATGGCATTATTGCTTTTTTTTTTTTTTATAAAGTTTTGCTTGTTTGAAGCTTACTTTGGACTCTATATTTGATTCACGGCCTTAATTACTCCGAAATTATCGTATATACCACGTAAAATAATTTGTTTGACCAGGTTCTGGCCAGTTTCGTGAAGTAAACGGTTTTACTCTGAGAAGAAGTCACAATCGCGTTCTCCCTCTAGTGTTTCATTTTCATCACTGGAAATAATGCTAAAATATCCTTCAAGTTGATCCTAACATGGATGACTTTTTTTTTCCTTTCAGATTCCTGTGGTTCTCTTTAGAAATCAATAAAGTGACAAAAAGGGTCGTGGGACCTTCCTACGTTGAATTGAAAAATTATTCAGAAGTTTTCTACTTACTTTTTTGTCATTTTTGGAATTCCAATCCCTGACTCAGACTTTTTCTCATTTTTGAACTACTCTTTATCTTCTTCTATAAATTCATTGCGGAAGATTGAAACTCAATTATGTTGATCGATAATGTCTATTTTGGAACTTAACGGAAATTCTTTGGAATCAAAACTGTTGCGATATTTTTTTTGCATCTAAAACACACAATTTATATAATTCATCGCAATATTTAAAGTCAACAAATATAAAATGTAACGTGCAGTTGGTGATTAATCAGCTAAATTTAATTTTCTGAGAATTTTTCGAAATTGAAGAGAGATGCATTAACGATTTGCAGCTATGGTCATGAACAGTAACTAACAGCTTTTTCTAATTTCTTCTGAACTAATTAATTTCTTGCGTAAACTCGTAGCGCCCAATAATTTCGGGAATCTGAATGGTATTTATATTAAGAGCCATACCTTTTGTGACTGTATATAAATTTCATCAACATCAGTTCTAGGAGTTACATATTAATTTTCTTTTGTCTATTTCACCAACCGTGCAAGCAAACATTGACCAGACCAAATCCTCGTCTTTCACTGTTCCTTAATCCTTCGATGCATCCACATCATTAAATTCGACCTTACCTTGCAGTTGCAGGATTGTTTGATTGTCATTAGCAGCGGTCTCAGGGCACCCATAAACATTGACTTTCCACGTATGGGGGGAAAAAACAAAAGTGCCCATGTTGGCTTCCTTGAGAAGTTCAAATGGATTTGACTTTAAGGTAGTGCGGATGTCTATATTGGGTTCCCAGTTTCATCACAACAAGCCAGAACAAGCATTAATCTTTCGAAGACTTGGATGTTGTATTTGTTACACTACAAATTATTTCTTTGTTACTTTATTTCCTTTCTCCTTACTCTTTAGGAGGAGGAGAAGAAACAACAGCAAACATGCAAAGTCCAGTGAGATTTGCAAGCTGCAGAGGAGTGGCCTTTGAGGTCAAACCTCATGCAGATCCATTTGCAATATCGACAGCAGCACCAGCCAAAGACGAGGCTCGGGAAAGCATGCGATATCGGCTTCCTTGGGGAAGCCCCTCCAGAGTTTTCCCTGCATCCATTTCAAGCTCTACTAGTAGACCTAGTAGCCATTACTGTGACCTTGAACTCTACGATGATGAGGAAGCTAATGGCCAAGACATGACTCTGGAAAGATTGGAAGAGGGTAACGAGGAGGTAACGAAGGAGGACAAGGGAACTACTCCAGTAATAGCATCTGCTAGCAAGCAAGTGCAAGTCGAACCATCCAAGCCTCCCAGAAAGCAGGAATCAAGATTGTCAATAATCTTGCTTGATCAAGGCCTGTTCACGGTGTATAAGCGACTCTTTGTTGCTTGCTTGACCTTGAACATCACCGTCTTGGTACTAGCTGCCACGGGGAAATTCCCATATGCGAGAAATAGGGCTGCCCTCTTCTCCATAGGCAACATTCTTGCTTTGACACTCTGCAGGAGTGAGGCCTTCTTGCGAGTTGTGTTTTGGCTCGCCGTGAAGATATTAGGGAGGACATGGGTTCCTCTTCCAGTCAAAACTGCCACAACATCTCTTCTCCAAAGTCTTGGAGGAATCCATAGTGGTTGTGGGGTTTCCTCAGCTGCTTGGCTCATATATGCCCTAGTTCTTACATTGAAGAACACAGAGAAAACTTCTCCTGAGATCATAAGTGTGGCCTCTGCAATTCTTTCCCTTCTCTGCTTGTCTTGCTTGGCTGCATTCCCTCTTGTCCGACATCTCCATCATAACGTATTCGAGAGAATTCACCGTTTTGCTGGATGGACTTCCCTTGGTTTGCTATGGGCTTTTATTATCTTGACGATCTCTTATGACCCCGAAACAAAATCTTATAGCAATGAATTAGGTTCGAGGTTGATCAAACAACAAGAGTTTTGGTTCACAATAGCCATCACGGTACTAATTATCATCCCATGGATAACAGTGAGGCGTGTGCCCGTGAAAACGTCTTCTCCTTCTGGTCATGCCTCCATAATAAAATTTACAGGAGGAGTTAAAGCCGGCATATTAGGTAGGATTAGCCCATCTCCACTATCAGAATGGCATGCTTTTGGCATCATTTCTGATGGCAAAACAGGACACATGATGCTCGCCGGCGCAGTTGGGGACTTCACAAAATGCCTGGTCTCAAACCCACCAAGCCACTTGTGGGTTAGGCAACTGCACTTTGCCGGCTTGCCTTACCTAGTGAACATGTATGAGAGGGTGCTCTTGGTGGCAACAGGTTCTGGCATTTGCGTGTTCCTGTCATTCCTTTTGCAGCCATGTAGAGCTAGTGTGTGCGTGCTGTGGGTCGCCAAAGGGATTGAGCAAAATTTTGGTAAGGAAGTCAAGGAGATGATGAGTGGGCATCCAGAAGATAAGGTGATTGTCCACGACACTGCTGTTCTCGGCCGCCCCAATGTTTCAGAAATGAGCGTTGTTGCTGCTAAAAGATGGGGAGCTCAAGTGGTCATTGTTACGAGCAATCCAGAAGGAAGCAGGGACGTTGTCTATGCATGCAAAGCCGACGGAATTGCTGCATTTGGTCCCATTTGGGACTCCTAATTTAATTCTGTTGATGCTTATGTCCATTGATTCCCTGTGTCTTCTTTTGGTCCAAAGTTTGTTGTATGTTGCCAGTGAGCACAAAGTCTAGTATTATTATAGCCACATAAACTCTTAATTTTAACTTTATAATCCTTAAAAAAATAAAAAATAAAAAAATGTTTATTGTCTGTTCAATTTCCATTTTCCTGGATGTGGTCTATGCTTCAGGACAATAAAAAATTGTGAATACCACTTCTAATGATTAAGTTTAATTCAGGCACCTCGTCGTCAATAATAACAAATTCAGCGAATGTCTTGGCACATCAACATGTTGGTAATTAACATATCGTGTACTTTAGCGTCATTTTATGCAAGCATGTTCATGTGATAGATTACTGTTCATGACCGTTTTGTTGTACATATTGTTAATACTTCGACTAATCAGAAATTGACCACATTGCTTGTAGGCTATAGGATATTCTATTATTAATTTTCATTTAATTGCACATTTGAGGGTTTCTTAACACATTAATTTTTCATTTTTATAATTTAATAAATTAAAAAATAAAAGAAATACTACAACTAAGTGAAAATAAGAGAGAAAGGTAGTTTTGTTAACTTAGTCTTCTTTTTATTTTTATAGCGGAAAATGGAATCTTGATTCGTTCAAAACATTTATGCACATCTTTTTAAATAAAAGAGAAGACATGACCTAAGCTAGCTTCACACCATATAAAAGCTCTCTAATACAAATTCCGTTTATATGTAAACAAAACTCAACATCAATATTGGTATAAGATCGTTCTAATAAAAATTAAGAGATTTGGAGTTCTGATTCAATGATTATAAATAACTAAGAATCAAAATTATAAAATTCAGACGTCACTCTTAGCAACAACAATGTTAAAGAAGATAAATTTAGGGAACCAACACACACAAGTATGAAAGTTTAGAATTAGTTCTTAAAAAACTAGAGAAAATAACTTATACACTTATGAAAACGGGTCTGCCTCTCCCAGCCACCCTTTTTGCCCTTTTTATATGTTAACTCTCAGAAATCCTAACTAATAAGCTGGTCTTAATAAAGAAATTCGTCTAACCTACTAAATAAGCTGGGCTTAATAAGAAATTTCGTCCAACTCACTAAATAAGTTGGGCTTAATAAGAAATTTCGTCCAGCCCACTAAATAATAATAAAAACATATAAAAATAACCTACTTAAAGGTCCAATCATGGGCTCTCAAATCCAACTTCCTTTCCAAGGCCATGGTTCACAAATTCTTCCACAGATGACACATTCACAAGCCTTGGTGAAGATTCTATCTTCCTTAACTCGTACTTGGTAACTTCCTGATAGTAAATGTCGCACAATAAGTTGTTGAGAACTTCCTTTATTTTCTTTGACCTTGTCCTTGTCATTGGTCCTCTAAGGTTTTGCAAAGTATCTACTCTCTTGTCGATTTGAGTTGGTACAATATGGTTTCCATCATTCCCGCTCACTTTGAAATGATTTGTCCTCAAATAAGCATCTACATCATCAAAAAGAAAAGGAAAAAGGTCAGAAATATTAAATGTTGCACTCACACTATACTCACCTAGCAAGTCAAGTTTATATGTATTATCATTGACTCTTGCCACCACTTGAAAATGACCATCTCCTCTTGGTTGCAACTTTGATTTCCTTTGCTTAGGAAATCTATCCTTCCGCAAATGTACTCAAACCCAATCACCAGGTTCAAAAGTGATATGCTTACGACCTTTGTTGGCTTGTGTTTCATATTGTTTGGTTCTTCTCTCAATGTTATGCCAAGCTTTCTCATGAAGTTGCCTGACCACTTCCGTCCTCTTTTTCCCATTTAAATTAACCCTGTCCTGTATAGACAATGGTACTAAATTCAAAGGGGACAATGGATTAAAACCATAAACAAGCTCAAAAGGAGAATAACCTGTAGCACTATGAACAACACGATTATAGGCAAACTCCACAAAAGGCAAACATTCTTCCTAGGTTCTAGAGTTCTTACCAATAACAGCACGCAATAATATACCAAGAATTCGATTTATTACCTCAGTTTGTCCATCAGTTTGTGGATGGCAAGTTGTAGAAAACAATAACTTTGTTCCAAACTTACCCCACAATGTTTTCCAAAAATGGCTCAAAAATTTTGCGTCACGATCTGACACCATACTTTTGGGCACTCCATGTAGGTGAACAATCACTTTAAAAAATAAGTCTGCAATGTGTGTGGCATCATCTGTTTTGGTGCAAGCAATGAAATGTATCATCTTTGAGAACCTATCGACTACAACAAGAATACAATCTCGGCCCTTATTTTTCAACTCATCAACTTGCCACTGAAGCTCCTTTGTCCCCTCAGGATTACCTCTATACGCTGGATTATTGGGAATAGGAGCTCCAGGAATAAGATCAATGTGGTGTTCAATCCCTCTCCTTAGTAGCAAACCATCTGGGATCTCCTGAGGGAACACATTATTATAATCCTGCAACAAAGAAGAAATAGCACTAGGCAAAGATGAATCAAGGTTAGTGTTAGAGAAATAAGAGTCCTTGTAAAGGATTAAGATCATTTGTTGCCTAGCTTAGAAGGCAACCCTAACATCTGCTCCTTTTGTAAACACACTCACTTGTTTTCTTTCATCTTCACTCTTGTCAACCTGACCACTCTCGTTCTCAGCACCCTCAAATGCATTTATCTTCTTTTTCCCTCTTGCACATTCTTTTCTCTTGACTCTCTCTTTCTTTTCGCTCCTCCTCTTTTGCTCACTTTCATAAAGTCTCACTTGGTCTACATACACCTGTTTTGGAGTCAATGGTGCCAGTGTAAATAGTCTTCCATCCATGGTGAATGAATAGCGGTTCTTGTAACCATCATGCAAAACTTTTATGTCATATTGCCAAGGACAGCCCAATAACAAATGTCTGGTCTACATTGGTACAACATCACAAGACAATTTGTCCTTATATCTACCAATGGAAAATGGAACCACAACTTATTTAGTCACTTTTACCACTCCACTGTCATTCAACCATTGCAAATTATATAGCCTAGGATGTTTGGTTGTAGGCAAGTTCAATTTTTCCACCAATTCTGTACTTGCTACATTAGTGTAACTACCTCCATCGATTATCAAGCCATAGAGTCTATCTTGAACTAAACATCGAGTATGAAAAATATTTTCCTGCCAAATCTTAGCATCATTCTCCTTTTTAACCTACGCACTAAGGGCTCTCCTTGCTACTAAAAGCCTTCCACCATACTCTGAATATTTTATCCCTTCATCAACATCATTAGCATCCTCTAATAGCGGCATTTGGTCTTCATCACTAGCATCACTGCTAGACACATAATCACCATTCTCCTTCAGGTACATGGTTCTCTTGTTAGGACATTGTGAAGCCACATGACCCCTACCCAAACATCTAAAGCATTTGATGTCTCTAGTTTTTCCTTGGGTGCCTTCAAGTTTTTCTTCAAATTTGCCCCTTCCCAAGTTGCCCCCTTTAGTCTTGGGTCTATATGAATTGCCTATTTGCATAGAAGTCATCTTCTCTTCCTTCTTCTCCCAGTTCAGCTTCCAAAAAGATGAACCTAAGTTCTACTTATGACCAGAAGTGCTTCTTCCCTTAAGTTGCCTCTCAACTTTCATGGCAATATGTACCATGTCTTCAAGCTCTACATAGTGTTACAGCTCTACCACATCAGTTATGCTCCTATTCAACCCATGGAGGAACCTAGCCATGGTTGCCTCCCTATCCTTCATTACATTTGTCCTAACCATAGCAATTTCCATCTCCTTATGATACTCTTACACACTCCTGTAACTTTTATACAAATCCCTATAATAAGAGTTGGGAACAAATCTCCTTCTCATCACAGTCTTTAACTCATTCCAAGTTTCTATAATTCTCTTAAAATTCCTTCTCCTAGTGGTAACTTATTGGTCCCACCATACTATAGCATAATCAGTGAATTCTACCATAGCTAACTTCACCTTTTTCTCCTTAGAGAAGTTGTGGCACTCATATATTAATTTTACCCTTCGTTCCCAATCTAAATAGACATCAGGGTTAGCTTTACCTTGGAAAAAAGGTATTTTCATTTTAATACTACCAAGATTTTTGTCTACTCCTTCCTCCCTTCTATTTCTGTTATCCCAACCTCCATTATACCTATCATAAATATTTACATTGCCTCTTACTGCTCTACCATTCCAATTACCACGTCCTCCTCTAAAACCACCTTTGAAGTTTCTACTAGTTGTCACCGTCATCATAATAATCATCACCATCTTCACCAATGTCATGTTCAAATTACTCCTTTTTGACCCTCTCAGCTGGCCTCTTAGAATTGACACTTGATTCCCCTTCTATTTGACCCATCCTGTCTCGAACTTCCTAAAGCACTTGGTCAATCCTCCCAAACTTCTGTTCTAAGGATTTCATAAGCAATTTGAAATCTGGAACAACTACTTCCTCCTCACCATATGGGAAATTACCTTCTTTATCATTAGACATCGTACATGCAAGATTGTTAGTAAATAAAGAATATGCCTCACAAAACTCACTCTCTCGCATGTTTGCTCTCCACTCAACTACAGCAGTCCTCAACTCTCATGTTTCACACAATAAATTGCAAAACTCTAAGAGCTCTTTTAGTAGTCCTAAGCAAACTAAATTCAGAACAAACAAAATTTGAATATATCAATCCTAGACCTACCTCTTCAGAGAAGTGACAGGACTAAGAAGATGGGCATTAAAGCAAACAGAATGACAAGAAATTCAATGATATCAGCAGTGTAATTAGACAACAATCAATTATCAAATATAATTGAGTAAATGACTAATTGAGCAATGAACCCGTTATTTTTTTTTTTTCAGTTAACTAATGGGTATTTTTGTGGAAGGAACAAATATCAGAAAAGAAACTCACGAAATACACGATTTTGTTTCTGTTTTTTTTTTTTTCAGTTTTTCTTTTTTTCTCTTTTTGATTATTCAACCAACATCAAAGAATAGACGAAAGATATGATAATAACAATATAACAAACCTGAGTTAAAGCCAAGGCTCTGATACCAAATGATACGAACTCCGTTTATATGTAAACGGAACCTAACACCAATGTTGGTATAAGATCGTTCTAATAAAGATCAAGGGATTTGGAGTTCTGACCCAATGATTATAAACAACCAAGAACCAGAACTATAAGATTCAGACGTCACTCCTAGCAATAACAATGTTGAAGAAGATAAGTCTAGGGAACCAACACACATAAGTATGAAAGTTCAGAATTAGTTCTCAAAGAACTAGAGAAAATAGCTCATACACTCATGAAAACGGGTCTGCCTCTCCCAGCTACCCTTTTTGCCCTTTTTATATGCTAACTCCCAGAAACCCTAACTAATAAGCTAGTCTTAATAAAGAAATTCATCTAACTCACTAAATAAGCTGGGCTTAATAAAGAATTTCGTCCAACCCACTAAATAAGCTGGGCTTAATAAGGAATTTTGTCTAGCCCACTAAATAATAATAAAAACACATGAAAATAACCTACTTAAAGGCCCAATCATGGGCTCTCAAATCCAACTTCCTTCCCAAGGCCATGGTTCACAAATTCCTCCACAGATGACACATTCGCAAGCCTTGGTGAAGACTCCATCCTCCTTAACTCATACTTGGCAACTTCTTGATAGTAAATGTCGCATAATAAGTCGTTGAGAATTTCCTTTATTTTCTTTAACCTTGCCTTTGTCATTGGTCCTCTAACGTTTTGCAAAGTATTTACTTCCTTATCGATTTGAGTTGGTACAATATGGTTTCCATCACTCTCCTACTTTGGGCAATGCTACCTTAGCTAAGAGGGTGTTTGTTTTTACTATTTAATGAGTGATATTATTATTCAAATTAAGAAAATAGTTTATACATGATATTTGATTTAAATAATAATTAATAACAATATTTTAATTATTTAAATATCCTTTTTTTTTTCTTTTGTATAATAAATGAAGGTCTTAACTAGATAACATTTGGGATTGTAGTAGGGTTTGCCTATAAGATGCTTTTCATTTTTACCTTGGTGTAGAAATTGGCAACAGAGTTGAATGGGTTGCTTGATTGGAGTATCAAGTCTAGTTCGATAAGTTTGATATTGGCTCAAGGGAAGAGTAGGCCCAACCTAGGTGGCAGTTTCACTCGATTTTTTAGCTGTGGTAGTAGTTAAACCAATTACAAGATTTTCAGGCTAAGTGAGATTCTGAGAATGACATTGACTAGGAAGATTCTCGCCAAGCTAGAATTGAATTCTGAATTTCTCCAAAAATCTTGGATTGATCCTTATTCAAATTACCGCTCACTCTGAGCTTGATATCCCCAATTTGTTTATTAACATGTTCCACAATATCTGCCATTTGATTTTGAATCTCCATGGTATCCTTGTGGAGATCACAGTTTGCTAATGAGTCGACAGCTGCCCGTGACTAACAACCGGCCGATGAAGAACCATGATCAAACTTAGTCATCTTGCAAAGGAGAAATTAATTGATTAAGGACCTCATTTAACAACACTCTCCTCAATCCAAAGCGTAATCCTCTTGCCAAGCCTAGCCTGGAGAGACTTGGAAAAAGAATTGCATCCCATCATACTCTTCGTGATGGGAAATGTAAAAGTGCAAAATTAAGAAAAATTTTGAGTGAAATCCTATTAAGTAATATACTTACAAATTTGACTTTACATTTGGCATATGCACCTACTAATACTCTAAGAGCCACATTAGGAACATATTATTCATATTATCCCTTATTGAAACATTAGCTTTGATTTTGATAAGAGAAATTAAAAATTTTTTAAAAATCTAAGTAAGATCCAAATAAAAAATAAATTCATAGGATTGAAACCACATCTCAACCCAAAATTTTAATGTATTAAATTTATAAGTTTTTTTCATTTACATATTACTTACTCTTCTTTCTCCTTTTCAACGTGGGATTTCTAAACTACACAACTCACACTTGAAATCCATCCTTAAACAATTCACAATCTTTGTTTACATGACAATGGTACTTGTAGTCATAATAAAAATTGGGTAGCATTTTGTATTTGAAAGGGATCTAGAGAATATCACCTTTCCCGTTGTTTAACCTTTGTCCTTTTAACCAAAGGGTTCCTTGAGATGGAAGCGACCACTACTAAAATGCAAGAATCTTCGCCTAATGCTTAATTCCATCTTCATCAACAGTCAAGAAACTTTGCATTCGATTATTGAGAATTGTGGCTGTTGTTTTGTTTATGTCATTTAAAGGAAAATCATAAACTCTGATTCAAAAAAGGGCTTAGAAAAAATATACCTTAGAAGGTTGTTTGTCCCTCATGAGCTCTTGTAGAAATAAGATATGTTGGTCAAAGGTTCAAGAGCATTGTCAAGAACAACTTTGTCAGACCCTAGTTCCAACATTAAGCGAAAAAGAAGAAGGACAAAAGAAGACGAAAGGGAAGGAATAGAAGAGCAGGATTTAGGAAAGGAAATTAGAGAGAAATTTTTACTGGACGATCAGTTACATTATCTTAGACTCACCCTTCTCATCTCCATTTCTCCCATTTAATAGCAATTCAAATATTTGAGAATTCTTACTCTAATTGAATCCCACGCCGTTCTTATGGGCCATTCACAAACTAACAAGGCATCCAATAACTTCATAATTGCTCTACTCCTATCTTAGCTCTTCTTCATATTCAAATTCAATAATTGGGCCTTAATCTGCTGTGATCCTAACAATTCCCCTTGCTTACCAAATCCTTGTCCTTAAGGATTTACTTACATATCAAACTCAGGAAACTGGGACTGGAGAAATGTGTTATGTTCCAAGGTGGCCTTTTCTGGCGTCATGTTAGCCCAATGCACCAGGACTTGTGTTCTTGCCACATTCCCTTTCTTAACTATGCATTGTTGTAATATTGCCGAAAGCTCCACCTTGAATTGACCAGTCTCACCGACTAGTGGTAATCATACGGAAACATAGGTGCCTAGTTCTCCAAATTTCTTCAATAGTGACAGATGAAAAATGGAGTGGACCAAGTTGCCCGGGGGAAGCGGGAGCCTATAGGCAATAGGACTGATCTTCTTTATTATTTTG
Organism: Bruguiera parviflora; assembly: GCA_019804595.1. Taxonomy (NCBI): domain Eukaryota; kingdom Viridiplantae; phylum Streptophyta; class Magnoliopsida; order Malpighiales; family Rhizophoraceae; genus Bruguiera; species Bruguiera parviflora. The sequence goes on from CM034055.1 coordinate 2,327,810, forward strand.
TACATTTTGTAACATTTTGATGCCAGCAGGAGGTTACTTTTAACTGCTACAGTGGTCTGTCGGTAGGGCTGGAGTTTTAAGAACACCCAATCGCCAACTTCAAACTGCCTTTCGATCCTTCCTTGATCAGCGTAGAATTCCGTTCGTTGTTTTGATCGTTGTAATTGGTCCTTCAACAAGTTAGACAATACCTATCGTTCTTGCAAAAATTCAGCTAAGGTAGCTACTTTGGTTCCACCAATCGATAGCACAGATAATTGTGGCAGGGGTTATCCATATAAGGCTTCGTGAGGTGACATTTTAATAGCTGTATGATAAGTAGGATTATACCACCATTTTGCAAGAGGCAGCCATCGATGCCATTGCTTCAGCCGTATGAAACACATATAATGAAGGTAATTTTCCAAGCATCTATTCAATCTTTCGGTCTGCCCATTGGATCGTGGGTGGTAGGTCGAACTCTGTGTAATGTTGTTCCTTCTAGTTTGAATAATTCCTCCCAAGATTCACTAATAAACAGCTTGTCGCAATCGGATACGATGGCTTGTGGGGTTCCACGCAACCGAAATATGTGTTCAAAGAATAGTTTAGCTAAGGCCGGTGCTATTATAGGATGACTGAGTCCTATCAGATGAGCTGATTTTGTGAATCGATCCACTACTGTCCGAATAATGTTCTTATGCTCAGACTAAGGAAGACCTTCAGTGAAATCCATTGAAATATGTTGCTAGGCCTGCCCTGGAACCGGAAGAGGCTGCAGGAGTCCTAGATATGGCCCTGTCTCTATTTTGCAATGTTGAGACACTTCGCGTTTCTCGATCCATTAAAGTACTGATTTCTTCAAGTTTGGCCAGTAGAAGAATTGTTCGAGTTTTTCACAAGTTGCCCTCACCCCAAAGTGACCTCCTAAATCTTGCATGGCTTAAATTAACTGATTCCATATCTCCCCATGATTGCAAAACGTAAATCCGTGAATTCCGCCTTAAAATGCCCTGTACAAAAGAGAATTTCTTATTGTTTACCTGCTTGGTTGCTACCATGATTAGTTCCAGCATCAATTCATCGCTAGAATAACTAGCTCGAACTTCTTCAATCCAAGTGGGGATCACTGCTGTAATTGCACACCATTGCCCTTCTTGTTGCCTGAACAGAGGATCTGCCACTTTATTTTTTGATCCCTTCTTGTATAGGATGGTCTAGTTTAGTCCAAGTAGCTTTGTAATCTCCTTTGTTGTACATACGTATGTAACCTCTACCGAAGAATATGCTTACTGCTCTCATCTTCCGTCTTAATAACAAGCTTTCTAACCTCCAGATAATGGCGGCCATTTCTTGACCGCCAGTATAATTGCATGAAACTCCTTCTCACAGATAGATAGACTCGTGTTCCTTTCACTGAACGATTTACTTAGGTAAGCAATGGGGTGTCCCTCCTGCATACGCACTGCTCCCACACCACCCTCACAAGCGTCGGTCTCCAAAACAAATGGTTTGCCGAAATTAGGCAAGGCGAGAATAGGGACTTGGCACGTAGCCCTTTTAAGTTTTTATCCAAGGCTGCTTGGGCTGTCTCCTCCCAATGAAATTTGTCCTTACGCAACAACATAGTCAAGGGTTGGCTAATGATTGCATAATGTTTGGCAAATTTATGGTAGTTTCCTGTTATACCCAAGAATCCTCGTAAGCCCTTCATCGTCCTCAAAGCTGGCCAGTTTTTCAGAGCTGCATCGATAGCAACTCCATCTTCAGTAATCACATGTCCTAAGTACTCAACCTGTTTAACTCCGAAAGAGCATTTGCACAATTTAGCGAACAATCTGTTATCTCATAGAGTTAGCAATACACGAAGCACTTGGTGTCAATGCTTTGTTAGACAGGAGCTATACACCAAGATTTCGCCGAAGAAGACCAAGATGAATTTTTGCAAGTACGGTGTGAAAATGCGATTCATCAAAGATTAAAATGTAGTCAGCACATATGTTAGGACGAACGGCATTTCTTTGAACTCGTAATGTCCATGATGCGTGCGAAAAGCTGTTTTGGCAATGTCTTCCTCTCTGACTAGGATTTGGTGGTAGCCGGCTCGAAGATCCAATTTCATGAATAGCCTGGCTCCCTATAATTCATCAAGCAGATCATCAATAATCGAGATTGGAAATATATCTTTGACTGTAATTGTGTTCAATAGTCGATAATCAACGCAAAATCTCCAGGAACTATCCTTCTTCTTAACCAAAAGGATCGGTGAGGCAAAAGGAATAGTACTATCATGGATTAGTTCTACTGCCATCATTTCCCAGATCTACTTTTCAATTTCCATTTTCAGGTAATGAGGATACTGATATGACCAAACATTCACCAGTTGCGCTCTGGCCGCCGGAGGAATTTGATGGTCCTGTTGGCGGGCTGGAGGAAGAACCTTCGGCTCTACAGACGCATCTTCAAACTCTTGGACAATGTCCTGTAAAGTCCACTGTACACTGGTGAGCTTGAGCATTATACCCCGCCTTCTCAAAAAGTTCAGTGATTCCTTTCCCGGATACCAAACTAGGGCCTTGGTGCTGGGTTCGGCCTACCAATTCTATATGTTGATCTTCACGCCAAATCACGAGCTTCATTTCCTATAGATCCAGTGTTATTGGGCTATACAGGCATAACCAGTCCATGCCCGAAGCTACATCATAGGCCCCCAATAGTATTATTCCCATCGCCACGGTGAACTCGTGGCCTTGGGTTTTCTAGGAGAACACTGGACACTTCTCTGAGCAGACGTTCGTGATTGTGACAGTCATGATGTCGTCGATTGAAGCTCACACTGTAACACTTGGCCCATACTCGAGTCCAAGAAGCTGTGAGCGCTTCCCGTGTCTATCAACATCACCAATTGTTGCTGACTAGCAAGACCCAAAAGTTTCGAAGTATTATCCCTTGAGTTTCCTGTAATTGCGTTCATCAAAATTTCCCCCGCTGCCTCAGCCAACTCTTCAGGTTGTATTTTTTATCCCTTGAGGCTCCTGTTCTTCTTATTGGCAGCCCTAACAGCCATCTCTCGAAGCAAGGTTAACTCCACTGTTTGCTCTAGTGCACTAAGCATAAGCATCTTAACGATCAGTCAGATTTCTTCATCAAGCCCACTTAGAAAGCTGGAGACGAAAAAAAAAAACAGAAAAAAAGAATCAATGAGCGCCGGATTAGTGACCATCATCAACCATTGTAAATCATCAAACTACTCTTGATAGGATATACACATATATGGGCTAAGTTTTACACCTTTATTAATTAAGGAACCAATCTAACATAAACTAATTAAAATAAGGAGAAAATAGACCCATTTATGTCAAATCCTCCAAGTAGGAGAGCAATGTAATCAATGCAAACTCTAACTCCTTTGCTTTAGTCTCTAGACTCTCCATACTTCTTGTATTTTCCTTAATAAGCAATTACAAGGCTGTGTAAAGATGATTTGCCTTCGAACAGGTAATTGGCCCAAAACTATGAACCATATGACCTTAGGCAGCTGCCATATCACTATGAAACCACTTCATTTTTCCCTCAAATCAATAGGATTTGCCCTCAAATCCAACTCTTCGTTGTCCTCCAAGTATAGTAATAAATCCCTCCCATTGAATATAACTGATGCATTATATTCACTTGGTAAATCAATCATATAATCATTGTCATTGACCTTTTCTAGCACTTTGAAAGGATCATCCACTCAAGACATTAGCTTAGATTTCCTTATGCTTGGAAATCTCTCCTTTTGAAGATGAACCCACACAAGACCAAATTGAATTTGTTTTTTTCCCTTTACTGGTTGCTTTGTTATAAGTTGCATTTCATTTTTTTTTATTTACTATTTGACACTCTTATGCAAATTTTTATCTAATTCATCCTTCTCTTTTTTTCTTTTCATCCAAACATACTTGATAACTAGTTAAAGCTAGTACTAAACCAAGTGGAGTAATGAGATTCAATCCATAGACCACCTTAAAAGGAAAATATTTAGTTACACTATACAAACTTCTATTATATGCAAATTGAAAAAAGGTCAAATAATTATCCCAATTCTTCAAATTTTTATTATTAATAGTTCTAAGTAAAGAAGAAAGTATACGGCTTACCAGTTTAATTTGCTCATCTATTTGTAAATGACAAGCTATGCTAAAGAGCAATCTCTTGCCAAATTTCTTCCACAAGGCTTTTTGAAAGTAATTCAAGAACTTGGCATCCCAATCAAACACTATATTCTTTAGTATTCTATGTAATCTCACAATTTCTCGAAAGAACAAATCTACCTCATCAAAAGCATCATTGATTTTGTGACAAGTACAAAGAGAGACATCTTTAAGAATCTATCAATAACTACCATAACCAAATCCTTTTCTCTTTGTGTCCTTGGCAACTCAAGTACAAAATTCATACTTAAATCAATCAAAGGCTAATCTAGAATAGGTGATGGCATAAACAACCCATGAGCAGCCTTTTTACTCTTTGCCTTCTTACAAGTCACACACCTTTCTAGCATACGATGCATATTTATAATCATCCTTAGCTAATAAAAATGTTCTTTAACCAACTCTATAATCTTCTTTTAACCAAATTGTCTAACTAAACCTCCATCATATACTTCTCTTATTAAAAGTTTCTTAATAAATCCCTTAGAAAGACAAAGTCTTCTAGATCTAAACTAATATCCCTTATGCCTATAAAAGTCATTAACTACACCTTTTTCACAAACTAACTAAATAAAAGCAAAGTTTGGATTATTCACATATTGACTCTTAATCAATTCAAAATCCATTAACTTAACATTTAATAATGAGATTAAAGTATACCTCCATGATAACACATTTGTCATTACATTTACTTTTCCCTTTTTGTACTTAATGACATAAAGAAAGGTCTACAAGAACTCCACCCATTTAGCATATTTTCAAATTAACTTCCTTTACTCTCTCAAATATTTTAAGGATTTATGATTAATGTGAATAACAAATTCCTTAGGTAATAAGTAGTGCTGTCAAGTTTTTAAAGTTTCAACATGTTTTACCCTTTCAAATACTTCAAGTAGTGTTGAATGTAATTTTTCTTTAATTAGGTCATTTCACCTAAAGTCACCACTTTTCTTTATACATTTAGTCAAAGGGGTAAAAATAATGTTGAAATTTTTCACATATCTCTTATAAAAGGATGTTGGCCCATGAAATCTCCTCACATTTAAAACATTAATAAGTGTAAACCACTGCTTAATAGCCTTCACATTCTCCCCTGTCAACTTTAACCTTATGTTGTAAAACTACATACCCAAGAAAAATGACTTAGTCTTGGTAGATTGGCACTTGTTTAAGTTATCAAATAATTTCTCTTGTCATGGTACTTCAAAGCATTCCTTAAAATACTTCATATACTCCTTATGATTCTTATTATAAATTAAAATGTCATCAAAATAAACCACAATAAGTCTGTCAATAAACTTACAAAGCATATGATTTATCAATTATATAAAAATACTTAGTGTATTAGATAAGTCAAATGACATAATGAGCTACTCATACAATTTATACTTTGTCTTGAATGTAATTTTTTACTCTTCCCCCTCTTTCATCTAAATTTAATAATAACTGCTATTCAAATGTACCTTTGAAGTTACTTTAAAACCATATAGCATATCAAGCATATCATATAGCCTAACAAGAGGATAGTGATACTTTACTATTATTTTATTTATTACTTGACTATTTTAACACATTCTCATAGTCTCATGCTTTTTTGGCATTAACAAGGTTGGTACTGAATATGGGCTCAATGATTTCCTCATATAACCCTTCTCCAACAACTTGGTTACATGTCATTGTAACTCCATAGCCTATTTTAGGTTACTTTTATAGGCTCACATAGTAAGTAAGGTAACCTTTGACAATAGATTGATTTAATGTTTGATCCTTTTAATTAGTCATAACCCCTTTAGTAACTCTTTTGTAAACACATTGGCAAAATCTTTTAAAGTCTTTTCAATTTATAGTGGAAAGGAAGTTTTCTTATTTGGTGTTACTTCCTTCTATTAGCATTAAAATTAGGCTAGAAATGGTGAAGACTCATTTTAATTCTGTTTTGCTCACAAATAAGCTTTCTTTCTCCTAAAAGCTAGTTTCTTTACACTTGTTGTAGACTAAAAGTTACTAAGACTATTTTTCCCATCCTTAATAAAAGAACAGTTGTTTTTTAATCCATCATATATAGCCCCTCTATCATATTGTTATAATGTTCCCAAAAGCAAGTGGCTTATACCTATTAGAACCACATCACACATTACCTCATCCTTGTTTAATTTTCTAAATGTAAATAGCACTAAAACCTATTATATAACCATTATTTCTCTATTATTATTCAACCATTACAACTTATATAGGTAAGGATGTTTTATTATTGCTAAGTTTAACCTTTCCACCAAGATGATGGAAGCAACATTGGTGCAACTCCCTCTATTTATATTCCTTTCACACACCTTTTTATCAATCATGCACTTAATATAGAACATGTGTTTATGTTGTTCACCATCCACCTTTGCTTGTAAATTTAAGGCACATCGAATTACAAGCAATTCTCTCTCATCGGTATACTTTACACTATCCACCTTAAACACTTATTTTTATCTTCTATTTCTAATATTGCTTCATCTTCACTATCTACTTCCCTTTCTGATTTCCAAATAATCATCACTCTTTTATTTGAATATTCATAAGCACAATGTCCATGGCCAAGACATTTAAAGTATTTAATATCTTTAGCTTTTTTAAAAGGTTTTAGATCACTAATTTTCTCTTTTTTCTTAACCAAATTTATTAGTTGTTTACCAAAGGGTCCTTTTTCTTTTTTTTTTTTTTTTTGTTGTCTATTTTGCACTCTAATTAGAATTAAACCAAGGAAGAATGAAAGTTAAGTTGGTTACCTTATTACTAATCTATTGTGACACATTTTTCTTATCCATATCTAGCCTAAGCTATTTCTTCACCTTAACAGTAAGCTTAATCATATCCTTTAAGAATTACAAAAGATTGTAACTTCACCGTATTTATGATCTCTTTATTCAACCCTCTTGAGAACCTTACAATGGTTTGTTATTAAGGTACCTATAATTCATATCTCATCATTAGCATTTCAAATTCCTTAACATATCTTTCAATGCACATGCACCCTTATTTAAGACATTATAACCTAATGTATAATTCATTAGGAACAAACATTTTTGCATTAATTTCTTTATAGCTCTTTAACCTTTAATTTCCTTATTGCCATCTCTCCTCATTGTGCTTTCAAGTTCTCCCACTATAAATTAGCATAATTTGTGAATTCAAGAACAATAAGTTTGCATTTTTCTTATCTCAATATAATATTAGCACTTAAATACCTTTTCCACTTATTACACCCATTTCAAACACTTTTTGGGTAAGCTAGTTCCTTTAAATGGTGGAATCTTCATTTTATATTGTTTATTAAATCTTATTGTTGCCTCCTTTGCTAAGGTCGTTCTTCCACACAATTTTCTATTCCAAGCTCATCTTCGTGTCCCTCTTTATACCAATATGATTTACCTATGAACATAAGACTTGTATTTATGTTTAGAAAATTTTAAAGTAGCAATTTTTTTATGTAAGGTTATTTATGGTTTGATAAAAAGAAACAAAATAAAAAGAAAAACTAGTAGCCTTTTGTTTGATAAGAAATTCACCATAAACAAAAAGAAACTAGTTTAATTCACGACACCCTTAAATAAAAAAGAAAGGGTGATAAAAATTAGTTGTTAATTTTTCACTAAACAAATAAATTACTTAGATAAGAATTAGGGTAAAATGCAAACTATACTTTTAATAATATTCTTTAAATTGCTCTTTTAAAATGTTTCTAAACCTTTTAAATAGGGAATAATGCTAAAAAATAGTTAAAATAGTTATAAAATAGAAAAATTATAATTGCTATTAATTAGTTACAAAATAATTTATAAAAAAAAGAATTTGAAATATAGAAAATAAACACATATAAGTTAGACTTTACACTCTTATTAATTAAGAGTCCAAATTAATATACACTAATTAAAATAAGAAGAAATAAGTTAGAAATAAACTTCTATAATCACTTTAATCCAAACAAGCTCATTCTTGCCTAATCCTATAAGTAAGTGAACAATGTGATCAATATGGGTTATAACTCTTTTGCTTTGATCTTTAGACCATCCATACATATTGTATTCTCCTTAAAAAGCAATTTCATGGCTATTTGAAGATTTTTGGCCCTTAAACAAGTAATTGGCCTAAAATTATGAACCATATAATCTTGGGTAGGCCTTATATCACTATAGATCACAACATATCCATTACATCTTAATAGCATTCATTAATGCTTTTTTTTATGCACTAAGTTCTCCTACTTTAAAATTCATTACTCAAAATTTATCATCCACTTAGAATAAGATCCAATTAGTAACAATGATTAAGTAAGTAAACATAAATAATAGGTAAGCTACAGGTCAAAATTTTTTATTAGCTTAATGCGTTTAAGAGGATATGATTGTACTTGTCATAACCTTATTAATTGGTCTTGTCCTTTTATTCATTAACATGCTTACATCTTATGTTAATGGTGATACGAACTTTGTTTATATGTAAACGGAACCCAACACCAATATTGGTATAGTATCTTTCTAATAAAGGTTAAAAGATTTGGAGTTCTGACCCAATGATTATAAACAACCAAGAATCAGAACTATAAGATTTAGACGCCACTCCTAGTAACAACGTTGAAGAAAATAAGTCTAGTGAACCAACACACGCAAGTATGAAAGTTCAGAATTAGTTCTCAAAAAACTAGACAAAATAGCTCATACACTCATGAAAACGGGTCTGCCTCTCCTAACCACCCTTTTTGCCCTTTTTATATACTAACTCTTAGAAACCCTAACTAATAAACTGAGTTTAATAAGGAAATTTGTCTAACCCATTAAATAAGTTGTGCTTAATAAGGAATTTCGTCCAACCCACTAAATAAGCTGGACTTAATAAGGAATTTCGTCCAACCCACTAAATAATAATAAAACCCCATGACAATAACACACTCAAAGGCCCAATCATGGGCTCTCAAATCCAACTTACTTCCCAAGGCCATGGTTCGCAAATTCCTCTACAAATGACACATTCGTAAGCCCTAGTGAAGACTTCATCCTCCTCAACTCGTACTTGGCAACTTCCTAATAATAAATATCGCACAACAAGTTGTTGAGAGTTTCCTTTATTTTCTTTGACCTTGCCCTTGTCATTATTCCTCCAAAATTTTGCAAAGTATCTACTTTCTTGTCGATTTAAGTTGGTACAATATGGTTTCCATCAAATGGCTTTGCTCTCTTTAACTACTTCTTTAACTACTTTCCAAACTACTTTTATCAATGAACTTTACTCCTAATTCATATAGAAATATTAAACTTTCACTTAATGAGTTAAGCCCTATATAAAAAGATTTAGTAACTTCTAAGTGCTTATCTTCATGTACATATGACATTCAAAATTATAAATTTACCCAATGTAATTATTGTATACCATGGTTTGGGTGTGTTTAGTATTTTTTGGAAAAGATTAAATTGCAACTTATATTTATTATATGAACATAAGTTTGAATTGATAATAATCAATTCTTACTTCATATTATTTATTAACATTATCACTTAAGTATTTAGTGAAGATTTAATACTCATATTGAGTCCTTTAACTCAATCATAAATATACTTCTAAAATCTATTTAAGAGCAAATCATGATATATTCACTTTCAAATTTAAAACATGACATGGTATAAAGTTTTTAATATAGTCCTCTCTTAGGATTGTGGTGGATTATACAAAGCTAAATTTTTTAATTTCCTTTTTCATATCAAAAATAGTCATAGCAATATTACTTACCATAAATTATGGGCAATTTGAAAAGAGACTAGTACATAATAATGTCTATATAACTACACAAGTATGTTAATTTTGCAATAAACCCAACTAAAAGTAATGATAATTTAACAAAAGACATGAGATCAAAACCTTTTATACATAAGGTTAGCACAAATAGGTTTTAATTCACAAAACTACATATACAAGAGGGCAAGGGAGCACATAGGTCTCCAAACTTTGTGAATATATCTTACTACACATGGACCTTAGTAGCATAAAATTTCAAGCCTAGGACCCCTTTGTACATAGAGTTACCATGAACAAGTTTTAGTTCACCCTTTTTTTTTTTTAAGAAAAATATAACCTAAAACTTGCATATTACCCACCAGAAATGTGCAATCAAGCTAGAAATTGATATTAATGTTGAAAACTAAAGTCATAATTTTTATACAAAAATTTATACCTTAGTTAGAGTTCATCCCATTATTTAAGATATCAAAATTAAATCACTAGCTTTTATAGTATCACAATTAATGTATGGTTAGATTGAAATCACATTAAAAATTACATAATTTTCACAACTCTAATATCATAGGATGTAAGAACAATATTTAATATTTTGTTTTCTTTGTTTTACTATGGTCTATGACCTCTTTTTTGGAGAGAGAGAGGAGCCAAATATATAGCAGAGGTTAGAGATTTTCTAGCTGCTCCTCTATTGTGACTATTCTCTACCCTGTCGCCCACTTACTTTATATTATGTTTATCAAGTCGGGTTGAACTAATTAAAACCATTGCGGGCTGACACTGGACTTATAAATCAACATTGATATCAGAAGAAGTATGAGTTGTTTTAAAAGATGTTGAGCTAATTTTATTTATGACTTTTGTTACCTGGGTCTTGCTTGCGCAGGTTGGTGGTGGAGTAGAACAGCTTTAACATAGGTTACGGCAATCAACCATCAACCATCAACCATCGAGGTGGTGTCCTCGTTAAAACTATACATATATACATACATATAGAGTCAAGCGTCAGGATCTGATTAGGAAGAAAAAGCGCCTGATACCAAATTGCTTGCGATTGCATATAGGAAAAACATTGTGGGACGAACTCCTGCTTGCGCAGGCTCGCGGTGGAGAACAGCTTCAAAGTATGGTTAAAATTTTAACAATCAGGCATAAGGTTGGTGTCCTTGTTAAAAGAAAAAGGTAAAAATAAATAAGTAAAATCAGGCGTCGCGATCCAGATCAGTCTCCCTTACACTAAGCATAGATTCAAATATTTTATTCATTTGGTATGCTGTTCATTCGGAATATTTCACAAAATCTAACACGACGCCACAACCACAAGGTTGTGAAGTGAAAAATTGTATCAGCAGGATTGATGGGGAACATTTTACAAGCAGGAGGCCCTGTAAGTCGGTTTTTTCTTATTTCTGGTTCTAACGAGGACCCACGAGATCGAGGGCTCACATGGGCTTGGCACTGAATCTGCCCATTTGTCTATGTCACAGAACAGAGCAGCATTACTGGGGATTGGGAGGACGGCTGTTTGCAGAAGAAACTCGTGATCCCCATTCCAGCAGCTCTTTGCTTGTGTCGTCCTTATGCACAAGGACTTCAATGAAGCACAGGGAATCCTTTTGCTCTCCTGTTACTTCCGCAATTGCTTCTATCAATTCATCCTCCGTGCGCACCTTCGGTTTAGAATCAAATACATAAAAGATGTTAGTATTACAGTTGCAGAGGCAATGCATAAATGGGAAACTGAGGCATGCCTCGTAAGGAAGCAGATAGAAAAACAATTATGATTGCAGTCTCTTGGGTTTATGTTTTCGATATTAAATTTCCAGTTAGCTAACCTTTGCTGTCCAGCATTTGCCTTCACCATTGTGGATGGCATTAACAAGACCAGAGTAATCCCAGTTCTTGATCACATTGTAAGGGCCGTCATGGATCTCAACTTCAATTGTATAACCTCCATTGTTGATGAGAAATATAATGCCCCTTTGCCCACATCGGATCATTGTTGAAATGTCCTGAGCTGTTACCTGTATAAAGACAAGAATTTTCACTGCACCTTGCCACTTAAAATTTCCCTACTTCTACCTGCTATTGCAACCTTTTGAACCTTGTGAACTATGTAAAATTACAAGTTATGTCCATTAATAGCAATTAAAAATGCGCTTTATCTTTTATTCGCTTGCCCACTTTCCCACACTGCTATTTCCTTTCACATTTCATTCTTTTGATGTTATGTCATACCGGAAGTTCTTATTGCTAGAAAACAAGCCGTGGAACTCACCTGGAAACTGCCGTCACCAATGCAAGCTATCACGCGCTTATCTTTTGCAGCCTGAGAATATCCAAGAGTGGCACCAACTGACCAGCCAATAGATCCGTACTGCATCTGAAACTCGTACCTGAAAATTTGTTGATTAATTGTGCTCTGTTTTTGACACACAGAATTTTCATTGAAACTAATGTTGCCATTGCACACATTAAGAACAAGGACATACCCACAATTTTCAGGAAGGTGCAGTTTCTGACAATTGAACCAAGAGTCTCCAGTTTCAGCAATTACTGCAGTGTCTCTACCTAACATTTCCTGTTTTTCATCCAGAACAATCAATTGACAGAAGGGACAGAAAAAAGAGAAAAAGAAAAGAAAAAGGTCTGTGGCTGAGCAAACACACAATAAAATCACATCTTCTTCCAATTTTGATGAGGCAACTACCCCTTGCATTTCATGAAGGTAAAGTAAACATAGCAAGGGCTAACATTACAAACACTTCCCAATTTACACATAACAGTCTAAAAGAAAAAAATGGAGACCAACAAGGAACACAATTATGCGGACCCTTATCATTCATGAATGCCAGCTTAGCACAAATTCTTGGCAAAGGAAATGTAGTGAGGACCAGCATTACAAACACCTCCCATTTTTCCATGTAAGGGCCCAAAAGAGACCAACAAGAAACACATTTATTTGGACCTTTATTATTCATGAACAGACTATGCTAGCAGCTTAGTACAACTTCTTGGCAAAGTTTAGTGGGAGAACTAGCAATTACATGCTGAAAAAAGCACTTCAAAGACCTTGAATACAAATAGCAAGTGGATGTATCTTACACCTATTGTGTGTTACCTGAATGTGCTTGAAGAGTACATTGACTCTAAGAGGCTCATTTTTCCCAGACTTGAGAGGTTTTCCTGGGGGGACATAGATGCGTCTGTAATTCTCCAGAGCTGTGTTGTTTTTCTTGAGCTTCTTGGCCAGTTCACTTAAGAATTCAGCCATGAAAACCCAGCCAAAGGATGGGCCGTTGCCAATGGTCACACGATTAGGCTGCACTACAATGGATTTCTGCTTTTGGATCAGCAAGGAATATCCAACAGAGCTGTAATCATTGAAGATAGGACCAACAAAGATGTAGGCATCAGCAGACTCCACTATCTCTCCACAAAAGCTAGTGCTAACAGCACCCCAGTAAGTCCCAATGAAATGCGGATGGTGCTCTGGCACTAACCCTTTACCTGAGGGCATAACAGCTAGTGGATATCCACTGGCATCTGCAACTTCCATGAATGCCTTCTGAGCCTTTCCTACTCTTAACTTAGGTCCCCCCACAAGTACAGGCTTCACTGCCTTGTTCAAAAATTTAGCAGTTGCTTCAACAGCTGCTTCAAGTCCCAACTGATTGCTTACCCTACATGAAAGTAAATTGTGACCGCATTAAGTTTTAAGAATGTGTACGAATTGATATTTCAGGACAGACACAAAATTAGGCAAGAGACAATGAAATCTCTACTCTTTTGCCTATTTAGCAGAACAGAATGAAACTGATAATGAGAAAAATAGTCATACTTAGGTGCAAGGAGGAATGGGACAGGATCCCTAGTGAAAGTTGGATGGGGAATTGCTGGCAAATTGCAGCTTATACTAATATATGCTGGCTTGCTTTCCTTCAAGGCAGTAGAAATAGCTGTATCAATCAGCTCGTGTGCATCATCCAAGTTATTCACCACTGCCTGTTCAATAGCCGCTATCAATCATTACATGATATAAAAAGCTAAAAGAATCCCTTAAACAAGCCAGAAATCGACCAACATACAATACACAAACATATGTTCATGTGAATAAGCAACTACCCAGCAGTGATTTGCTTCCAGACTGGGCACGGTGCGATGTGGTTCAGAAAAAAGTCACAGAACACATAAATCATGAGTAATGCTATTTAGACCCATCCAGTTTCCCCAAAACTTGCCCGATTCCTCTAAAGTGCTTACCGCATAAATCATACACGTACGCAGATATACTGTCTCAATACTGTCCTAATAAATGCACACATTCTTGCGTATATCTAAAACTGGAACACAAGATCAAGCATTTGATCATCCAAAAACCACATCTTGAAATGCTTGTACCTACATTCACATTGGCCACAAGAAATACACAACAGTATGAAGAATTGGGTATACGTAAAACTAAAAACTTACTTGGATGCACGTGACAGTCTGAAAGCACCTAAGCTCCTGGGTAAAATCAGGTAACCCGATAGTGTGATGCAAGATCCTATTAGTTCCATAGTCATTGGAATTAGGCCCTCCAACGATGCAGATCACAGGCAGATTCTCGCTATAAGCACCAGCAATAGCATTGATCACACTGAGGCCGCCAACAGTGAAAGTCACTACACAGGCCCCCACGCCCCTGGCCCGTGCATACCCGTCGGCGGCGTAGCCTGCGTTCAACTCGTTGCAGCAGCCGATCAGGTTCAGCTCATGCTCTGCTATCAAATGGTCCAATAGGGTCAAGTTGAAGTCTCCAGGCACAGAGAACACATCCCTAACGCCTATCTCCACCAGCCGCCGAGCCAAGTGCCGTCCTAGCGTGCCACTCGAGGCGTGGCCGAGAACTGGAGCCGGAGCCTTGCTGGGGTGAGCCACTGAGCCTAAGTGGTTGGCAGAATCCATCGCACAGAACAGGGAAAACTGAACCGATAAACAAAAGAAGAATAAAAAGCAGAAGAAACACAACTTTTAGGTGTCCGAACGCAAAAGATGTTGACTTTGTGGAAGTGGGTTTTAAGCAGATGATCAAGATATTCGATAATTCAACGGGATTACAAGGATTTGTGGGACGCCTATTATAGATCTTGAGGAGTGAGGAGTGGGGCACTCACTGCTTTTTTTCTTTTTCTTTTATTTATTTGTTTATTTATTTATTTATTTTTCAAGCAAACCGAAGGTACTGCTTCCGGTTCACCACTTCTGGTATTGGACGTGAAAAGCTATGGGCAAATGGTAGAAAGCAAAGACAAGAATATTCGCAACGCACACATGCAACTTCAAGAAAAGTCATAGTTGGATCCGGGTCTTGGTTTTGGTTCGACGGTACTTTGTTTTGGTTATTCTAGAATAGTGCGCACAGGCTAAAAATCAATGGTGAGGTTTAGACGTCAAAACTTGGACTCTTTAGACGTGGTTTCTCCCCCACAGTAGAGCTGCGATAAGGCAATTTCATTAGGTAGTGCGATGATTATTGTACTCTGGGGTCCGTCAAAATCCATGGCTCCCTTCACGGGAAGCAAGGCTTTCTTTTGTTTTCATTTTCTTGGATGCTCTTATGTGCTCTTTGATGTCTATCTAATCTCTGGGTTGTACGACAATGAGTACTTTTGCTATATCCTGCAAGTTTCCACCCCTTCTCTGGTTAATTCGGACTCAAAAAGACTTCCGAACGGAGATGGGGATTATCATAAAATAGAATCAATGTTGAAGCGCACAGAGTCCTTCGTTCGACCGATGTAACGTGGGATAATTAAACCATTTGTTTCATGCAGGCTCCATGCGTGATCCCTTTTCTTTTCTTTTTCTTTTTTTCTCTGTTTTGTTTTTTTCTTCTTTTTAATGGAAGCTACATAAGTGATCTTGATACCCCACCATGTACACGCCTTTACCTCGCATCTTTTCCCTTTTAAATTTTCTTTATTTTTCGTAGAAAACTGTTTGATTTGAACTCTATTGATGCCAGGATTATAAAGAATTTAAATAAATGAAGAGCTTGAACATATTTCTCACTTAATTAAGTTATGTGTACTCTAAAAGAAAAATTAAAATTTGCGTAGTTCTCTTGTCTTAATTAATGAACTACTTTAATATTTTCCCCCGCAACAAGCTCTAATTATTGTTTTTTTTGTTGGTTGTGAAGTCATTTCGTCTCTTATGGTTTAAATCCAATGTCAAGACATACCCCAGCCTCCATTAATCCCGGCGTCATCCTCAAAGCTAGCGATTATTGAGGATATTTTCCCAGCACTAAAAGCTTGTTCAACAACTGTTAAGAAGATAATTATTAGAGTCTGATTTATATAATATATCTAATTCTATGTATACTTCTTCTTCTCTTTTAGCTCATTTTATCATCTGTCTATTCAATAACTTCAATATGTGTATATACTTGAAAGTAATTTATTTCAATCATAATTAATATGAGTTGATACTACAATTTCTTAGATTCCATAACTTCAAGGTGAAGGTAATTAATTTATCTTTATGTATTTAGTTTCTTTCATGTTTTCTCAACTAATTACAGTATTCAGTTTTTATTTAAATATATAATTAACATTTTCTTTGTGGAAGACAGGTGTTGAGTGGTTCTTAATCTCTATAAGAGTTTAAAGATGGCACCAAAACGGAAACACTAAGGGTATAGATTTTTCATGTCCATCATTTTTTTTTTTTTTTGGGAAAATAGTTAGAGACAAAGCTTGCACCAATAATATTTTCCTTTTCTTTCTTTGTTTTTTTTTTTTTTGGGTTTGTTCGAGAATATCAATTCTTAATAAGGCTTACATTGAAGTAATGGAACTGAACAAATTGACGATGAATGAAGAAGCTACCTTGAAATGAGTATTAATTTTAGTATTTTATGTGAATTCTTTGCTTGTACTTTTCTTAAGAGGGTTCCAATCAAAATCATTCTTTATTTAAAATATAAACATAAATTTGTTGTCTTTTGGGAATGGTTTGACTCGGTGCACTGCTTTAGTGAACGAGATGACGATGGGCAGGTTGGCATTTTGCAATTATGAAGACGACGAGAAGAAGAAGATACAAGTACAAGATCGGGGGATGTTGGCCTGGAAATGCAGTGATTCCTTTTCCGATAAGGTGGTGGGATGTTAATAAAAACTAATTCATTGGGAGAAACTCTTTTACTTGCTTTCATGGTGTATTTTTCCTCAATTAACCATTTATATTTTCTTTTTGTTGGTCCTATTTTGTATTTGTTTTATCAGATGATACAGCCAGATTTAGATTCTCCAATGTCACCGTAGTAAATTGTTCTTTGCTTCTACATCAATCCCATATAACGTGAATTCTTATATCAGTGTATGCAAATAGTCTTAATGCTTCGAGCCCCAATAATAATAATATGATAACATGAGTAAATTCTTATTGTTCTTACTAATTTTTTTTTTATTTAATGCAAAAAAATCCACAAGATTCCTCTAAAATGGAATAACCAATATTTGACTTAAAAAATAATGTTAAAAATTAAAGAATTTATTAAAACTAGATAAGAACATGACATACTTCATATGACAAATCATTACGATTCTTTACAATCATAAATGGATCTATATAGCTTTAAGAACGTACGAATATTCGCATGCTATTTGCATATCGCCCCCAATATTTCAGAATTTTTAACTCTTCCTCTGTCTCATTATTAAACGAGAAAGCAACAATTACATAATTTTCAAGCTTGGCAATTGACTTTGATGCCCTTTGTCTCTTGTGTATTTGAAGCATCATTTGCTTATATCTGCTAACCTTACCAGAATCATTGGCCTAATTAGTAATTTGGCTTTGTCGTTAGGAGATAATATCAGAATATGTAACACAAATAGTCATTACATAATTCAAAAATTAATTGTTTAACCTTACCATTTAACGTACTCACATCAACTTTCTCTCTTGCATTCATATGTTTCTAATTAGCCGATAAATCAAAAACAGTAGCAGCTATACAAATATCAGGAATTGGTTCAAAATAAAATTGTAATATAGCTTTTGTGGCATTCATAGGGAGTGCTAAAATTCTCTTTTTAAAAAAAAAAAAATAGTAGCTATCTTAATATATGATATTAATAAAAAGTGCATAGTAGTATAATAAAATAAAGTGTATCTAACATAAAAAAAAAAATTCAAATTATCTAAAACTTTTTACACAAATTTCAATGATTAGGATATAGATATAAATTAATAATATTAGTTTCAACAAAGCTTCACAACAAGTCTCAATAAAAAATTCACTAAGCAATTCATATGTCAAATTTCAAAACCCAGGAACAATATATTAGTAATCCTTTTTTTTTTCTTTTATATTATTGGATATGCTAATTTTATCATTCTTGAGAATCTTACCATACATAAGAAACAACTTTTTAATAAAAAATATCATTATACAATAATATATAAAGAGTAACATAAGAAAAATATAAAAATAGTATAATAATTTTTTTTTCACATTCAGTTTTATTGTTTTATTTATTTATTAAATTAAATAAAATGTGTTAAATTCACATTTTTTATTACTACTATATTACTACTTAGTTTTTCTCCTTTCATAATAGCTAAAAAATTATTGGAATTAGTCAACCCATCTTGTACACACAAATCATTTCCTTATAAGACATGAGAAAATTACACTTAGCATACTAAATTATACCTTAATTACAAAATAGATATTAAATTATCAAAAATTACAAAAAAAAAATACTATACTATAAGGATAATATCAAGAAAGTACTTCATCAAATAGTTGTTAATAAAAATTTGAATGCAATTATGATAACTTAAAGGGACCGAAATACCCTTATAATCATTTTTGATTTAATCTTCTTGAATTAGTTTGTTTCCTGCTAATTCATAAACTTCAAAAATAATAATAATAATAATAAAACATGAATTATAGTCTTTATCATTTCATAAATATTAGAAGCAATACGTCTATCATCAAAAACACTAGATGGAGTCACATGTTCTTACAATTTTCATTCATTATCGATCCAATAACATGTTATATCCATGTAAAAGTGAGTTTGCCGTGATTACTCTAATTGTCATAATATATATAGACCTTCACTTAAAGTAAGAAAAATTTTGTAAATTATTTTTCCTTTACTGAAATGTGTGTGTGAGAGTGGCCCTACGAACAAGTTTGTTGACAAACCCTACTTTCTCGCTAAACCTCAAAGAGATGTGCTCAATAGCCACAACTTCTAGTCAATTACTCTCTCTCTCTCTCTCTCTCTATCAGAATAATGAAATAATTCAGAAAGTTAGAGATAACATACCCAGAATTTTGACTTTGTGATTTATCAATATTTATTACTGCGGGGTACTTCGTCTTCGCATGCTTTCGCAACGACTCGTACACATTTTCACTTTAAATGAGGTTTTTTTTTTTTTTTCGTGCAATAATTACAGGAAACCTTTATATTAAATGCTACGACCATCCTGCAAAAATTCCTCTTCCTTGGCTAGGGGCGAGGGTTTTATTTCCCAAATTTATATGTTGGCTCTCTTGGATGGACAACCCATTTTCAATGTTAGTTGGCGAATCATAATCGCCTATGTCGGAAAATTGAGCTCTGTCAACGTCACCCGTACCATTACCCTTGTTGAACTTTGAACTTAAATCTTGATTATTTATTTATTTTTTGTAAGTCATATAAAAATAAATGAATACAGGTTGCAGTGGTAGCTAGTATACGAGAAATTGACAGTATAAACGAATATTTTTTGGGGTATCCACAGCAACTGGAGTGCCTTCCTTATTTCAATTACTGAAACCATAAAACCGATTTCGATTTCTGATTCAATTCTAAGTTAAGTTCTTATTCAAACCGAAACCAGGACAGACCTAGCCGGTAAGTGAACAAGTTTTGTCATCCGACACAATAATTTATTCTGGATTTGCGCAATTAGAGAAAAGACCACACGTGCTTTTACCATCCCATCAAAACAGATGGGTTCCAACCTTGTATTCTACGTGCTCGCCGCAGAAACTGGAATTGAGAGGCAGCAGGAATTTGAACAATCTTGTGGAATTAGCATTTGGGATTTTTATTGCGTACTTTAGCTATGGTTAATTTGGATTGTAACCTTTTATATTCCGCTAAATTGAGTCGCATATTTTAATCTTGGTTAATTTAAATTGTAAACTTTAAAAGTTCGGTCCATTTGGAAGGCTAGCTTTAATTTTGGTCGAATTTAGGATGTGTTTAGTTATATTGTCAGATTTTTGTTGTTAATTTCTACCCTCTCATATTCTAATTTTATTGTTTCCTTTATTTTAGTGTTGTTTTCTGTCTATTTATTTCCGATTTTTGTTAATAATAATAATTTTTTTATTTCAAATAATATATATATTTTTCTAAATAATCACAATTGTTGTGTTAATTTGTTAACAATAAAAGTTGAGATATATAATATTTTGATTTGAAATAGAAATTAAAATATTATATATTTATATAAAAATTTATAACTTTTACAACAACTACACATTATAATAAAAATAATAAAATTAACATTAAACTAATATTAATATATAAATTATTATATTATTGTCATAAAATTTAGTGATTTTATATTGAATACTACTCTTCTGAAAAATTTTGTTTCAACTAATATTAACTATTTCGTGTAAATTTAAAATATAGTTTTCACCATTATTTTTAACATGATCTAACGGTTAATGTATTCTAATAAAATTATAAAGTACAAAGCAAGCAAGCAAACAAGAATAATATAAGGAAAAAAACTCCAATTTTTTTTTTTTTTCAAGATACATTAAAAGGTAACCCAGAAATCAACCAAAAGTCAAATATATGCATAGATCGACACATAGAGATCTCCTGGTGAAAGACTGAGAAATGACTCATTACACATAAAAGCATCACTGACAGGCAAAGGCTGTAAGTACTAGTTACTGGGGCGGATCCTTCCAATGAAACTTTTGTCCTTGAAAAAGGTGGATTATCAGCTAAAACGGAATCACCCTTCTGAAAAGCCTTTTTGAGGATTGCGTCCCTCAGCCAGCCATATCTATCAACTGTGCAATTTGTTGTCATGTAACGCCAACTGAAGGATGAGATTTTCCGTTTTGCAAGGCAAACGAATCTCTTCTTGCCAAGTCTTTCAAGGATACTGAGAGCAAAGACAACATTGAGCATAAGAAATTTCAGCACTGAAGCTAAAGTGCAGAAGATGAAAATGAAATGCTTAAAAGTTTGCATTCACAAAGTTTTTGACGAAAAAATCTACTAATAGAAAGGTTCCTTCCACCACTTTAACCATGACTAACTGTTGTTCTGCTGGCGATTGTCCAAAATGAATCTGTGTGCACAGCATATGGATGCAGACATCGCGGCTGACCAAGGTTCCATATTCTACCAGAAAATCCATAACCAATTCCTTTCTACTATATATTCAATTATGTTGGTCCCAAAGATACCCAAGAGGGAGTGAATTAAGTTGATAAAAGATATATGCTTGTAATGTATATAGTGTAAAAAAGAAAATGAGTGCAACAAATAAAAATTTAAAGTGGTATGCATATAAATTAATGTAATTATAATAATACTAATATAGAGTTATATATAGGCTAAGAGTGAGCTGTTGGAATTTCAAAATTATGTCCCATTGGTCCTATTTCCATACCAAGAAATAATGCCCGTTGGTGTTAGTTCTATGCCAAGAAACAATTTTTCCGTTGGTCCTACTTCCATACTAAAAACTTTTTCCGTTGGTCCATCAAGAAGGCAATTGTTATTAGAAAATTTCCATACCAAGAAAATTTATCTGTTGATCCATTAAGAAGACAATTGTCTGTTGGTGCATATAATTTTTAGCAATTTTGGGTATAGAGTAGATTGATATAAGATAAGACTCTAGTTTGATTAGTTTGAACTTGGACTTATAAGTAGAAATTCTGTTCGAAAATCTTGTTGGTATTCTTTCAAGATTTCCCTTTCCAAATTAAAGAATATTTGCCTATATAAAGCACTAATTGATTTTCCAAATCAATTTGGATCACGATACTCTAGTTAAGAAATACTCCTTATTTGAAAGAAGTTGAGTATTATGTAGTAGAAATAATTCTGAAATCTTGAGGTTCTTGCCAAAATAAATTTTTTTTTCTTTGGTTTTCTGGAACGCGTGTATCAAGCTGTAAGTTTCAAAAAGAAAAAAAAAAAAAAAACAAGAAGAAGTTTTGCTAGCATGAAGAGTTATTAAAAATAAGTTTTACTAGTGCAAACTTAATTAAGTTTTGGCAGCATAGACTTAATTAAGTTTAGGTAGCACAAGCTTAATTTTTCAAATTAATTGTATTACTAAAACTTAAATAAATTGACAAATGCTTTATAGTGTATGGTAATAAAATTATGCGGACAAACCTGGGCAGTTACATAATCACTCAATTATGTTGGCAGATCAAAATTAAATAGCACATGATCTGATATTCTCTCCCTTTGGGAAGTTGCCAACTCTCTTCCATATTTCTTCTTGGTTTCACGAGTAATCTTAATTTATTTGGAAAGTTGGAAACTCCACTTCACGTTCCTTCTTGGTTTCACAACCAGCTTTGATTAATTTGGAGAACTACCAATTGTCCCATCAATTGCCGACTCTCTTCCCTTTTTAATCAAAATGTTTCCCGTTCCTTTCCAAAATTCTCCCATTTAATTTCATCCAATTGATCTATATATACATTGGCTAGGTCTTGTCTTCTCCACATCAATCCATCATCTCTCTTACTTAAAGCCATACAAGCAATCATGCACCTGAAATGAGCAAACTCATCGCTGGAACCCAACCCCTCCACAGCCAAAAATTACAAAACCCTTAAAATCCAAATCCAATTAGCTAGTACTCCACCTATCCTTATCTCCGGTGACACTGACTCGTTATCCCCACTTGAAAACACTCTATCTCCTGCCAAAAGTCCTTCGACATCCTTATCTTCTCCGCAAGTGGAAACCTTTGAACCCTTTTCACCCTTTTTTGGCTCACCATCTTTACCAAAGGACTCATTATCAACCCCCCATGCTATTTCACATAGCATTGTCTCAATCTTTCAAGATACAACTGATCTTTGAATGGTTGTTGAACTCTTACATGAAGACCTAGGTGTTATTTGCAAGGTTTTAGATGAGATGCACACCATTCAACATGGATTCTTTGACAAATGTTCCTCTTGGGTTGCTGTGAAGCAAAAAGTGGCTAAATACAAACTTTCTCTTTTGATAATGTCAAAAAGGGAGTAGTAGTGTTGTGCACTTAGCTTAGCTTAGATTTATTTTGGATATCTTGTTGTCTTTGCCTTTTAATAATTTTGGACAAGTTGATCCTAGTCATTGCTTATTTATTATCTTTATTGATTAACAATTTGAACTCTTAATTTACTACGTGTGTTTTTATTTTATTTTTAGTGCATGGTTTGAGGGAGAGCACTTATAAATCTCATAAAATCAATTAAATTTCCATTATCAGAAAGAAAAATAAAAACATGCATTGTAAATTAATAATACGTATGTAGTAAATTAAGAGTTCATAGTATTAATCAATAAAAATAGTAAATAATCAACGACTAGGAACAACTTGTTCAAAACTATTCAACTATTTGAAAGTAAGGTAGAGAAAAAATGGTTCAAAACAAATCTAGGCTAAGCTAAGCGCACAACACTACTTCTCCCCCTTCGACATCATTAAAAGAGTGAGCTTGTATTAAGCCACCTTTTGCTTTATAATAGCCTAATGAATCTTTGATGAGTAGTGTGCATCTCATCTAAAACCTTGTGAATAACTCTTATGTCTTCAAGTAAAAGTTCCACAACTATTCAAAGATTTTTTATATTTCAAAAGATTGAGCCAATGCTATGTGATATAGCATGAGAGGTGGGGATAATAGGTTGGTGTCATTGGAAATATGGATAAGTGGGGGAGTATTAGTTGATTAGTTTTGGGTTTTAAGGGATTTGCAATTGTTAAAACATACTCACTTGAATTTATCAACAATGACTCCAATTTTGATTTTGGTGATTCTTTTAGGACCTTGAAAAATGATTGGCCACATAGTAGAGCCATAGCATTAAAGGTACATGGCCATTTTATTTTTCCAATAGCTAGAATTTATGTCATGAAAGATTTAGGGTCTAAGTGGGTTATTGATCTTAGGGTAGCACAGAGGTGGAAAGGAAACCATGGATCAACTTAGGGGGTGAAGCTCTATAATCATCATGTCTAACTCTCCTTACTTTTAACTATGTTTATTGTACAAGTTCACATACCTAGCAAGCTCTTTACAATAGCATATTTTAATTTATTTTAGTTAGTTGCTAGTTTTATGAATTGAATTTGTTTAATTTATTTTTTTTATCTTTAGTTAATATTAACATTATTGTAATTGCATTAATCCATTTGCATACCACATTAAATTTGTTTATTGGTCCATCAAGAAAGTAATTGTCTATTGGTGCATATAATTGCAATTATATGTGTAGAGTACATTGACATATGATAATGCTTTAGTTTGACTAGCTTGAATGTGGGCTTATTAGTAGTAATTCTCTCCAAAAGTCTTGTTAGTGCTCTTTTAAGATTTCACTTTCCAAATTCAAGAATATTTGTCCCAATGGTGCTATTTCAAATTAAGAATCAATCTATTTGTATAAGGCACCAAATCAATTTGGGTGAAGATACACTAGTTACGGAATCTTCCTTATTTGAAAGAAATTGAACATTGTGTAGCAACAATAATTCTAATAATGAGATCTTTAGGTTTTTATCAAAACAAGAATTTTTTCTTTGGTCTTCTATAACATGTGTATTAAGTTGTAAGCTTAAAAAAAAAAAAAAAGAAAAGAAACTTTGTTAGCATGAAGAGTTATTAAAAATAAATGTTACTAGCATAAACTTAATTAAGTTTAGGTAAGTACATCTTACTTACAATTAACCACAATTAGTTCTTTAATGATTTCCAAGAGATAACTTTATATGGCTTCACATTGCCCTAATCTCGTACATCATACTTTTCTTATTTGTTGTAGACATAAACTATGTCAACATACCATGTATAGAAAGATAGATAATAAGAATAATTTTCATTGCTCCTACTTATATCATCCTAAGTGTATGTTATCTTTGTTTAAAATGGTACATAACAAACACGAAACAAGAAAATTTTTTTGTGATATGTTCAACAATAATCCTTACAAATTGAACCTAATTGCCCATATAGAATATAGTGTTAATGTATGCCCTAATAGCCAACATGTTGGTTACTATTATGAATACATTTTGGTATATATTATATATCAATTAAAGATATTATTTATTTGTAGTATTATTTATGTAATGATATAGTCATTCTTAAACTTTAAAGAAAAAGTTTATGGAATAAATTATATTTTGTAAAGGAAATTATAATGAAATTATAATTATGAGGTACCAATTACATCAAAGTATTATTTTTAAATATTCTTGGTCAATGCATTATCAAAACTTGACATTAGTGGAGATATGAGATCAACACATGCTATGTTTCTTCCTAATAAAAAAAGCAATTGATCTCATAAATTAAAATATAAAGATACTAAAACAAATATATGGATACTTGTTAGTTGAACAAGTTCATTTAATTAACTCACTATGAGATTCTCAAATAAAACATTAATTCTTTTTAAAGGAATTTCTCATGTGATGATTGTGTAAGTAATCTTCAAACTTAAAATCACCAAGGTATTTCATATAGAAATTAATATGCTTTAAGCTCACTTCTAAGTTGTTCTAATCAAGGATTGCTTGTGGGGTTAAAGTTGGGCATATCATTAACTATATAAAGATAGATGAGTGATAAAAATTTGTCACCATGAATTGATCATGGATGAATGTTCCTTTTGTTCCTAACAAGTATTGATCCAAAAAATCCTTGCACATAATGGAATGATCATTTATAAGTAATTATGATCACATTCATGAAATTAATGACCATATAAATATTTAGGAATTAATAGAATTAAAAAATATAGATTAGCCACTAATTTTATACACTATATCTAATTAGAATATTATTATGATAAAATAATTGAATTATATTAATAAACTGCGCATTAAAGTGATTAGTCAAACCACTTTGGTCATGATATGTGGTTAGATATCTTAATTTATAATTATAAATTGATTAATTAGAGAATTAATAATAAATTATAGTAATTTAAGTAATCTGACTTTTTAGAATTATATTCATTTTCATCTTTAATATATTAGGATCCTAATGAGTTATACATATAAAGAAAATTAAAGAAATATAAAATGAAAATCAAGTTGGAATTGATTGGAAATTGAGAAACTTATCAAGCTAAATATATAATATTTAAGAATATAAGAGCTAAAATATAATTATGAAAAATTAACTCAAAACACTTAAAAGAGAATTCTAGAATTAGAATCTCTATAAATATTCTAACAAATGGTCAAATACTACATACTTAGTACACTAAGATTACTAGCCTTCTCCTTTCTCTCTCTTTAAAAGGATTTAAGTTTTGAAAATTGTTTTTTTCTTATATATATAGATTATTGTTAAAGGTCAAATGCTTGGATAATCGTAATTTGTAATAGACCTAAAAAAGAACAATATAATTAAAAATTACTCTGATAATTATTTTGTCTTTTAGGTTAGATTATAATTATATTTGACAAGTAATTTGTATGCTCTGAAGAATAAAATTTTAAATTTCCATTTTTGTCACATTTTTACATGATAAATATCTTTACAATTCCTAACACATAACAATTTAATTCAAGAATCTATTTATCCAACACATAGATTATCCAACAAATTTCTAATGGATCCTATAACACCAATTTATATTTTCATAATTTTTTTTCAATATCTCTGCCGGTGAACAAAAAAACAGAGAAAGAAATATCATCCAAGGATCTCAACAAAACAAATCAGAAATTTGTGAATAGACATGAAAGAATTACCAATTAATTAAGCTGCCTATGAATTTGTATTTTGGAGTGGCGGCAACAACGACGTTAGAGGAGAAGAGGGTTGTGACAAGATTTGAAAAGGGGGGTCACTTTGGGAGTTTTATGGTTTGGACTTTGATGAGGATGAGATTTGAGATTTGATGTGAACTAAATCACTTGTAATGAAGAGAGGGAGAAGATCAAGAGAGAGAATGGAGGTGTCATAAAGGTGAAGAGAAACTTCTAGCAAATCAGAGATAGCTGTTGAGTTCACCAAAACTAACGGAGGAGATGATATTGATGTAGCCGTGAGTTTTGGTGGTTACGGTGATGGTGCTATTGGTGGAAAAAATGGAAGATTTCAAAGTAGAGCATATTTTAACATGAAATAGTAAACACGTCTCTTAAGCGTTTTCACATGAGTGATTTTTTTCTTTAGAGATTGATTGCAAATTGTAAAGGAAAAAACGAAATCTAGCAACTTTTGCCGAACATGATTTTTGTTTCTTGTGTCAAAATATAACAAAAATGAAAAAAAAAAAAAAAAAAAAAAAAAAAAAAAAAAAAAAAAGCCAACCATTCGAAACAAGGTCTTAGATCATGAACTTTTAAAATTCGACCATTTTGAGTCAATCAATAATCATTGTCATTGTTTCTCCATCAATGCTAATTTGTAGATAACATGCTTAGTATCATTGAAAATTGTGGTTCAGCGGTAAAATAGTTTGTTCGTTGATATGCCAAAGGTCATGTGTTTCGAGTCTTCATCAAGCTATTTAGTGAGATTGAATGTAAGTATTCAAAATTGGTTCATTTGGTAGAACGTAATCCTCAATAGGACAGTGAGTGCCACATTTACATTATCACACAAAATTTTTATTGTCACTTTGAGTTGTTTTATATCAATCAAATAATTTTTTTATATTTAAATAAATAAAGAGAAAATACTTTCAAAAATTTCTTGCAATATTTTTATGAAAATTATTCAATCTATTATTAAAATTGAAATTTATTACAATATTTTATTGACTTTTTTCTTTTGTGTTCTAGCTCAAATTGATAAAATGTGAAAGTTTATAATTTTAATTAAAATATTTTTAAGAGCTGAAAACTATAATTTACAATAAAAAGTTGATATTGGAAAGTTGAAATTGCTTCTTATTTATATCTATATGTATCTATATGCATATTAGTATTATTAGAATTAAAAGAAAGTCGATGATTTTTAACAATTGTTTGAGTTAAAAACACCTATATGATGACTCTTTCTTAATTCTAATAATATTTTTATCTTATTTCTTTATTTTAAAAGATTTTATAATTTATAATATTTGATATTAATTTAATAGTTAGTTTATAATTTTTCTTAGTATTTTAATAAAATTAAGATTTTAACATATATTTAATTTTCTTTTTCACACTATAAAATTAAGTATATTTAGTTTACATTATTATTAGATTACTTTTTCTTAATCAAACTATTTTAATTTTAGATACTAATTTTCTTATTCAGGTAATTTTTTTTAATTAGTATTTATAATTAATTTATATGAATTTAATGTTACATGGATTTAATGTTTCTTGGCTATTGTAGTGCTTATATGTGTTTCCTTTTTATTGTCTTTTATATGTGGTTTCAACCTCTTAAATCTATTATGCCATGTTTTAATTATCGTAAATTGGTGATTTGAATAGTAATTACAAAAACACACACACACACACACACACACACACACACACACACATACAAAATTTAGAATTAATGTTGCAATTATTTGTGGTCTATAAACCAAAATTTTCCAAATTTCAAAGGCTAGGAACATGTTTATTTCCTCTTTCTTCAAAAGTTGATAGAAGGGTTACATATAAAATTAGGTTATAAATATTTTAAATTTTGTCAATTTGAATTATGTATTTTGATTTTGATCATTTTAGGTTAAAAACTTTTAAAATTCAATTAATTTGAATTACATACTTTAATTTCAATTAATTTGGATTATGAAATTTATGATTAAGCCAATTTTAGATTAATTGATGATTATTATTATTACTCATCCATGAAATTAGGATGTGGGAGATGGAGTGACAATTTGAGTTGGCATGTAAACCTTTTTGTTGTCAATTTATATTATAAAATTATAAAATTATTTTGATTTGACTTATACATTAGTATTGCTAAATGTGAGAGAAAGTAAGTGATTTGGAGCAATCATTGAAGCAAAAAATGTCTATGTAGTAGCATTTACTTAATTTTAGAATTATTTTAGTATAATGTGGTTGAATCTACTTGCAAGTGCATAAGGTTGATTATAGTAATAAAACTTGATGAATATTTTAGGTGTCGTACCTATGAAGAACGAAAATTCAATTATAATTTATACTACCATAAATTATACAAAATTTCTAAAAGAAAATTGATTTTAATAAAAATAATAAAATTAAGCTAATTGATAAATTAACAATGTGAAGAAATTTGAGATTTTTTCAATCAAATTAGGTATGAGCGTTCTGGGGTTTCACCTAATAGAGGTGAATCACATTAGGTTTTTATGAATTTATAGTTTGAATGCCAATTTCCTCTCTAATAACAAATGTTCTTTGTCAAGCAAAATTTGTTATACCTAATCTATATGCAATCCTTTGTTCAGCTCACACAAAAATAGATTAGATTAATTAAATACAAAGAATTATGCAATATCACACAAACTTATTCATATGTCTATTTCAAAATTTATGCGTTTATCTATTTAGTGCATGATTATATCTCATTCATTGATTTCAACATAACCCATAAATCTACTTCTATGGTGATTAAACATAAAAGTATCAATAAAAGTCAAAATAGATAAATTAAATTTCCACTCTCATTAAATAATCCAATCAATACAAAGAGTATGAATACTCTATAATAACTTAAGTAAGTCAACCTTAAATTAGGCTACATCCCATTACCTTAATTTATGATTTTAGTTATCCATTACAAATAAAAAATATTCAACATCTTTAAAACTATAAT
This sequence comes from Bruguiera parviflora, assembly GCA_019804595.1. Taxonomy (NCBI): domain Eukaryota; kingdom Viridiplantae; phylum Streptophyta; class Magnoliopsida; order Malpighiales; family Rhizophoraceae; genus Bruguiera; species Bruguiera parviflora. The sequence goes on from CM034055.1 coordinate 2,357,804, forward strand.
AAAAGGAAAGGAAGAGGTAAAGAAAACTCTTATGGAATTTGACACCTTTAGTAATCTTATTAAAGTTGCCACCTCTGGCTTGAGTTATTAACCCCTTTTTTAGAATCTTTTTTTCTCTTTTATCTCAAGAATCCCTCTTCCCCTCCCTTTTTTTAGGTTACTTGTCATCATGGTATTTATAAACCTTCCTTAAAATGACCAAACTACCCTTAAAACATTCTAAAAATTGTGTAATATTGTAAAAAAAATGCAACTAATTGTTATCAATTAGCTTGAACTGGCATTGATTTAGTCAATTTTGCAGTATTATGTGTCTAGTATCCAACTAGTTCACTAATTAGCTTATAGACTAATGCCAATTTATCCTCTAGTAGTAAACTAATCTTTTAACAGGTTCTTGCCTTCTCTTATTTGTTAGACTTCATGATAGGCCCAATTTACAAATTCCATTACTTTATTACTTTGATTACTCACCTATAATGCAAAAAGAATTGCAATCAAAGTAAAACCTACAAGAACTAATCATAATCGCACAACATTAAGTTTAAAATTTAATATAAAATTTGTGCAATTCTTAGACTTGTCAAATTCCCTCACACTTGACTTATTATTTATCTCTAAATGATTGTAAACTATAAGCCAAGCGTGTATAAAATAGTTTTCATGAAAATTCACTTGAGTTATACTTCGTCCAAACTCTCAAATTGATACTTCATTAACATATAATGCTAACCTAGAAATGTTATTTGACATATTGTTAATCAATCTCTATTAGTGGCTTACTATTCTTCACCTAACAACTAAACCAGAATGGATGTATGAATCAAAATCTCTTAGTTCTTAATGAAAACACTTAGTGAAAGTCATGCAATACACCAACAACATATAATTTATCTCCAGGTCTTATAAACATAAGCTTCTTACCCCTTTATATCAATATAGACATAACAACGTTGGAGATCAATAGGAATTTATTTTATTTTTATTTTACATTTTTTATAGACAAATTAGAGGCTACATTAATGTTTTTTTCTAGGTAAGAATTTTCTTTTTACCCTAATATCGTCATTTGTTATGACGGTATCCCATTACTAATTCATAAGTAGAGTACTAGAGTACTTTGCATACTAGAGTTCTTTTGACATAAAGATCAACATTTATGATGCCAACTACCAGTTACTTGGTCACTCGAAACATTGAAGTAGATCCATTTACAACTTCTAACCTTATCCTTATTCAAAATTTATCTTATTTATTTATTTTAAGAGAAATCCTAAATTATATCCTAAACTAAGGTGTGTAATGCAAGACTTTCATTTCGAGGGATGATCATGCACTTTTAGTTTTTTTAAATAAATGTATGGCGTTAAGAACCATATAAAATTCACTAAAATGTTAAACATTATACACATAAAGATTCTCATGCTTGACTCCAAATTATTTTTCAAAACAGAAATTTTTGAGTAAAGAATGATTCCATTATTAACCAATCATGACTAAATAATAATAAACAACCTTTAAATGTTAACATACATCAATATTATCATAGGCTTCCAAGAGTTCTAGCTAAATAAGACTTAAGTTAATATTATGTCAACTTATGCATAATCAAACAAAGTTGTCGGAGAGTCAAAAAAATTTTACCCAAAATTGTCCTTTCCCCCACATTTAATCAACATTATTCCTAATGCTGCTAATAAAAATAAAGTAAAGTAAAGGAAAATGAAACCTCCAAAGTAAAGACCATGGGTAGAAGAGGCAAATTCCAATATATGTGTTGGTTGTTTATATCTCACGCATCGTAACTCAAATAAAGCAAACCCCCAATTGGTAAATGGTGGCCAAACTTCAAAAGCAAGCTTGAAACTCAAATTAATCTTTAATCAAAGTGTAAGACTTCTTGGGAAAGGCAATTAATGAATTGATAAAGGACTTTAGGAGTGGGTGGTATGGGAAAGGAGAGGTAGGGATTTGGGTGGATTATAGTATGAGGGGAAAGTAGAAGTTAAGGAAAAGGTGTATTTATGTGGTGTGGTAAGTGGGGGTTGGGGATGTCAAATACATTTACTTTAGCTAGCTTTATGATCAGTTCACCAAATGGTGATAGGTTTTTTTTTTTTTTTTAAAATCTAATGGTCCACTATGAAATATCAAGCAAAATGGATCCTTGACTCTAATTAGTGACCACTAACCATTATTATGATAAAATAGGCATAAAAGAATTAGGTGAAATGCATGTTTGAGATGAAGTAATCAATAAAATTGATATAACAAAGACATAACCATTTGTATTCCTAATAAAAAAAATCCAGTCAACACAAAAAATTTTATGCATAAATTCTATTGTTAAGTTCAATTCTTATCCTATAAAAATCTACATGATATCAAATTCTTTATAAATAAGAAACAATGGGGATAGAAAGCAAACTCTTGAATGACTTAGCCTTTGACGAAATAATGATTATGTTTTATACCTCCTTATGAACCTATGAAAAAATATAAAATAAATGAAAAGTTAATTGCATAAGGAAAGAAAAAGAAAACTTGAGTTACCTCCTAAGAAGTGCTTGATTTAATGTCTCTAACTAGATGTTAGTTTTAGAAATCAATCTAGTAATATGATGGAGTGAATATCCTCCTCCCCATTCCATTCAAAATAGTGCTTCAATCTTTACCCATTAACAGTGAAAGGTCTTTAATCATCTATTTTTATTTTAAATGCAATTTAGGGATAAACCTTAATCACAACCAAGGTAATAAACCATTTGAATTTAAGCTTGCTTGGAAAGAGACAAAGGTGAGAATTAAATAGCAACACTTTTTTACCTTCCTTAAACTCTCTCCTTTGGATACACGTATTGTACCATACCTTAGTCCTTATATATATAAACATTTTCATAAAACTCCTTTTGAATCTCCTTAAGCTCGTTAAGCTAAAGAAGTCTTCTTTCACTAACTACCTTCAAGTCATAATTTAATGTTTTGATTGCCTAATAAACTCCAGGTTTTAACTCCACTAGCAAGTGACAAGCTTTACCAAAGAGGTGTCTCGAAGGCTATTCTATAGGCTTATAATGCATCATTAAGTTTGATTGCCCAATCCTTCTAAAAAGAGTGAACTATTTTTTTCTTTTTTCTAGAATTGACTTGATGATGGCACATAATCATCATCTAATTCATTTGTAGTTTTAACATCATCTTTCCCTCTTAATATCATTGCACACTTATTTGGACATTGAGATGCAATGTGACCCCTGCCCAAACACTTAAAACATTTAACGTCTCTATTTTTACTTAGTTAGGGGTCATAATTACTTGCCTCTTTACTAGAGCTTATATTCTTGTGCTTTAATAGTTTGACTTTGGACTTGTAATTAGCCTTCCCATCCCTTTTACTCCAATTTGGCTTCCAAGATGAGGTAGAACTTGAATTCTGCCCAAACTGTGTGGAACCCTTTCATTTAAGTTGCCTTTTAACCTTCATTGCTACATGCACCATGTTTTCTAATTCCACGTAGTATTGCAATTCAACCACGTTTGCTATGTCTCTATTTAGCCATTGTAGAAATCGAGTCATGATTGCCTCTCTATCTTCTTTAACATTCACCCTAATCATGGCAATCTCTATCTTTTTGTGGTAATCCTCTACACTTTTGGGGCATTGAATGAGCCTTTACAGTTGTTGGTACAACTCCTTGTAATAATGATTAGGGACAAACCTCCTCCTAATGATAGCCTTAATCTTGTCCCATGTATCAATAGGTCACTCATGATTCCTTCTCTTAGTTAAAACAAGTTGATCCCACCAAATAATAGTATAATTAGTAAATTCAACTACAACAAGCTTTACCTTTTTCTCCTTGGAATAGTTGTGATAGTTAAAAACCAATTTAACCTTCTTATCCTATTCTAGGTACACATTAGGATCATTCTTACCTTAGAACGAAGGAATCATCATTTTAATGTTGCCCAAATGATAATCATAGGCTACCTCCCAAAATCTCTTTAATCCCTTATATTGTTGGAAATTCTAACCATAATAGTTTGATTATCAAATTCATCTCCTTTTACATCATCTTCATGGTCATAGGCATGTCTCAATTGCCTTCTAGCTTTAAAAGCCTCATATTGCCCATGTCTCCTTTGTAACACTACTATTGTATTGGCTGGCTCCTCTATCTTCTCTTTCATATCATTAAATTTGGTATTCATGCACTCAAATTGTTGTTACATAGCCTTGATCATGAAGGACACATCACTAGTTCCCTCTTGTGTTGCACCTTTGTCTTTGGAAGTCATAGTATTACTTTTAATTTAGAGCCAAGCTTTGATACCAATTGATGTAGAAAACCCTAAAAGATATGGCTTAGTGACCCAACACACACAAGGACTTAAGAATATCTAGGAAAGTTAAATTAGATTGTAAGAACACAAACCTTAGACCCAACATTCAAGGGAACACGAGCCTAGGGAGAAAAATTAGGAGTGATAAGTTAAGTTGAATGCCACAAAAAGAATTACCTCTTGATAAGTTCTTTAGTTTTCCAAAGAACCGAGGGAGAAAACTCTTACTTTTTATTTCACTCAAAATTGACTAATGATTCAGAATTTACAAGGGGTGCTTATTTATACATTAAGATAGCAATCCTAAAGAGGTACAAATTCCTACTTAGGACAAATCCTTATTTAGAAGAATTCCTATTTAGGATAAATTCCAGCACAAGTAATAAAATCCTATTTAGGAGTGACTACTATTACTTAACTCCTATTTAGAAGGCTTGGACTTTCTTTCAAACTAAGAGTTTCTTTCAAGATTGAATTTGTGCCATTTGAAACTTGGTTGGCTTGAATGTCCTTCATCAGCCCATTTAGTACTTCTTTCATCTTTTTGGCTTTAGCTCATATTGTTAGGCCTTTTGGAATATGCAATGGACCTCTTGTATTATTTGGAGTGTTCCACCCATCATCTCTAATGTTCTCATCACCCATGCTTCATGAAAAGGCTTTCATTTGAGTTAAGCGAATGAGTAAATCTTATTTCTAAGGTTTGCGGTTTTTTGCAACAAGTACTACTTTGTCATGAACTTGTTGTAGATTTAGTTCTAAGTAGTTAGTGATCATTCAGGTAAATCGATCAACCAAAATTTTGCCTTATACTTAAGAGTATAAGGAAAACACCTCATCCATAACTCATCCGTTAAATAGTTTTGTAAAATGAAGGTTTGAATTATATTGTAAAACTCTTTGATAAAGGTGAGAGGATCTTTACTTGATAACCCATTAAAAGTTAGCAACATATTAGAGTGAATTGTTTTTAACTCATAATTGCATACTACTATACTAAGCTCAATGCAAAAAAGAGAGGTAACAATCATAAGTTGTTGAACATCAATCATATTGAGTTGGACATGTGGATGTGCTCTTTAACTAATGTTGTTGGCTTGACAAACCACTTGCTCATTAGTTCCTCTTTAATTTTTTACCATCCCTAATTTTATTTGTGCTTAATTATGACAATAGGCCCCTTTAATTTCAGGATTCAAAAGTAGTAATTTAGTACTCTTGGACTTTCTTAAAAACATACATTACTTACAAATAAAAGTAATAATAAAAGATAAAAACTAAGTTAATAACATAAAACTGAATAAAGACAACAAAAAGGTAACTTTTAAAAACAATTAACAAGGTATAAAAATAAACAAAATAAAATCTAACAAAAGAAAAAACAACAAAACAATTTATATCAAAGCAAACAAATAAAAGCAATAAAAGACACAAATCACAATCAATGTCACCATTTCTTGGTAATAGTGCCAAAAACTTTGTTAGACCTGCTTACAAGTGCACAAGGTCGATTGGACTAATAAAACCTAGTGAATATTCTAGGTATTATACTAAAAAAAATAATAATTCAATTATGATTTATACTACCACAAATTAAATATTGCTAAAAAAACTTGATTTTAATAAAAATAGTAAAATTGAATTAATTGATAACCTAACAACACAAATGAATCTGAAGTTTTATCAATCAAATTGGGTACCAAGGCTATGAGGTTTCACCTAATAGGGGTAAATCACATTGGGTCTTTACGGGTTTATAATTTGAAGGATGATTTTCTCTTTAAAGGCAAGCGTTCTTTGTTAAGCAATACCTGACATACCTAATTTATGTGCAATCCTTTGTCAAGCTCACACAAAAATAGATTAAATCCATCAAATACAAGCAATTATGCAACATAACACAAATTTATTCATATGTCTATCTCAAATTTTGCATGTTTATCTATTTAATGCTCAATTATGTCTTATCTATGAATCTCAATGTAACCTAAAAATTTACTTCTATAGTTATCAATTATAAAAGTATCAATAAACTTCAAAATAGGCAAATAAAATCTTCACTCTCATTAAATAATTCAATCAATCCAAAGAGTATGAATTCCTCGTAAAAACTCAAGTAAACCTACTCTAACTTAGGTTACATCTCATTATCCTAATTTATGATTCTAATTATTCATTACAAATAAACATGTATTCAACATCTTTAATACCATAGTAAAAGGAAAGGAAGAGGTAAAGAAAACTCTTGTGGAAGTTGATACCTTCAATAATTGTATTGGAGCTACCACCTTCGACTTGAGTTGCTTGCCTTTTTTCCATAATCTTTTTTTCCCTTTTTTTATCTCCAAAATCCCTATTTTCTCCCTTTTTTAAGGTCATTTGTTATTATGGTATTTATAGATCTTTCTTAAGATGACAAAGTTATCCTTAAAATGTCCCAAAATAATCGTATAACATTTTAAAAAAATGTAACTAAATGGCGCCGATTCGGTCAGTTTTGCAGTATTATGTGTCCAATGTTCGACTAGTTCACCAACCGACACATAAACCGATGCTAGTCTATCCTTCTAACAACAAATCAATCTTTTAATCGGTTTTACAAGTAGTCTATTTCTTCTCCTCTTTTTCAAACTTCGCTCCAATTTACTAATTGTATTACTTCATTACTTTGATTCTTCACCTATAATACAAAAGAATTGCAATCGAAATAAAACCTACTAAAATCAATTATAATTGCACAACATCAAGTTTAATATTCAATATAAATTTTGTGTAATTCTTGGACCTATCATAATACCACGATTTGTATTATTAGACATTAACTTAGTAATTAGTTTATAGTGTTTCTCATCATTCTAATAAATTAGGATTTCAACATATATCCAATTCTCTTATCATTTTATGAAATCAAATATGCTTGGCTTACTCAATTTCAAATGTTATGATTTTTATTTTTTAAAGATGAGCAACTTTTCTTTAAATTTAGTGCATGTAATTGATTATAGTAATATTATTTATTAAATTTTTGATTACAAATTTAAGTTTGATCGATGTAATAATGACATTTTTTTCAAGTTTTAGTTGATCACTCAATTTTTGTTTTATTCAATGTCTCAAACAAAAGTCAAACTTTAAATACTCATAAAGTCACTAGTATATTAATTATACTCAATAATTAAATTAATTTTAAATTTATTTAATTATTTTTTTAAATATAAATTAAAAAAATTAGTTTAATTGTTTTTAATAAGAAGTATAACTCTAATTTTATTATTTTAATATATTTTATTAGATATCTATAACTTATGTAATATACAAGCTTAATTTTAATATATATTAACTTTACCAAAACTAAGATAAAATTGATGAAACATTTATATGGTAACATTCACTTATTTTTAAGATTTTTTAAATATACTACCGCATTTTGTAGTATTTAACATTAGTTTAATAATTGATTTATAATTTTTTTTAATATTCTAGTAAAATTGTAATTTAAACATGCATTTATTTCTCTTTTTTATATTATAAAATTATACTATACTTAACTCATATTATTATTATCATTTTTGTTTGCTTTCTTTCAACTAGATTTTTCAATTTTATATATTAATTTTTGGACTTAATTAATTTTTTAAAGTTTAGTGTTATAATTGATTAAAATAATATTATTAATTAAAATTTTGATTATAAATTTAGTTATAATTTGAATGCACTAATAATATTTAATTTACTTAATTTTAATTTTATTAAATCACTCAACTATAAGTCTAAATTTAAAAACTCTTAAATTAACTAAAATACTAAACATATTCAATAACCAAAACAATTTCAATTATATTCAACTATTTTTTATAAATTTAAATTAAAAATAAATTAGTTTAATTCATTATTATTAAAAATATAATTTAATTTGTTTTTATTCTAACACTTATTAAATATCTGAAACCTGTGCAATATGCAAGTGTAAATCTAGTTATGCAACAATATTGCATAATGGAGTAGTATTATTTTGTCAATAATGAAAATAAAAGTTTTTATTAAAAAAAACAATCTCATAAATGTCATATGTTTAATAAAATCACAGCACACCAAATTTGTTTATACGGTCGATAAAATTTACTTACCACTAAAATATGTAAGCGAAATTTTTTCAAAAGACAATACCCCAATGAACCTTTCATATTGACACTGCTCTTTAAAGCACAAACAGAGCACCTTTATAGCACGGTGTTCCTTTTAAATCTTCTAGAAGAATTGAACAAGGAGAGAGCGCTTTGACCACAGGGATACTTGTAATTTGTGTTTTAACTAAGTCATTTACCCGATAGGCGAAGGTTTTGTAGACTTACACTCGCAGAATTTGATATAAAATACTGTAAAAAAATTTAGGTTTATCATAAATGGTCCAAGCATTCCAAGTATCTGTAATATACCATAATTTAGAATCAATCTTGATTCTTATACTTCTTGGTAATTTTTTGCCATGATCAATGCTTCCTTTGTAGCTGGAGTTTGCCTTTAGAAAAACTCTTTTTATCTCTAAACCTTACATTCTACGAGCATTAAAATTTTATCTTGGTAGTTGGTAGCTCCTTGTCTTCACTACATTCAAAATTGCTTGTGGTTGTTGCATTTGGTTTGCTATTTTTGCTTACTCCCTGCTTTTTTGACTTTTCCTCTAGGTCGAATGAGCCCGGTTGTGGGTGACTCTTGGTTCTAATTTGGCTGCTCACGTGCGAACCAAATTTTTGGTTCTTTTCACCATGAAGTCAAATATGGAATTTGCATGATTTTACGAAACAATTTGTTGAAAGGTAAAATGAGGTATATATAAAATGATTTTGATTGAGAATGTTGATTTATGTGGATAAGAGGTGTATCTGAATACCTAGATTGATCATTTTTAGTCTATTTTAACCCCAAGAATTGGTCAAGTGGTACATATCATTCTAGATCATGAACAGGAAAATTAGAACCAATGAAATTGCAACTTTACGGTACCTGATGGAGAAGAGCGAGCAAACGGAATTATAGATGGACAACCCTGGATTGCGTTGCTTCGTGCACCTCATTTCTCCACCTTTTCAAAATCTCCTGATTTTTCTATTCAATATAATCAAGAAGTAGGACTTTTTTTTTAACTTTTGTTGGAGAAAAGGGTGTGGGGCTAGTGTTTTTTAGTAACAATTTAAAAAACGCACTTGGACAAAATACATCCCATTGACTAAAGCTATACTAGAAACTACACGACTCTAGTCAAAAATTTTTTCTTCGGACATCATTCCATCATATATATATATGAAATGTACATAAATAAAAAAAGTTGATTATAATTATTAATTGTAATTAAAAATTATAATAAATTACGATATTTTTGGTATTTAATTTACATTTTATCCTTTAATTACCTTTAATTAAAGGAAGAAATGTTTTGGTTAGGTTCTAGGCTTCCAGCCCCATCGACGCTGAAGACTGCTCTCTGTACAATGTGGAATATGGAATATAATCTGCTAACTTATTTGCTGGGAAGTGAGATATGAGATTAAAACATAGATCAACTCATTTCAAATATATAAAACATAATTTTTCTAGTCGAAATAAAAATTTAGCTGTCGTTAAATTATGTATTCTGTTCGTCTAGATCTATCGAAAGTTGAAAGGCATATAGTCAAAATCCATCGCCATTAGAGAACCCAAATTAGTTAGTCATTGACAATGCAAGCTAACATATTCTCGTTCACTTTAATGCCCCAGAAGCGTTGGCCAAATGCCATCATTCTGCTGGTGACTCCCCCTCCAATTGATGAAGATGCGCGCATCCGGTATGCTTTATGCTGTTATAATGAAGGACATTATTGGTGTGTGGATCTTAGTCATTCCTCGGTCCCCATTCGCAAGTATTGAGATGAGAAGAGAAAATTTAATTAAAATTTGCAGGCATCCCTATCTTGAGAATCCAATGTGCCTAGCCGAGAGGACCAATGAAGCTGCTGGTGCTTATGCCAAGGCCTGTATTGGTGTTGCTGAAGAATGTGGATGCCCAGTACTGGATCTCTGGACCAAAATACAGCAGTTGCCTGACTGGCAAAACTCTTGTCTCAGGTATCTCAGCTTTTATCGTATGCTTGTCTACCTATGCTTCGCCGTGCCTTTGGTATAGCTTAGTTTTCAGGGGTTAAAATTTGCTTTTGCAAAATTTTAACTATTTTACTTTCCGATGAACCAAAAAAGAAAAGAAATAATTTAAATATATCAAAGACTTGATATTTAATCTTCAAAGCATAAACCCAAAACTTTCTTAAGTGATCATCAATAAAAGTCACAAAATAAAGAGTACCGCTAAGTGAGCATACCATCAAAGGACCACAATTATCAAAATGCACCAATTCAAGAAACTCTGATTTCCTTGAAAGTGAGTGACTCTTAAATGTAACTTTGATCTATTTCCTAGCAAAATCATGAGGACACTTCTTTAAAACTGCACTCTTTATGTTTGGAAGTTGGTTCTTTCTTGCCAAACAATTCATCCCCTTTTTACTTATGTGATTAAGCCTCTTATGTTATAATTTAATAGAATTATCATTCTCTGCTATATTTATAATATCTTTGAAAATAATAATTTGCTTGAGATATAAATTGGAGCATTTTCTACCTTATGCCATAACTAGGAGCCTTTGGTAAGCTTCCACTAACCATTACAAAAGGTACTGCAAAAGCCTTCATCATCTTTCTTTCCTATTGAAATCAAATTCAAATGGATATTAGAGACACGTCTAACATCCTTTAATATCAACTGTGCTCCATTACTGGTCTTTAAGCAAACATCACTTATATCAATTATCTCTACTAAGTTGTTATCACTCATCTTCAAAAGTCCAAAATCACTAAGAGTATATGTTGTGAAGAATTTCATTCTTGAAGTAACATGAAAAGAAGCACTACTATTTATAACCCAATCAGTCTCATGAGATGTTAGATTAGTCATATCCTCATCATAAACAATAATGAGGTCATTAATACCAGAAATGGATGTAGTAGTAATACAATCATTACTCACATTCTTTTTCCCATGCTTATTATTGTCATATTTATTTTCTCTCTTCTACTTATAGTACTTTTTCATAATACGATCCATTTTCCTACAATAATGACATTAGACATTCTTGTACTTAGATCTTAACTTGCTCTAGTTCTTATTTTCACCCTTTTACCATTTCTTTTTTCTTGACTTCTTCTCTTATTTTTAGTAAGTAAAACCTTTAATTTAGATGATGATGAACCCTGCAATTTTCTTTTCATCTTCTTATTCAACACACCACCCTTTATAAGTTCTAAAGATAAAACACCACTAGAAGCAGAATTAGTGAGAGACATTCAAAAAGTCTCCTAAGAATTATGTAAGGTAACAAGTAACCATAACTCAAAAATCTCGTTATCAAACTTAATGCCCATGCCTGACAACTAATTAATGAGACCTTGAAACTCATTCTAGTGGTCAGCAACTAAACTCCCTTTATTATATCTCAACTATATCATTTTTTTTAACAAGGATAACTTATTATTAGCAGACTTTGAAATATACAAAGTCTCAAGTATGTTCCATAAAGTCTATGCATATGTCTACTGCAAATGTAATTATAAATATTATCATTAACAAATTGCTATATAAAACCACAAACTTGTTCATGTTCAAATTTTCATTCTTCATTAGTCTTAGACTTAAGTTTTATAGTAGCAAATACTAACAAATGCAATTTCTTTACAAATAGGAGATCTTTCATTTTACTCCTCCATATATGTAATTCGTGCCATGCAAATAAACTAGTTTATTCATATTTTACTCCATCATTCAAATGAGCGAAATACACCAACCTTACTCTAATACCACTTTGATGGGAGAAGGAGGTAGTAGAGTAAAAATAGCCTAGGAAACTTCTCCCACTTCCTTGAACCTATAAGGAGATCAAATAATAAAATGGTGACCAAATAAATCATGTAAGAGAACATACCAATTTTACATAGAAAACCCCTCCAAATCAAAAGGGGAAACAACTATGGGACACTCCAAGTTAGATGTCAACTCCACTATAATCAAATAAGTACAATAAAGGTATATACCTTAATTACATCAAACAAATTGAACAAACTCAATTTGAACTAAATGAGAGACTAATGAGTTAAGTAAGGTAGGTTAACCATATTTTGTCAACTACAACTCAACAAGTAGATCTCAAGGTAGTAATCCAATTGCTCAAAATGAACTCCTAAATCTCCCTTACCAACTATCCAAATTTCAGCTCAATCAGACCACGGATCAATATTCATACATACAGTTTACCAACTTTGCCATAGATGAGAGGCCAGAAAGTTACCAAAATTAAGAGGCCTTGGCTCTAATGGAAAACCTACCTTTGCAGTTCACAAAAACCCAATCCAACTACCCAAAAAGAAGATATATGTATCCTTTGACTACTGACCAAAAATCATATTACACAAATTGCACACAAAAAATTGCCCAGAATATAAACCTACAAAAATTGAAGAGAAGCAAGACTTATTATGCTTGAAACATAATCTCCACCATTCAAAATTAAAAACCAAACCTCCTCGATCAACTATCCAAGTATTGGCTTGATCAGACATTAATATCCTTTCCAAACGAAAATCAAAGAACATAGTCTTTTCTTCCTTCTTCTTTGGCGGCCTCTTTTTTGGTGGCCTCCTTTTCTTTGTCTTTTGGTAGCCTCCCTTTTGTTTTCTCATAGCTGACTAGCTAGGTTTTCTAGCCAAAAGGGTATTTATACCCATTTTGATTATTTTAGGTTATGACTTTCTAAAAATTTTGTATATCTATATAGGAAAGGACCAATGAGTCCAACAGATATTTGATTTGTTTGCCAATGTTACATGCTTAAGTGTGAAAGAATTAAACTAGGTGACTTTTAGTTTAATTTTTTTTAAAAAAGTCAATTGGAAATAAACAAATACAAGAACTATAAAAAAACAAAAAAATCTCACTCCCCCCACTTTTTCTCTCCCTAACAAAATTGCAAAAATGTGCATTAATTGAAAATAACTTCAAGATTTCATTGCAAAATGGCTTAGTAGATATCCTCTATCGGTGATTGTGTGTGTTGGTTCTTATTAAGGTAGTAATTATTTGCAATAATCCAATTGTTGTAAAGATGACCAAGAGGGTAGCAAATTGGCTAGCAAATTTCACCTTTCACCCTTAAAAATGGGCTACACTTGTCCTTTATTGGTTCATCACTTGGTTGTTATGTTTTAAATTTCATGTTTCACACCTTAAAGAAAATTTTTTTAAAAAAGAAAGATTTTAATTTGATTATCAAGTTAATTTACATATTGAAAATAAAGAAAGAGTTAGTTACAAATTCTATTTAAAATAAATAAATAAATAAATAAAATGTGGCTAAATTATTCTTTAAAGAAGTAGTACAGTTCCATGCAATGCCTTGGTGTATTACTTCAGATCAAGATACATGGTTCTTACGCTACTTTTAGAAGGCTTTATGGGGCGGGTTATGTATTTAGTCATTGTTTTCAACTACTTATCATCCATATATTGATGGGCAAATTGAGATGGTTAATTGAATTCTTTCTACTTTGTTGTGCACAATTATTTGAATGAATTTAAAAAAACAAGAAGATTATTTACTATATGTCAAGTTTACATATAATAATAGTGTTTATTCTATTAATAGTTACTTTTCATTTAAAATTGTATATGATTTTAATCCTTTAATTCCTTTGGATTTGGTGCCTAAATCTATTGATGAGTATGTTAGTTTAGATAGTGAATACAAGGTTGACTTGACAAAGAAATTTCTTGAGAAAATGCAATAACATATAATAATATTTTTTTTCAATTTTATGCTCCCTTGGCACGAATAATTTAATAATAAATATAAGGTCATACATATATATAATAATTTTAATGATAAATATTGTAACAAATAATTTTGTAGTAAAAAATAATAATTTCATTTTAATAATTATATTGATTATTTTAAATTATAATTTCTTAAATATTATATTACTTGTATATGCAGTATATTCTTTTAAAAATCTCAAAAAAATACTAACTTTTACATAAAATAATATAATAATTATCATAAATTATATCTTATATATATATATATATATATATATATATATATATATATTATAATCATACTCACTTCATAATCATATATTAATTCTTTAAGAATTTGTGTGTTTTGTATTCGTGTCATGTCTTGTATGTGTCTAAGCAATATAAAATTTAAAAAATTGGTGTAAATATTCTTCAAGTTCAACTTTGTCATAGGATACCTGATAATTTTGCGTTAAATAGTTCCTTGTGATTGTACTAAACATTTGAAGTCCTTTGCAAAACTCATTTATCTAAATAATTAGCTAATTACATAGTCTGACTTGCCTAAATGATGGAATTTGATAAAACTTATTTAGCAGACTCTGGAAAGAATTCCGGGAGAGGCATATGATAATTTACATGCCAGTGCAAAAAGGATCGAGAATGGAGTGATTTTGAATATGGTCTCATTAGTTTTTTCTTCTTTTTTTTTAAGAAAATCTCTTTAAATTGCCAAAACAAAAACTGTATGTAGGAGCCAAAGCTCCAAAGGGAGCATTGAGAAATTTTTGGCTAGGAGAGTAGAGTGTCTAGATAAGAAGGTCATTTATTAGCCTGATAGATTGTATACAATTTCCAGTAATAAAGTGAACCAGCAGCAAATAGGTGTTCATAAATGCGATTAACAAGCTTGTGCTTCTAGTTCATGGATATTGTTGACTGTATCTCTGGAATGGACAGATATAGTGGTCCAGGGTTGTTAATTACAGACGCATGCTCAACTTTCATCCAAGGCGGCCTGCCATTATTAGCAATCTCAAGGACAAAATGTAAAAGGCCAAAATAGCAGCAAACTGGAGTGGCAGCAAAGTGTGTATAGTTGTCACACTGACAGAATTTGCATAGTTGCTTATTTTGACTAGCCATATAAGAAAAAAAAGTATCAGATAAACCTAGTCTATTTAATATTTCTTGCAAAACCCCTTGACAAGGCCAGACCTCCGAGTTGATTTAATAATTCCTATTTCGGAGAGGATCGCTTAATCCTGCTGCTACATTCTCTAGGGAATTGCTGAAAAAGGCCGAGTGATGTTTATGATCTGGTCCTCCAGGTGAAATTCTTGCAGTGGATGCATCGGTCATTGCCCTCTTCTTAGCATACTTCAGTTTCGGCAAATCGTAGCCCAACCCATACAAAAGAGAACCGCTATCTATTCTTTTAGGCATACCATTAAGCGCGCGATAACGCAATGCTTCCAGGGCAACGACATTCGACGACAGCACGAAGAGGAGAAACAATATTGAACCCCTCATGACTGCAGCTTTAAGATTGATGATCTCCCAGTTGTAGCTTATGTAGCCTTGAGGCGCTAAGTAATGCGGGATGATTAGAACTGAAGCAATGCAATAAGCAACAGATCATGATACCTGAATTTATATATAGTAATGCAAATGCCCGATGCAAATACTCGATAATTTCCAACTGAAACGATAATGGCAATGGTGTCTATAAGCCGACAAATATATCCATTGCGTGTCTTGTTGTCTTTTCCATTACCTCAAATTACACGAAGTTCTGTGTCCACAGTCCCCACCTGAGCACTTCTAATTCTTCTCTGGGGTCAGTTACTATAACCATACTTTTCATTATTATTTATTTAACAACTAGAGAAGAATTATGAAGCGCTCGTAAAAGGACATGGAACATTTTGAGAGGCAAAACGAATGTGCCCTTGCATTGTCAGAAAGTCAGTTTTATGTTAGATCATTTCTTTCATCATTTGATACCGTTGCTTTATTGGCAAATAGCGAATCGCCCCGCACAAAACTAACTTTTCATGCTGTCTATTGCCTTTTCCCGAACGATTTCCATTAACTCAAAAAACTGCCTCTCTTGAAACATAACTTGTCAATTGGCCATCGTTGGTTAATTCTTGGTTTTTGTTTTATAATTTTGCCCTTTACATTACCCTTACGGACATAAACTTTGAAATTTTGGTTACAGGACACATGAAACCAGAAAGACAAGCTTAAAAAGTGGTCCTCGTATAAATGTTGCACTTTTGCTTTCTACATGCTAAATTAATCATGGTCAACGGTTATCAACTTCATAGTGATTTTAATTGAATGTGTCACTATCTATGAAATAAGGCACAAAAATTATTACCGACCCACTCAATTTTTAAAGTTTAATTTCAATCGTCCTCTCTATCCTTTTACTCCCCACTACTTGTTGTAAATCCAATCGGCTCGACTGTCGTAAATGTTTGTGAATCAAAAGTTAATCAACTGATACTTTGCTTAATACGTAGAAAGCTTAAATTGTTTTCACGTACATCTTCCATCTAAACATCCTAATGTATCATTCCCTGATTGGCTTATCTCGGTGCCTTTGTTTCTCTGCAAAGAAAGAAAATCTATGTGTTTATCTATTTTGTCATCAAACGATGCATATCTCTCAGCAGATGAAAAACCACAATCAAAAGTATGTATGGAATGTTTTCTGCTAGCCAAATGTATGCGTGTGCATCAACCATCTAGTAGCCACCTCAATGCTTTGAGTAAAGGGAGATGCTGGAGGTATCAATATCTAATTTTCTCAAAAAAAGCCCACGCATCAAAACTGTTTTGTGTGCATTGATGAGAGAGGAAGCATATGAGGTAACATTTTTCTGGCAATTGAACATGTGCATTGCTTACATGTCTGCCTGCGTGTGTGTGTATCTGGTAAAATCATGTATGTTTTTCGCTAGAGGCACCTCATATATTATGGGTTGGACAAATGGACATATCTCCTTCATATAAACCCTCTAATTGTATTAGGTATTAGTAGGACTTGAATCCGAGTTTCTGAAGATCATGGCAACTAGCTTTAAAAGCTAGCCTAACTGAGGAGATCATCATGAATGCTTATCGAGCTTAATACTACAAGATCATGAATAAGTATATCTCCACATCTATATGCTTATCGAGCTTTTATAGGATTCGTTTAGTTTACATTTTGCTGACTTATGTTAATAGTTGTTATCGTTGATTGCTAATTATTATTATTAATTACTGTTGTTGATAAAAAATAAAATTATATTATTTTGTTAGACTGATATTGCCCATAATATCAAAGTGATTATTTAGGATATCTTGTTTATGTTTCAAATAGAACATAATGTCAGGTGAACACCTCTTGTTCAGCCCATCAAACACTTTGGAAGGGGGAAACTGGGTTAGATTGAATCTCTACATGCTGCCAGCATTGTTCAGCCCTCTTTGCTGCTCAAATACAACAATGGAAGGATCTATAATTGTGCAGAAGTGTCTACACCCTGAGACTTCCTACAAATTCTTAGAGAATTCTAAAAAGAACCATCTTAAATGCATATTTAGAATATTCTTTATAAATATTTAGAATATACTATTCTAAAATATTCTTTTGAGAGGTATAAATAGGTCACTCCTCTCATTGTACAACATGCTTTAAACACTTAAATTCTCAAATGAATTGCTCACTCAACAAAGCTCTCACTTTCATAGCTCTCTTGTGCTCTCCACTTTTCTAATGCTTTCAATTCTCTTACTTGCCTCTCAATGCTTTCCACTTATTCTTTCAACTTTTTAAGACTTACTTAGTTCATGTTCTCATGCAAGTTGGGTAAGTGTTGTGCAGGTTGATATGAATGAGATCTAACTCTGTGACAGGTGGTATCAGAGCAACAATTTCATCCAAGGTACAACCTAGCTATTGTTCAAGTTTTGAGCATGGCAAGCAAGAAAGGCTTTGTCACAATCGTTATAGAGGAGTAGCAAGTGGAACAACAAGTGCATGGGTGAAAGGAGTAATGTGTCCCGACTAAGTATGGCCAATCCAAGGCCCCAACAAGAGAATCCACAGAGTCCTATGCTGCTGGCTTGGAGAGGAGTGTCATCAACTTGAATGCTAGAGTGGGTGAACTCAACGAGCAAGTTAATACTGTGATATATGAGAATTCTGAGGTCACAAGGGTTGGAAAATACATGATTGATGAGTTTGACTACTCATTTAAGGGAGAACTATACTCCCTGAACTAGGAGTTGTTTGATCTATTGGAGTTCATTGAAAGAGAGACTCATGAACTCCATAAGGAGATGGAGTCATTCTGTCGAAGCACTCCAATTTCATCCAATAAGGTTGCTACTACCAGTGTTACTGTAGTGAGTAGCCTGAAGTTTCCTAAGCTTGCTATGTACAATTATACCTGCAACGCCACTGTTGTAAAGAACTTTTTCTTCGGTTTTGAACAATACTTTAAGTCCATAGGGGTTATAGATGACTTTGCTAAGGTCTGCAATGCTCCAATCTTTCTTGAGGGATGTTGTCCAATTATAGTAGAGGAGGAAGTATTTCGAAAGGGAGAAAGGCTTATACGTCCTTAACACTTGAGAGCAATTTAAGACTAAATTGCAGAAACACTATGTACCTCGCAATGCGGACAGTGAAGTTAGGAAAAAATTACGTCACCTAAGTCAAACAGGCAATATTTCTGACTACATCAAAAAATTTACTACCCTCATGTTTGAAATTGATATATCTAACAAAGAATTTCTTTTCCATTTCAACGATGACTTGAAGGATTGGGCTAGTGTAGAGTTAGACAAGCATGATGTGCAAGCTTTGAATGCAACCATTATTGTTGCTGAGACATTCATCGACTACTCTTTTCACTCAAAGAATAAAAAGTTTAACTCCAACAAGAGTAGGGGAGAAAAAAATAGGTAGAAACAAAATACAGGCAATAAGGAGAGCGGCCCCCAAAAATTCTTTCGAAACCCTACTTCATTTGCAATGGACCGTATTAGGTATGAGATTGCCTTAATTGTAAGGCAATGAATACCATAATAGGAAAACTCAATAGGGAAAAACCTAAAGATGAACACCAAGTTGACTTGGGAGCTAACAATTAGGTAACCTTTCCAAACTTTTCTCTCTATCAATCCTTAAGGAAAAAGGACTTGATATGAACTCCATTTATATGCAAACAAAACCCAACACCAATGTTGGTATAGGATCATTCTGACACAGGTTAAGGGATTTGGAGTTCTGACCCAATGATTATAAACAACCAAGAATCAAAACTATAAGATTCAGACGCCACTACTAACAATAACAATGTTAAAGAAGATAAGTCTAGTGAACCAACACATCTAAGTATGAAAGTTCATAGTTAGTTCTCAAAAAACCAAAGAAAATAGCTCATACACTCATGAAAACGGGTCTGCCTCGTCCAACCACCCTTTTTATATGCTAACCCCCAAAAACCCTAACTAATAAGCTGAGCTTAATAAAGAAATTCGTACACCCTAACTAATAAGCTAGGCTTAATAAGGAAATTCGTCCAACCCACTAAATAATAATAAAAACCTATGGAAATAACCCACTTAAAGGCCCAATCATGGGCTCTCAAATTCAACTTCCTTCCAAAGGCCATGGTTCGCAAATTCCTCCACAGATGACACATTCACAAGCCTTGGTGAAAACTCTATCCTCCTTAATTGGTACTTGGCAACTTCTTGATAGTAAATGTCGCATAACAAGTTGTTGAGAGCTTCCTTTATTTTCTTTCACCTTGCTCTTGTCATTGGTCCTCCAAGGTTTTGCAAAGTATTAACTCCCTTGTTGATTTAAGTTGGTACAATATGGTTTCCATCATTCCCACTCTCCTTAAAATGATTTATCCTCAAATTAGCACCTACATCATCAAAGAGAAAAGGAGAAAGGTCAAAAATATTAAATGTTGCACTCACATTATACTCACGTGGCAAGTCAAGTTTATATGCATTATCATTGACTTTTGCCACCACTTGAAAAGGACCATCTCCCCTTGGTTACAACTTTGATTTCCTTTGCTTAGGAAATCTATCCTTCCGCAAATGTACCCAAACCTAATCACCAGGTTCAAAAGTGATATGCCTGTGACCTTTGTTGGCTTGTGTTTCATATTATTTGGTTCTTCTTTCAATGTTAAACCTAGCTTTCTCATGAAGTTGCCTAACCACTTCTGCCTTCTTTTTCCCATCTAAATTAACCCTGTCCTATATAGGCAATGGTACTAAATTCAAAGGCGATAATGGATTAAAACTATAAACAAGCTCTAAAGAAGAATAATCTGTAGCACTATGAACAACACGATTATAGGCAAACTCCACCAAAGGCAAACATTCTTCCCAAGTTCTAGAGTTCTTACCAATAATGGCACGCAACAATGTACCAAGAGTTTAATTTACTACCTCAGTTTGTCCATCGGTTTACGGATGGAAAATTGTAGAAAACAATAACTTTGTTCTAAGCTTACCCCTAATGTTTTCCAATAATGGCACAAAAATTTTGCATCATGGTCTAAAACAATACTCTTCAGAACTCCATATAGGTGAATAATCTCTCTAAAAAATAAGTTTGCAATGTGTATGGCATCATTTGTTTTGGTGCAAGCAATGAAATGGGCCATCTTTGAGAACCTACCAACTACAACAAGAATACAATCTCGGCCCTTGTTAGACCTAGGTAACTCAAGAATAAAATCCATAGAAATGTTGGTCTAAGGTTCACAGGGAATTTTTAAGGGCATATACTTATCATGGGGCAAAACTCTAAACTTAACTTGTCTACAGGTAATACACTTGGCATAGGCCTTTTTAACATCCCTTTTCATATGTGGCCAGAAAAAATGTTCATTTAAAACATCAAAAGTCTTTCGAATGCCAAAGTGTCCCATTAAACCACGCTCATGCGCTTCTCTTACAAGTAATGCTCTTAGAGACCCTTGAGGAATACAAAACTTATTTACTCTAAACAAATACCCCATATATCTATAGAATTTACCAAAGATAGCTTTCTCATATCAGCATATATGTTACTAAAGTCAGCATCATTAGCATATAATTCAATAATGTGCTCAAACTCCAGCAACTTAACACTCAAAGTGCTAATTAGTGTGTACTTACGTGATAATGCATCAGCAACAACATTTTCCTTACCTAATTTCTATTGAATTACATAAGGAAAAGTTTTGATAAATTCAACTCATTTTGCATGTCTCCTATTCAACTTACCTTACCCCTTTAAAGTATTTTGAAGACTCATGATCAGTGTGAATTACAAACTCCTTAGGCCAAAGGTAATGCTACCACGTTTCTAAAGTCTTAACAAGTGCATACATTTCTTTATCATAAGTTGGATAATTCATTGTTGCCCCACTCAACTTCTCACTAAAGAATACAATAAGTCGTTTCTCTTACATGAGAACTCCCCCAATCCTAATGCTCGATGCATCACATTCAATTTCAAAGATCTTAGAAAAATCAAGCAAAGCAAGAAGCGGTGCATTACACAACTTAGACTTAAGTAAATCAAAGGCATCTTGTTGTTCCTTACTCCACTTGAAACCTACACTCTTTTTGACCACCTTAATCAATAGTGCAGCTATGGTACTAAAATCCTTAATGAATCTCCTATAAATGCTAGCCAAACCATGAAAACTCCTCACATCACTCACACTCTTAGGTGTAAGCTATTCTTGAATTGCCTTAATTTTCTTTTTATCAACCTTTATTCCATGAGCAGACACAACATAACCTAAAAAAATGACATGATCCTTGCAAAAGTTGTATTTCTTTAAATTGGCATACAATTTCTCTTTCCTCAAAACATCAAGCACACAATGCAAATGTTCAACATGCTCTTTTAAATTCCTATTGTATACTAATATGCCATCAAAATAAACCACAACAAACTTTCCTAAGAAAGGCCTCAAAATATGATTCATTAATCTCATAAAAGTACTAGGTGTATTAGTCAAACCAAACGGCATAACTAACTATTCATACAAACCATGCTTGGTTTGGAATGCAGTTTTCCATTCATCTCCTTCCCTCATCCTAATTTGATGATATCCACCCTTAAGGTCAATTTTAGAGAAGTAACACACATCATGTAATTCATCTAGTATATCTTTAAGCCTGGGTGTAGGATGTCGATACTTAACTATTATTTTGTTGATAACTCTACAATTGACAAACATCCTCCAAAATCCATCTTTCTTTGGCACAAGCAACACTAGCACTACATATGGACTCATGCTCTCTTTTACATGTCCCTTCTTCATCAACTCATCAACTTGCCTCTGAAGCTCCTTTATCTCCTTAGGATTACTTTTATATGCTGGCTTATTAGGAATGGGAGTTCCAAGAATAAGATCAATGTGATGTTCAATCCCTCTCCTTGGTGGCAAACCATTTGGGATCTCTTAAGGGAACACATCATTATAATTTTACAACAAAGATGAAATAGCACGAGACAAAGATGAATCAAGGTTAGTGCTAGAGAAATAAAAATCTTTGTAAAGGATTAAGATCATTTGTTGCCTAGCATGAAAGGCAACCCTAACATTTGCTCCTTTTGCAAACACACTTACTTGTTTTCTTTCATCATCACTCTTGTAAACCTGACCACTCTCGTACTCAGCACTTTCAAAGGCAGTTCTCTTCTTTTTCCCTCCTGCACTTTCTTTTCTCTCGACTTTTTCTTTCTTTTCGCTCCTCCTTTTTTGCTCACTTTCGTAAAGTCTCACTTGGTCTTCATACACCTGTTTTGGAGTCAATGGTGCCAATGTAAATGGTCTTCCATCTATGGTGAATAAATAATAGTTCTTGTAACCATTATGCAAAACTTTTCTATTAAGTTGCCAAGGACGACCTAATAACAAATGCTCGGTCTGCATAGGTACAATATCACAAGACAATTCGTCCTTATATCTACCAATGGAAAATGGAACCGCAATTTGGTTAGTCACTTTTACCACTCCACTGTCATTCAACTATTGCAAATTATATAGCCTAGGATGTTTGGTTGTAGGCAAGTTTAATTTTTCCACCAACTCTGTACTTGCTACATTAGTACAATTACCTCTATCGATGATCAAGCAACAAAGTTTATCTTGAACTAAACATCGAGTATGGAAAATATTTTCCCGCTGAATCTTAGCATCATCCTCCCCCTTAACCTGTACACTAAGGGCTCTCCTTGCTACTAAAAGCTTTCCACCATGCTTCGGATACTCTATCTCTTCATCAACATCACTAGCATCCTCTAATGGTGGCATTTGGTCTTCATCACTAGCATCACTTCTAGACACATAGTCACCATTCTCCTTAAGGTATATGGTTCTCTTGTTAGGACATTGTGAAGCCATATGACCCCTACCTAGACATCTAAAGCATTTGATGTCTCTAATTTTTCCTTGGGTGCCCTCAAGTTTTTCTTCAAATTTGCCCCTTTCCATGCTACCCCCACTAGTTTTGGGTCTATGTGAATTGCTTTTTTGCTTAGAAGTCATCTTCTCTTCCTTCTTCCCTCAGTTTGACTTCCAAAAAGATGAACCTAAATTCTGCTTATGACTAAAAGTGCTCATTCCTTTAAGTTGCCTCTCAACTTTCATGGCAATGTGTACCATGTCTTTAAGCCTAACATAATGTTGTAGCTCTATCACATTAGTTATGCTTCTATTTAACCCTTGGAAGAACCTAGCCATGGTTGCCTCCCTATCCTCCATTACATTTGCCCTAACCATAGCAATTTTCATCTCCTTATGGTACTCTTCCACACTCTTGGAACCTTGTGTAAGGCTCTGCAACTTGTTATACAAATCCCAATAATAAGAGCTAGGAACAAATCTCCTTCTCATCACAGTCTTCAACTCATTCCAAGTTTCTATGGTTCTCTCAAAATTCCTTCTCCTAATGGTAACTTGCTGGTCCCACCATACTACAACATAATTAGTGAATTCTACTAGAGCTAACTTCACCTTTTTCTCCTCAGAGAAGTTGTGGTACTCATATATTAATTTTACCCTTCGTTCCCAATTTAAATAGACATCAGGGCCAGCTTTCCCTTGGAAAGAAGGTAATTTCATTTTAATACAACTAAGATTTTTGTCTACTCCTTTCTCCCCTCTATTTTTGTTATCCCAGCCTCCATTGTACATATCATAAACATTTCCATTGCCTCTTACTCCTTTATCATTCCTATTACCACGTCCTCCTCTAAAACCACCTCTGAAGTTTTTACTAGCATTATCACCATCATCATAATAATCATCACCATCTTCACCAAAGTCATGTTCAAATTGCTCCTTCATGACCCTCCCAGCTAGCTTCTTAGGATTGACACTTGATTCCCCTTCTGTTTGATCCATCCTATCTCGAACTTCCCAAAGCACTTAGTTAATCCTATCAAACTTTTATTCTAAGGATTTCATAAGCAAATTGAAATCTGGAACAACTACTTCCTCCTTTTCATGTGGGAAACTACCTTCTTTAGCATTAAACATCGTACATGCAAGGTTGTTAGTAAATAAAGAATATACCTCACAAGACTCACTCCCTTGCATGTTTACTCTCCACTCAACTACAGTAGTCCTCAACTCTTGTGTTTCACACAATAAATTGCAAAACTCTAAGAGCTCTTTCAGTAGTCCTAAACCAATTAAATTTAGAACAAACAAAACTTGAAGATATCAAACCTATACCTACCTCTTCAGAGAAGTGACACGACCAAGAAGATGGGTAATAAAGCAAACAGAATGACAAGAAATTCAATGATATGAGTAGTGCAATTAGACAACAATCAATTATTGAATATAATTAAGTAAATGACCAATTGAGCAATGAACCCGATTTTTTTTTTTTTTTT
>CM034055.1:2420626-2435002 GCA_019804595.1 Bruguiera parviflora
TTTTAGAATAGTATATTCTAAATATTTATAAAGAATATTCTAAATATGCATTTAAGATGGTTTCTTTTAGAATTCTCTAAGAATTTGTAGGAAGTCTCAGGGTGTAGAAACTGCACAATTATAGATCCTTCCATTGTTGTATTTGAGCAGCAAAGAGGGCTGAACAATGCTGGCAGCATGTAGAGATTCAATCTAACCCAGTTTCCCCCTTCCAAAGTGTTTGATGGGCTGAACAAGAGGTGTTCACCTGACATTATGTTCTATTTGAAACATAAACAAGATATCCTAAATAATCACTTTGATATTATGGGCAATATCAGACTAACAAAATAATATAATTTTATTTTTTATCAACAACAGTAATTAATAATAATAATTAGCAATCAACGATAACAACTAATAACATAAGTCAGCAAAATGTAAACCAAACGAATCCTATAAAAGCTCGATAAGCATATAGATGTGGAGATATAGTTATTCATGATCTTGTAGTATTAAGGTCGATAAGCATTCATGATGATCTCCTCAGTTAGGCTAGCTTTTAAAGCTAGTTGCCATGATCTTCAGAAACTCGGATTCAAGTCCTACTAATACCTAAAACAATTAGAGGGTTTATATGAAGGAGATATGTCCATTTGTCCAACCCATAATATATGAGGTGCCTCTAGCGAAAAACATACATGATTTTACCAGATACACACACACGCAGGCAGACATGTAAGCAATGCACATGTTCAATTGCCAGAAAAATGTTACCTCATATGCTTCCTCTCTCATCAATGCACACAAAACAGTTTTGATGCGTGGGCTTTTTTTAAGAAAATTAGATATTGATACCTCCAGCATCTCCCTTTACTCAAAGCATTGAGGTGGCTACTAGATGGTTGATGCACACGCATACATTTGGCTAGCAGAAAACATTCCCTACATACTTTTGATTGTGTTTTTTCATCTGCTGAGAGATATGCATCGTTTGATGACAAAATAGATAAACACATAGATTTTCTTTCTTTGCAGAGAAACAAAGGCACCGAGATAAGCCAATCAGGGAATGATACATTAGGATGTTTAGATGGAAGAAGTACGTGAAAACAATTTAAGCTTTCTACGTATTAAGCAAAGTATCAGTTGATTAACTTTTGATTCACAAACATTTACGACAGTCGAGCCGATTGGATTTACAACAAGTAGTGGGGAGTAAAAGGATAGAGAGGACGATTGAAATTAAACTTTAAAAATTGAGTGGGTCGGTAATAATTTTTGTGCCTTATTTCATAGATAGTGACACATTCAATTAAAATCACTATGAAGTTGATAACCGTTGACCATGATTAATTTAGCATGTAGAAAGCAAAAGTGCAACATTTATACGAGGACCACTTTTTAAGCTTGTCTTTCTGGTTTCATGTGTCCTGTAACCAAATTTTCAAAGTTTATGTCCGTAAGGGTAATGTAAAGGGCAAAATTATAAAACAAAAACCAAGAATTAACCAACGATGGCCAATTGACAAGTTATGTTTCAAGAGAGGCAGTTTTTTGAGTTAATGGAAATCGTTCGGGAAAAGGCAATAGACAGCATGAAAAGTTAGTTTTGTGCGGGGCGATTCGCTATTTGCCAATAAAGCAACGGTATCAAATGATGAAAGAAATGATCTAACATAAAACTGACTTTCTGACAATGCAAGGGCACATTCGTTTTGCCTCTCAAAATGTTCCATGTCCTTTTACGAGCGCTTCATAATTCTTCTCTAGTTGTTAAATAAATAATAATGAAAAGTATGGTTATAGTAACTGACCCCAGAGAAGAATTAGAAGTGCTCAGGTGGGGACTGTGGACACAGAACTTCGTGTAATTTGAGGTAATGGAAAAGACAACAAGACACGCAATGGATATATTTGTCGGCTTATAGACACCATTGCCATTATCGTTTCAGTTGGAAATTATCGAGTATTTGCATCGGGCATTTGCATTACTATATATAAATTCAGGTATCATGATTTGTTGCTTATTGCTTTGCTTCAGTTCTAATCATCCACACTTTGCTGCCACTCCAGTTTGCTGCTATTTTGGCCTTTTACATTTTGTCCTTGAGATTGCTAATAATGGCAGGCCGCCTTGGATGAAAGTTGAGCATGCGTCTGTAATTAACAACCCTGGACCACTATATCTGTCCATTCCACAGATACAGTCAACAATATCCATGAACTAGACGCACAAGCTTGTTAATCGCATTTATGAACACCTATTTGCTGCTGGTTCACTTTATTACTGGAAATTGTATACAATCTATCAGGCTAATAAATGTCCTTCTTATCTAGACACTCTACTGTCCTAGCCAAAAATTTCTCAATGCTCCCTTTGGAGCTTTGGCTCCCACATACAGTTTTTGTTTTGGCAATTTAAAGAGATTTTTTTTTTTTTTAAAAATGAAGAAAAAACTAATGAGACCATATTCAAAATCACTCCATTCTCGATCCTTTTTGCACTAGCATGTAAATTATCGTATGCCTCTCTCGGAATTCTTTCTAGAATCTGCTAAATAAGTTTTATCAAATTCCAGTCAGACTATGTAATTAGCTAATTATTTAGATAAATGAGTTTTGCAAAGGACTTCAAATGTTTAGTACAATCACAAGGAACTATTTAACGCAAAATTATCAGGTATCCTATGACAAAGTTGAACTTAAAGAATATTTACACCAATTTTTTAAATTTTATATTGATTAGACACATATAAGACATAACACGAATACGGAACACACAAATTTTTAAAGAATTAATATATGATTATGAAGTGAGTATGATATATATATATATATATATATATATATATAATATAATTTATGGTAATTATTATATTATTTTACGTAAAAATTAGTATTTTTTTGAGATTTTTAAATGAATATACTACATATACAAATAATATAATATTTAAGAAATTATAATTTAAAATAATTAATATAATTAATAAAATAAAAATATTATTTTTTACTACAAAATTATTTATTACAATATTTATCATTAAAATTATTATATATATATATATGAATTTATATTTATTATTAAATTATTCGTGCCAAGGGAGCATAAAATTGAAAAAAAATATTATTATATGTTATTGCATTTTCTCAAGAAATTTCTTTGTCAAGTCAATCTTGCATTCATCATCTGAACTAACATACTCATCAATAGATCTAGGCACCAAATCCAAAGGAATTAAAGGATTAAAATCATATACAATTTTAAATGAAATGTAACTATTAATAAAATAAACACTATTATTATATGTAAACTTGACATATAGTAAATAATCTTCTTGTGTTTTTAAATTCATTCAAATAATTGTACACAACAAAGTAGAAAGAATTCAATTAACCATCTCAATTTTCCCATCAATATATGGATGATAAGTAGTTGAAAACAATAACTAAATACATAACTCACCCCATAAAGCCTTCTAAAAGTAGCGTAAGAACCATGTATCTTGATCTGAAGTAATACACTAAGGCATTACATGGAAATGTACAACTTCTTTAAAGAATAATTTAGCCACATTGTTTGTATCTTCAGTTTTATAACATAAGATGAAGCGTGTCATCTTTAAGATGAAGCGTGTCATCTTTAAGAATCTGCCAACAATAATAACAAATATAGAATCCCTACCCCTTTTTGACCATAATAATCCTAGTACAAAATTCATAGATAAATCAACTTAATGATGACTAAGTATGGGTAAAAGGGTATATAAGTCATAGGGTAAAATTTTAGATTTAACTTATTTGAATGTTATGCATTTTTCACATAACCTCTTAACATCTTGTTTCATATGTGACTAAAAGAAATATTCAATTAAGACATTTAGGGTTTTCCTAACTCTAAAATTACTTATTAGACCACTCTTATAAGTTTATCTCACAACTAGCTCCCTCAAAGAACTCATAAATATACATAAATGATTTTCCCCAAATAAATAACCCTTATACTTATAAAATTTCTTAAAAACTGACTTACATACTCCATACACATTAGTAAAATTAGGATCTTTTATATATAAATTTTTAATATATTTAAATCCTAGTAATTTTGCAGTAAATATAAAGATAAAGGTATACCTATAAGATAATATATTAGCTACCATATTTTCCTTACTTTGTTTATTTTTGATGACATAAGGAAAAGTCTTAATAAATTCAACCCACTTGGCAAGTCTTTTGTTCAATTTTTCTCATCCCTTCAAGTGTTTCAAGGATTCATGGTCAGTATAGATGACAAACTCCTTTGGCCAATGGTAACATCACTATGTCTTCAAAACCCATACTAATACATATATCTTTTAATCATGAGTAAAATAATTAAGACTTGTTTTACTTAGTTTTTCACAAAAATAGGCAACTGGATACCTTCCTTGCATTGAAACAACTCTAATGCTAATACCTTAAGCATCACATTCAATCTTGAAAGTTTTTGCAAAGTAAAGTAAAAGAAGTAAGGGTACATAACTTAATTTTTCCTTAATGTAATTAAAAATTATATCTTAATCACTACCCTACTTAAAACCCATATTCTTTTTAATAAATTCAGTTAATGGCACAACAATGATATTAAAGTTCTTAACAAAAGTGTTTATAAAAACTAACTAAACCATAAAAACTATACACATCACTAATTGATTTAATTGTAGACCAATCACGAATTGTCTTAACTTTTTCCTTATCAATGTTAATACCTTCAGCACTCATAATTTAATCAAAAAATATGATTTGGTTAGTACAAAAGGAATATTTTTTGAAATTAGCATATAATTTCTTAGAACGTAAAATAATTAAAATAAAACATAAAGGATTGAGATGTTCTTCTTAGTTTTTACTACAAACTAAAATATCATTAAACTATATAATTACAAATTTACCAATAAATGTACACAAAACATGATTCATCAATCGTATAAAAGTACTTGGTGCATTAGTGAGACCAAATGGTGTATCAAACCATTCATATAAACAATACTTAGTTTGAAAGTTGCTTTCACTCATCTCTCTCTCTCATCCTACTCTAATGATATTAATTTTGAAATCAATTTTAGAAAAGACATATGAACCATGTAATTCATCTAACATATCATCTAACTTAAGTATGGAGTGACGATAGTTTATAATGATTTTGTTAACTACTCAATAGTCAACATACATCCTCCAAATATAATAAATCTTAGGTATAAGTAGAAAAGGAATTGTGTAGGGACTTATGCTTTTCTCTCTCGTATCCTTTCAACATAAGCTCCTTAACCTACCTTTAAAGCTCCTTTATGGATGCACTAAGGATAAAATCAATTTAATACTTAATTCCACTCTTAAGTGGTAATCCGCTTGAAATATCCTCAAGGAATACATCTTCAAATTCTAGCAAAAAAGAAATAACAACATAATGTAAAGATGAGTCAAACTTATTAGTGTTAAAATAAACCTCTCTGTACAATCATAAATTGTTTGACATAAAATGCTCTTTTAACATCTCTTTCTTTTGCATAGAAAATTTCTTTTTTCTTCTCTCTTTTTTGTATCCTTACTTTTTCTCCTCTTTTATATGTTTTAGTTATCCCTCTCTTTTTAATCTCTTTTTTCAGTTCACTCTTATTTTTGATCCTCATAAACTTGTTAAGGTGTTAATGGTACAATAACGACAAGTTTTTCATTCATTACGAAAGAATATTGGTTCTTAAAGCCATCATGCATAACTTGCTTGTTAAACTACCACGACCATCCTAATAGAATATGACCAATATAAATAGGTACAATATCACATAAAACTTCATCATGGTACCTTCTTATGAAAAATTACACAAGCACTTGCTTATTTACCCTAACTTCATCATTATTATTTAGTCATTGAATCTTATATAGCCTAAGATGTTTCATAGTAGGTACATTTAGCTTTTCAACTATAATTATGCTAACTACATTAGTGTAACTCTCACCATTAATAATCATATTACATATCTTATCTTTGAGTAGACACCTTATATAAAAGATCTTATCTTGGTGTACCTTGATCTTTTTCTTTACTTGTACATTCAATGCTTGCTTTATGACAAAGGTTACTCCATTAACCAAATACTCCTCTCTATCACTTTCACCATCTAATGATGGCATAGAATCATCATCTTACTTACTTAGAGTCTTAATGTCACCATTATCTCTTAAGACCATTACACACTTATTTGGACATTGAGACGTTTAATGTGACTCTTTACCAAACACTTAAAACATTTAGCATTTCATTTCCATATGGTTGGGGATTAGAACTACTTGCCTTCTTACTATAACCTATATTCTTGTTATTGAATAACTCAGCTTTAGACTTATAATTGGCCTTCTCGTCCTTTTTACTCAAATTCAGCTTTTAAGATAAAGTAGAACTAGAATTCTTACCAAACTGTATAGAACCATTTTGTTTAAGTTGTCTTTCAACTTTCATTTTTATGTGCACCATGTCTTATAATTCTATATAGTGTTGCAACTCAACCATTTTAGCTATGTCTCTATTTAGCCCTTGCAAAAATTGAGCCACAGTTACCTCTCTATCTTCTTTTACATTTGCCCTAATCATGACAATCTTTGTCTCCTTATGCTATTCTACCATACTTTTAATGCCTTAAGTGAGCCCTTGCAACCTTTGGTACAAATCCCTATAATAGTGATTAGGGATGAACCTCCTCCTTATGATAGCCTTCATCTCCTCCCATGTATCAACAAGCCTCTCATGATTTCTTCTTTTAGTCAAAATAAGTTGATCTCACCAAATAATAACATAATCAATAAATTTAACAACAATAAGCTTTACATTTTTCTCTTTGGAGTAATTGTGATAGTCAAAAACCAATTCAACCTTTTTCTCATATTCTATGTACATATCAAGATCATTCTTATCTTAGAATAAAGGAATTTTCATTTTAATGCTACTCAAATCACAGTCTTAAATGCCTCACCTCCTAAAATCTCTTTGATCCTTTTTATTATTGGCAATTCTAAACATAGTAACTTGATTATTAAATTCATTATCTTTTACATCATTTTTATGGTCATAAACTCACCTCACTTGCTTTCTTGCATCAAAAGCCTTATAATCCTCATGCCTCCTGCGCAACTCTATTATTGTATTTGCTTGTTCCTCCATCCTCTCCCTTATATTATTAAATCTAGTATTCATATGCTCAAATTGTTGTTGCATAGTTTTGATCACGAATCACTAACTCCTTCTTAAACAATACCTTTGTCTTTAGAAGTTATGATATTACATCTACACAAAATGATTAGGATATCTCATAAAACACTCTCATATATTTTACTCAAAAAAATATATGAACTTACACTCCTTTGTATTTTACATTTTTTATGACTTTTTCTTAATATGAACTTGCACTCTTGCCTTTTACAACTCAAATTTCCCTTTTTAGCTTTCTAAAGAACTAAATGAGCTAAATCAAGAGGATTGATTTTGAACAAAATAAGGTAAATGAAGTAGAATTAAACTAATTGAAGAACAACAAAGCCAAAAATGAGTTTCAAGGTCTCATTAATTAGTTGTCAGGCATGGGCATTAAGTTTAAGGACGAGATTTTTGAGTTATGGTTACTTGTTACCTTACATAATTCTTAGGAGACTTTTTGAAAGTCTCTCACTAATTCTGCTTCTGGTGGTGTTTTATCTTTAGAAGTTGTAAAGGGTGGTGTGTTGAATAAGGAGATGAAAAGAAAATTGTAAGGTTCATCATCATTTAAATTAAAGGTTTTACTTACTAAAAATAAGAGAAGAAGTCAAGAAAAAAGAAATGGTAAAAGGGTGAAAATAAGAGCTAGAGCAAGTCAAGATCTAAGGACAAGAATGTCTAATGTCATTATTGTAGGAAAATGGATCGTATTATGAAAAAGTACTATAAGTGGAAGAGAGAAAATAAATATGACAATAATAAGCAGGGGAAAAAGAATGTGAGTAATGATTGTACTACTACTGCATCCACTTCTGGTATTAGTGACCTCATTATTGTTTATGATGAGGATATGACTAATCTAACATCTCATGAGACTAATTGGGTTATAGATTGTAGTGCTTCTTTTCATGTTACTTCAAGAATGAAATTCTTCACAACATATACTCTTAGTGATTTTGGACTTTTGAAGATGAGTAATAACAACTTAGTAGAGATAATTGATATAAGTGATGTTTGCTTAAAGACCATTAATGGAGCACAGTTGATATTAAAGGATGTTAGACGTGTCTCTAATATCCATTTGAATTTGATTTCAATAGGAAAGGAAGATGATGAAGGCTTTTGTAGTACCTTTTGTAATGGTTAATGGAAGGTTACCAAAGGCTCCTAGTTATGGCATAAGGTAGGAAATGCTCCAATTTATATCTCAAGAAAATTATTATTTTCAAAGATATTATAAATATAGTAGAGAATGATAATTCTATTAAATTATAACATAAGAGGCTTAGTCACATAAGTAAAAAGGGGATGAATTGTTTGGTAAGAAAGAACCAATTTCCAAACATAAAGAGTGCAGTTTTAAAGAAGTGTCCTCATAATTTTGCTAGGAAACAGATCAAAGTTACATTTAAGAGTCACTCACTTTCAAGGAAATCAGAGTTGCTTGAATTGGTGTATTTTGATAATTGTGGTCCTTTAAAGGTATGCTCACTTAGCGGTACTCTTTATTTTATGACTTTTATTGATGATCACTTAAGGAAGTTTTGGGTTTATGCTTTGAAGATTAAAGATCAAGTCTTTGATATATTTAAATTATTCCATACCTTTGTTGAGAGATAGACTAGTAAGAAACTAAAATGTATTTGCACTGATAATAATGGTGAGTACAGTGGTCCATTTGACAAGTATTGTAAAAAGTATAGGATCAAACACCAGAGGACACCTCCCAAGACACCATAGTTGAATGATTTAGTAAAAAGGATGAATAGAACACTAATTGAGAAAGTCATATGTCTTCTCTCAAATATAAAATTACCTAAATCATTTTTGGGTGAACCCTTGAATATAGTGACATATGTAATTAATTTATCTCTTAGTGTTCTGCTACAAAATGATGCTCCAAACAAAGGTTGGTTTGGTAAGGAAGTTTCTTATAACCATTTATGAGTCTTTAGCTGTAAAGTTTTTGTTCATGTCCTTAAACATGAAAAAGGGAAGTTAGATGTGAAGACTTAATAGGTGTATCATTCTTGGTTATAGTGAAAATGACTTTAAGT
The DNA here is from genome assembly GCA_019804595.1 of Bruguiera parviflora. NCBI lineage: Eukaryota > Viridiplantae > Streptophyta > Magnoliopsida > Malpighiales > Rhizophoraceae > Bruguiera > Bruguiera parviflora. The sequence goes on from CM034055.1 coordinate 2,429,891, forward strand.
ACCGTTTATATGATTCAATTAAGAAAAAACTTGTACGGAGTAAAGATGTTGTGTTCATTGAGGATCAAAGGATTAAAGACATTAAGAAATCAACTCCTTAAGTTAATGATAATCCTATTAATATTGTTCCACTTCCTCATACACCTTTAAGTAATCCAATTAATGTTCATGACAATGTTCAAGAACAAGATGAGGATGTTCAATAAGATCATAATATATAAGATACAGGTGTTACTTATACTTCTATAAAAGATCATTTGCACACCCCTTCACCTCTATTTTAGCCACAAAGGTTTAATAGGATTTTAATGCCTTCTACTTAGTACTCTTCTAATGAGTTTATGATGCTAAATGATAAGAAAGAACCTTAGTGCTATAAAGAAGCAGTTGAAAGTGAGCATGAGCAACATTGGATAGATGTCATGATAGATGAGATGAAATCCTTATATGATAACTTTATTTATGAGTTAGTAAAGTTACCTAAAGATAAAAAGACCATAAAGAATCGATAGATTTACAAAATAAAGTAGAAGAAAATACTTCACATCTATGATATAAAGTCAAATTGGTTGTTAAGGGATTTAGTTAGAAACAAGGCATTGACTTTAAAGAGATCTTCTCACTTATGGTGAAAATATCTTCATTTGAGTTGTAATGAGCTTGGCCGCTAGCCAAGACTTAAAGATTGAGCAGATGGATGTGAAAACAACCTTTCTTTTTGATGACTTAAAAGAATAAATGTATATGGAACAACCATAGGGTTTTAAGGTGAAAGGAAAAAAAGATTGTAATTGCATGTTAAAAAAAAGTTTGTATAGCTTAAAATAAGCTCTAAGATAATAGTATAAAAAGTTTGAGTTTGTTATGGGGGAATAAGGTTATAAAAAGACTACTTCTGATCATTGTACTTTTTTTTTAAAGATTCATTAATGATGATTTCATCATTTTACTACTTTATGTTGATAATATGGTTATTATTGGTCGTAATATTTCTAGAATTAACAAGTTGAAGTAAGAGTTAAGCAAATCCTTTGCCATGAAGGACTTTAGACCAATAAAAAAGATCCTCAACATGTTAATCACTTAGGATATGAAAGAGAAAAGGTTATATTTATCCAAGAGTAATGAACACTCCACTTGCTACACACTTTAAATTAAACAATGCCCTCCCATAAAAGAAAAAAGGAAGAAATGCAAGGAGTTTCTTTTGCATCAGCTTGGGTAGTTTAATGTATGCAATAGTATGCACGAGACTTAATATACCTCATACAATTAACATAGTTTGTTGGTTCTTTTCAAGTCTCAAAAAAGTGCATTGGTTTGTAGTGAATTGGATAATGAGATATTTATGAGGCTTTACTAATTTGAGACTTTGTTTTGGGAGTGAAAAGTTTACTCATACTGAATTCATAAATTCATATATACCAGGTAACATTGACTTTAAAAAGTACTTGATAATCTTGATTGGTAACATTACTCTTACAAAGGGAGTAATGAATTGATAATCTCGATTGCATAAATGTATTGTATTGTCCATTATAAATATAAAATTTATTGCAATAACTCAAATATTTAAAGAGTTACTTTGGATGAAAAGGTTTAAAAAAAAACTCAATTTTGAACAAGCAAATTATGTATTGTATTGTAATAGTTAGAGTGTAATCCATCTTGGTAAAAATCCAACTTTTTATACTAAGTCATAACATACTAACATGTAATATCATTGGATATGAGATGTTTTTGATTCAAAATAGCTATCACTTGAAAAGATTTATATAGATGATAATGTTGCTAATATGATGACATAGGTATCATCAAGTTAAAAATTTGAGCTGTGTTATGTAATGACTAGGATGACCAATATTTCCACATAGTTAGGAGGGAGAGAATTTTTAGACTCATTAGTCCCTTCATGTGTGGATATATAGTCCAAAATTTCGAAAGGTCATAATTCAAAATAATTGAAGTGGGTATAAATACCCCTTTTGGCTAGAAAACCTAGCTAACCAATTGTGGGGAAAAAAAAAAAAAGCTATCGAAAGAGAGAGAAAAGGAGGTTATTGAAAAAGAGGGAGAAAAAGACTATATTCTTTGATCTTACGTTTAGAAAGAATATTGGTGTCCAATCAAATTGAAACTTGGATAATTGATAGAGAACATATGGTTCTTAATTCTGAATGGTAGAGATTATGTTTGGAGCATAGTAAGTCTTGCTCCTCTTCAGTTTTTGTAAGTTTATACTCTGCGCGATTTTTGCATGCTATTTTTATCAATCGTGTAATCAGATGATTATTTGTAATCTAATCAAGCTAGTTTTTGGTTAGTAGTCAAAGTATACATATATCTTCTTTTTGGATGGTTGGATTGGGTTTTTATGAACTACAAGAGTAGGTTTTTCATTAGAATTGAGGTCTCTTAATTCTGATAACTTTCTATTCTCTTATTTATAGTAAAGTTGGTAAATCATGTAAATGAATATTAATTTATGGTTCGATTGAACTGCAATTTGGATAACTAGTAGGGGAGATTTGGGAGTTCATTTTGAACAGTTGGATTACTATCTTGAGATCTACTTGTTGTAATTGATAGAATGTTGTTGGCTTATCTTATTTAACTCATTAGTCTCTTATTTAGTTTAAATTGAATTTGTTTAATTTGTTTGATGTAATTAAGATTGTATACTTTTATTATACTCACTTGATTATAGTGAAATTTACTTCTGGTTTGAACTGTCTCGTGATTTTTCTCCTCTTAATTTGGAGAGATTTTTCACATAAAATTATTGTATTTTCTTGCGTGATTTATTTAAGTTGTTATTTTTGTTATTTAATCATTTTTTCATAAATTCAAATAAACAAAAGAAATTTCTTAAAATATTTATATTTAACTACCTGCTTCTCCCATCAATATGTTGACTTTGTTAATGGTGGCTAGATTTTTTAAAAAAATATTTTCTGAGTCAAAATGTTAGTTATAAAAATTTATTCTAAATTTGTGAAAATTATAAAAATTAAAATTTATTTATATATTAATTATAATTTTATTATTTAGCTTAAAAAATAATATAGAAATAAAATTCTTTTTATTTAAACTTATTTAAATTTATGAAAAACTCTTATTGCACTACAAAAATATGAATAAAATAATATTATTATAATTATTAATTATATTTTTTTAATTTTTATTATTAATTATAATTATATATTAAATTATTACAAATATATGATAAATGATCAAGATAGTATGATATAACTTTAGTTTCGTCTATTCTACATCTGGTTACTCACATTTGTAGAGTAATAAATTGAAGAGGTATAATATAATAATATAGAATCGAAAACCTATAGACAACTCCGTGATGAATTAAAAATTATTTCATTGCATGATTGAAACGTGTCCAAACATAAAAAAGGGTCCGACGAACTATGAGAGTGATTAATTAAAATTATTTTCTCTGCAAAATGTATATATATATATATATAGGCCAGTCAACCCTGCAATTTAATTGGTACGGCCTTATATATTCTGAAATGCTTCTAGTGGGTTATTGAAGTCCACATCGTAGGGTAAAACTGGAAGATCAGCTGGTAGTGTGTCTAAGTTTAAGCCCTCCTCCTTCAGCTTCATGACCACTTCCTCAAACAGAACCCGGTTTCCCTCCACCGATAAGTGCAAGCCATCACTGCTAGTGTCAAATATAGAACAACTTTTTGTAAAAAAATAAATTTCCTGCTTTTAGTTGCCTCTGAAAATTTATAAAAACCTAAAATTGTAAAATATTACGATCAATGCATTTTATAGAATGTGAAAGAAATGTTTCTTCTGTAACATTTTAGTTAAGGTGTAAAAGTTAGTCTTTTATGGTGCAGTATTAGGATGAAAATGTAAAACAATTAATAAGTCTCATATTTTTCTTATTTTGTACATCTCTTTATTTTTTCTCCATTCTTTTCTTCATCTTTCTTTCTCTGTTTTGCTGTCGTAACCTCCTTTGTCGTGCAAAAGTGTTTACATCATTTTCAATTAAGTTAATTTTTTTAACCATTTTAGGGGGGCTAAAATTTTCACCATCGATCATTTTTTTTTTCTTTTCTTTTTTGGTTCATCGGAAAGTAAAATAATTAAATTTTTGCAAAAGCAAATTTTAACCCCCGAAAACTAAGCTATACCAAAGGCACGGCGAAGCATAGGCAGACAAGCATACGATAAAAGCTGAGATACCTGAGACAAGAGTTTTGCCAGTCAGGCAACTGCTGTATTTTGGTCCAGAGATCCAGTACTGGGCATCCACATTCTTCAGCAACACCAATACAGGCCTTGGCATAAGCACCAGCAGCTTCATTGGTCCTCTCGGCTAGGCACATTGGATTCTCAAGATAGGGATGCCTGCAAATTTTAATTAAATTTTCTCTTCTCATCTCAATACTTGCGAATGGGGACCGAGGAATGACTAAGATCCACACACCAATAATGTCCTTCATTATAACAGCATAAAGCATACCGGATGCGCGCATCTTCATCAATTGGAGGGGGAGTCACCAGCAGAATGATGGCATTTGGCCAACGCTTCTGGGGCATTAAAGTGAACGAGAATATGTTAGCTTGCATTGTCAATGACTAACTAATTTGGGTTCTCTAATGGCGATGGATTTTGACTATATGCCTTTCAACTTTCGATAGATCTAGACGAACAGAATACATAATTTAACGACAGGTAAATGTTTATTTCGACTAGAAAAAGTATGTTTTATATATTTGAAATGAGTTGATCTAAGTTTTAATCTCATATCTCACTTCCCAGCAAATAAGTTAGCAGATTATATTCCATATTCCACATTGTACAGAGAGCAGTCTTCAGCGTCGATGGGGCTGGAAGCCTGGAACCTAACCAAAACATTTCTTCCTTTAATTAAAGGTAATTAAAGGATAAAATGTAAATTAAATATCAAAATAATCGTAATTTATTATAATTTTTAATTACAATTAATAATTATAATCAACATTTTTTATTTTAGGTACATTTCATATCTAATATATATATGTAATATTATTTTATTATTATCATTTTTTTTTTTTCGCCTATGCTATTAGTATCTCGTATGCGTACCTTAA